>CM060692.1:65033805-65633805 GCA_030686995.1 Artemisia argyi
TTTTATTAATTAGTATAGAATTAAAAGTCGGTTATGAATTGAGATGAAGTTGAAAAGGTTACAAGAATAATTGATGATTTAACCTAATGCAATATATATTGATATATGAATTATGTTAATGCATTTTCATATACAAGTAATTTATGTGTGTTTTCTATTGATTTAGCTCACATGTGCGAATTGATTAAAGAAAATGTGCACGAGCATGTATGTAAAACAACATTTAAATGGTTAAATAATACTTTTTAGCATGATTTGTTTATATAAGCATGCAACTTGAATAATGAATAAAAAAAATAAATAAATAATTTTTGCTCAAACCCATTTGTAAATTAAAACAATTAAGTTTAAGACATAATAGTGGAGTCCAAAGGTTTTAGGAATTATTAATAGTGTGTTAATTAATATTCATTTAGTTAGCTATTTAGTATTGAGTTTATTGATAAAGTTTATTAATATTAGTTAGGCTTAAATGTTAATTTTCAATGAAATTAGTTGTACAATAAAATGAGATGAAGCTAAAAAGGTTTGTAACGATTTTTATACAGTTTATGTGGCGTTATTATATATACATTATTACACAAACTTTAACTTACAAACTTAATAAAGAAAATATTTAACGCATATTAAACTATGACCAATTAGATAGACCCCGTGTGCTTCATATTACCATGCAAAAACCATCTAATGGACAAGTATTGTAGGGCTAAGTAATAGACCAAAAGGAATAAAGGCAATTTTTTTATCATGCAAATAAGTAATAGGCCAAAAGAAATAAAGCCATCACAACTTATTAACCAAAAGCACTATAATACTATAAGGGCATCCACTATGGTAGTTTATAAAAAGGTTTATAAAATGATGAAGAGGTCTAAGAACTTATAAACCATAGTGAGCATCCATTTCAAGCTTATGTGTCATGAAAGGTCTAGGATATTGAACCTTTTCATAATTTAATGCTTTTGATTATGTGTGAAGTTTATATCACTTGAAAAGGTTTATAACATTGTGGGGATAGGTTTATAAAACAAAAGGATTTATAATTTAATGTCATAACACAAGTATAAACCTTTTAAAAGGTTTACCATAGTGGATGGCCTAAGATTCAGTCCCTAAATTTAATGTGGAGTTATGATGATAGAGTTTTTAGAATTAGAAACAAGTTGGAGTCGTTTAGTAGTTGCATAAAATACAAGATAGCTAATGCTCGGAATTCAATGCAGTCTCATAATAACTATACAATCATGAAAGGAGATGAAGTGCAAGGGTTGCCCGAATTGATCACATGGAATTTAGTATAGAATTAAAGTCGGTTAGATGAAGTGCAAGGGTTGCGAAAGGTTGCAAGAATAATTAATGATTTAACCTAATTCATGCCTATATAAACCGGCGAAAATCATATTTTGTATATATATTTGAAGATGATTCACACATCTTTTAGATCTTTGATTATTGGTAGCGGTATGTAAATTCTCTTTTGCAATATTTTGGAGATGATTCACACATCTTTTTAGATCTTTGTAATTAACTTGGTCTTCTTTTTTTTCTTAATTTAGTTATCATATGCAGGTATCATGAAAATCACACAAGATCATGCTTGCTCAGATAAATGGAACCAAAGATTGGGATACCAACTATTTTCTTTGTTTCTTACATATTTAAGTGATTGTTATAGATAAGCATATATATAGATATATGTATTATGTTAATGAATTTTCATGTACAATTAATTTATGTGCGTTTTCTATTGATGTAGCTCATATGTGCGAATTGATTCAAGAAAATGTGCACGAGCATGTATCTAAAGCAACATTTAAATAGTTAAATGATATTTTTTAGCATGATTAGTTTATGTAAGTAGTTGCTTTCGAATGCTCTTTGAGAAATATTAGAATGAATTTATCGTGTGCAATTATATTATTATTGAAAAGAAGAAGGTCCGCGCATCGCAAAGTGTTTTGTTTTCTATATGTAGAATCATTAGTGAGAAACCAATATTTACGCCCATTAAATGAGTTTACCATAATAGCAAAATACGACATATTAAAAATATCACATTGACTAATGAATAGAAAAGAAAAAATACATAATTTTGACTTAAATCTGTTTGTAAATTACAATATCAAATAAAGAATTTGAGTTTTAAACATAAGCAAAAGTTCAAACTTTTATCGAAAAATAAAACCGCTGCATTTAATGTGAAGTATATACAACATCGAGATGGAAGTGCAAGGCTTGCCGGAATTTATCACATGATATTTAGTAATTAGTATAGAATTAAAAGTCAGTTATGGATTGAGATGAAGTTGAAAAGGTTGCAAAAATAATTGATGATTTAACCTAATGCAATATATATAGATATATGTATTATGTTAATGCATTTTCACATACAAGTAATTTATGTGTGTTTTCTATTGATTTAGCTCACATGCGCGAATTGATTAAAGAAAATGTGCACGAGCATGTATGTAAAGCAAAATTTAAATAGTTAAATGATACTTTTTAGCATGATTAGTTTATTTAAGCATTCAACTTGAATAATGAATATAAAAGAAAAAATAAATAATTTTTGCTCAAACCCATTTGTAAATTAAAAAAAAATAAGTTTAAGACATAATAATGGAGTCTAAAGGTTTTAGGAATTATTAATAGTGTGTTAATTAATATTCATTTAGTTAGCTATTTAGAATTGAGTTTATTGATAAAGTTATTAATATTAGTTAGACTTCAATGTTATTTTTCAATGAAATTAGTTGTACAATAAAATGAGATGAAGCTAAAAAAGTTTGTAACGATTTTTATACAGTTTATGTGGCATTATTATATATACATTATTACACAAACTTTAACTTACAAACTGAATAAAGAAAATATTTAACGCACATTAAACGATGACCAATTAGATAGACCCCGTGTACTTCATATTACCATGCGAAAACAATCTAATGGACAAGTATTTTAGGGCTAAGTAATAGACCAAAAGAAATAAAACTATTTTTTTATCATGCAAATAAGTAATAGGCCAAAAGAAATAAAGTCATCATAACTTATTAACCAAAAGCTCATACATAAAATACAACACCACAAAAGCAAAACAACATCAAACACTTTTAAATTTTTATACAAGAAAGTTTAAATATTTCATACAACATACTAAATAATAATTAAGTAAATACTCGCCAATATATAGAAAGATTACACAATTAACAATTAGATTCTTAGCCCGTGCGTAGCACGGGTTCTGCATGCCTCGTATATATAAAGACTGAGTTCCCCTTATTGAATGTGAGAATTAATGTCATTAGTCAAGAAACTCTATTATTATGAAAAAAACTCTATTATGCAAAAGATAACTAATGCATAAACCAAGTAGTAATTTCGTAAAGCTTCTTTTAGCACTTATTATGATTAAATTAAACGCAGGATATTAACCAACCATGTGAATGTCTAAAGTCTCAGTTATTGAAAGCTTCTAATAGGTGTAAATTCTCATATTTTCAGTTGCTCACAAATAATTAACAACAAGTCTATAAATGTGACTTTTCATATGAGTTTTGATGAGTATAAATAATAACCTATCTTAGTCCATCTCCATCTCCATTTCCGTTCAACCTCATTCAACACCCAAACAATAAGCCACAAACAAACTGACAATAACATAACCCATTAACCCACCCATCATCAGTCAAAAGCACAAATGAAATAAAACAAATAAACAAGACTCGACTTATGTGTATTGAATCAACTACTGCTACGAAATCAGTCCAAAAACCTTAACCAAATTCTATCCTAGGCACAACTAAGACCCTCACCTTCACTCCCCAACACTTAATAAAAAATGAAAAGCAATAATTAAAGATATATGTTTTTCTTTCGTGTCTACAACATAAATATCAGACCTTGAAGGTCAAGTTAATGAAAGAATAAAGAGTTAACTACATTTTTGGTCCTTGTGGTTTACCGGGTATAACAGTTTTGGTCCAATAGTTTAAAAAGTAACGGATCCAGTCCAAGATCCGATGACCCGTAACACTTTTGGTCCATCTTCACTAACACCGTTAGTTTGACTTTGTTTGACTATTAAATAGAAGGACACTTTCGTCATTTCACGTATCCTATTATAAAAATCACTCTAATAAAATGTATTCCCACTCACCCACTCACAATCACTCAACTTATCTCATCCACTAACACACACTCTCACTTTCTCTCTCTCCAATAACACACAACCACCACCCTCTTTGTCATCACCATCTACAAGACCGCCGCCACCATCACCAAAACATTTTCTCACTCAAACACATTCATACACAACCTACCAAATTTCGGATACCCATTTGTTATACTTGGCCTAGACAAAACTTTTACCATATTCGGATCAAAGCCCGAATTAAATATCCACCATGTTGTTATACTTGGCCTAGACTAAACTTTAATCTCTTTTCTCACATTCTACATAAACAAAAAAACATACATTCATTTAATACAAAAACAAACCCCACTTTAATCATCCCAAAACACACAACACACAAATCCACCACCAACCCGCCACCTAACACTTACCACCGCCACCTACCGCCACACCAGATCTCCGGCCACCATAAACCACGAACGTGAATGATCTTCAAGATCTTTGAAGTCTCGGGTAGGTTCTTGTTTTTTCTTTTTGTATAAGATCTATGACGGGTTTGTGTTGGATCTATCAGGATCTTTTTCTTGTACATGATATACCGAGATCTTTGTTTAAATTATTTTTCATTTTGGTTATTCATCAATGATGTTGAAGTTTGTTGTTATAGTTGGAGATGGGTTAAGACAGATTTGTTGTAATTTTTTTGTGAAGTGGGTAGCGAGACTTTTGGGACAAATTGTGTGTTGATATGTGTTTGTGTTTGTGTTTTTTTTTGTTGAATCGTGAATATGATAAAAGTGTGTTTGGTTTGTATAATTTTTTTAAGGTTTAGATGTGATTTGGGTTTGATTATGTAAAGATTTTTATGGGTTTTTATTGTGTTAAAAATGTGTTTGAGGGCCAGATTCGGGTGTAAGTGGCCGGATTTATTGGCGGGTGGTGGTGGTCGTGGTCGTGGATGAAGAATGATGGTGGCCAAAAATTGTCAAAAGCTAGTTGGGAAATAATGATGGTGGCTGGATTTATGATATTAACTGGATAGGGTGGTGGTAGGTAGAATTGATGTTTTTTTTATAATAATAATAATAATAATAATAATAATAATAATAATAATAATAATGAAAGAGAGGGCATCATGGTCATTGTACATCATCATCTGAGGGTATTTTAGCCATTTCATGTTTTTTTAACAAGTCAAACTAACAGTCAACGAAAAGTGGACCAAAAGTGTTACGGGTCGTCGGGTTTTGGACTAGATCCGTTACATTTTAAACTATTGGACAAAAATCGTTACACCCGGTAAACCACAAGGACCAAAAATGTAGTTAACTCAAGAATAAAACCATCATCGATCCCTTTTGAAGCTTTGCTTCTTTAAATATCCGAAAATATAAAAGAAAGATTGAAACGAATTTCTTTCATCTCCTTTTTCTTTCGATTAAACAAAACATTAAACACAACATACACTACAAAGCTTATCATAAGTTTTCACTTTGAGCCCAAAAATGTGAATCCCATTACAGGAACTACTAGATCTCAAAGAACATTGGTTCAATCAATCAAGATGGAGTGCAAATACAAGAAGTTTGGATGCACATAATTGATAACTAACCATATGATCAAAAGTGATATGTAAGAAGAGTAGTTGGTGACTGCATATCTTAGGGATGGAGGCGTGGGATTAGGTTATTTGTGTGTGAGAAGTTTTAGGGTAAAATGACTTTTGTATAAAGCAAATGTGGTGCTTAGTTTTTTAATTTACTTGAACTTTTGGTTAGTGGACTACTGAGCCGAGCAGTTTAGTTGTAAATTATTGTATACACTTGCTAATGATTAACCGATAAATATGCTTTTGTTTTGGATTACCTTTTTTTAAATGGTATATGCGAATGTGAATAACAGGTGCTTGAAAACTATTCTTTTAAATAGAATTGTTTGATGAAAAAGGTATAAAATGCATGAGAACCGCTAAGTAAGCAAATCAAACGTGCACTACTTTGTTTGATGAAAAAGGTATAAAATACATGAGAACCACTAAGTAAGCAAATCAAACGTGCACTACTACTTACAACCACATGTACTAATGCTCAAACATATCTTTGAGTATATTTCATATGAAACATTTCTAATTTGTAAAAGCTTAATAAAGCTAATTTTTTAGTTTAACACTTTAAGTTTCACGACTAATATTAACACACCTAATTAACCGTTGCTAGACTAATGATATTTCATGGTAATCGAAGCTCGTGCATCGCATGAGCCATGCTGTCTTGTATTAAATAAAAATAATCACAACCAGTAACATACGTTCTTCTGATTAATAAATAAATATAAGTTCTGTAATATATTTTATTTTATTAATAAATATTAATTTATGGTAGTAGTTTTTTTCTTGTGGTAATAAACAAAAGATTTCGTGTAAGACTTTGTATAGAAGTTGGTTAAAATTGGAATATGCCAATATGGTACAACTGCGTACCAGTAACGTACGTATGTGTAGACTTTATTAGAGTTATTGAATTTAGAAAAGACATCCAAAGCTAAAGATTCGGTTCTCGTTTTAGATTCACTTCTTGATCCATTTGCTCACCTATACATACGCACATGCAATTAAACATACGTACGTATAGATGGATTCTGCAATAATTTGGAAGAATCTATATGTCTTAAGTGGTCTAATAAAATGAAATATTTGACCAAAAGTCAAGGAGATATGGATGTGTCCCTCATCTTTCTAAGTTCTAATAAAAGCATAATAATTAATCTTCTTTACGCTACAATAAGTTTTCTAGACAAACAACGAGATATGTTGCCAATGATTATTTTATATTAAATGGATTTTTAGTTAAAATGATGTAAAGCTGACGATTTGGTGATGCTGAAACGGTGACGGTGGTGCGGCTTGAAATATAAATGTTGAAAAAGAATTCATCATTAAATAATATCATACGGTAACATGAAGAAGAAAAAAAATCTTTTTAAGAACCAAAGAAATTCTGGACAGTCTAATATATATTGACGCAGTGATGCGTTGTGTATCTTCTTTTATATAATAAAAGAATTATATCATTTTGGAGTGTTTCTGAAAATCTTTTCTTATTGAAAAAAAAATTAGACTAATAGGAGAGCTCGATTTTGTCACGTAAGCGAAATCGAGCAATATGATTGATCAATAAAAAGTAAAAAATTAAATTGATATTGGTCAAGCTTAATCAATTTGGTGGAGAAATTTGGTTAAGAATAAAAATGCATAAAAATATAAATGTCAAATTTATGAAAACAAAAACTTAAAAAAAGTGAAAGTAATTAATAAAACTTTGGTGTTTGAATTTTAAATAAATTGTATTGAGCAAAGTATTAAATTACAAGTTTCCATGTTTTTTAATAACTTTAGAAAAAAAACAAATAACCCCTTACAATTCATACTCTTATACATTATAATATTAACTTTGTTTAAAATTACATGATTACAAGTATTAGTTTTTAGACTTTCATCATTAAAATTACAAAATTTGATAAATATGCGAATTAGTTTTAATACACGTTAAATATTTTTTAAACTAATGTTAGTTTTTGACTTTTCTAAAATATTTTTTTAAATAAGGAATCATGTTATTTCATTTAAAAGTTTAATTTATGCGTACACGGGTTTTAATATTAAATACGGCTAAATTATTAGTAACGGGAATATTAATATCAAATGGTAAGCACGAGTTGGTGCGATATGAAAATAATACGTGATTCAACTTATAACAACGACTCATGAAATTGTTATTTGAAATTTATAAATGGATATCCATAAAAACATTTTAAAAACTTTATAGAGCATAATTTAACTTTATCAACGCTCATTATGTGCTACTAAACTGGCACATTTTGTAAAACATGATATCAATAGTTAAACTTAAACTACAACATCAACCTTAACATGTCTGTTAGTTAAAAATATTATAAAAAAAAAAGGGTTAGATAGTCATTGTTTAATGAAGGTGTTCTCCTTAAATTATATATAAAAAAATGCACGCATTACAATATAACAATCACCTCCTAAAAAAAAAAAAAAAAAAAAAAAAAAACATGGGTGATAACCTAACTTTATTCATTGACGTGATGTTTCAAAAAAAAAAAGTAATAATTGGCTGTTGTAAAGAAATTAAAAGTATGTACATGAGAATTATTAAGCAAATATATATAGTTTTTAATCAGGTTATTACGTTACTATAATGCGATAATGTTATTGAGTTGTTAATCACGGATGTGAGATACAACCATTCTTCTATACTTATGATTTATGTGTTAACCTCTTTTTGCTTCTGAATAGAATACAAAAGAGACCTCAACAGAACTTTGACTTATACCTCATCTATCTGATAGCTTTTAGTAACCTTTTTTATGGTTTAATTTTTTTTATACACACCAACTTTTTTTAATGTTTTATTGAAAACTTCTATACCTAATATTTGTGGGTTTACTATAAACATAATAAGCTATGATAGAAGTAGTTGTGAGTTCAGGGGGGTTTTTATTAAGCTTCTCAAAAAAGCTTAAAGCTATATAATAAACTTATTGTGTTATAGTAATTGAATAAGCCAATAAGCACCTTCAATAAACATAACCAAACACCCTTTTAGTTCTAATCTGATAGCTATATAATAAACTTACTGTATTTGGGTATTTTTACAATTCTAAACACCCCTAAAATTAGCAATTGAAATAGTCTCAAACACCTTTGAATTCAGCTATCAAGGCAGTTTCCAGCACTCATCAATTCAGCTATTAAAAACAATCACAAACACGTTGAATTCTGCATAAAAAGTCAAAATTAAATTGATTTTGGTCAAACTTAATAAATTTGATGGAGAAATTTGGCTAAGAAAAAAAATGCATATAGGTGTCAAATTTATGAAAACAAAAACTTAAAAAAAGAGGAAGTAATTAATAAACTTTAGTGATTGAATTTTAAATAATTTATATAGAGTAAAGTGTAAAATTACAAGCTTCCATGTTTTTTAGTAACTTTATAAAAAACACAAATAACCTCTTACACTTTATACCCCCATACTTTATAATAGTAACTTTGTTTAAAATTACATGAGACTTTCATCCATTAAAATTATAAAATTTGATAAATATGCGAATTAGTTTTAATATACGTTAAATATTTTTTTAAACTAATGTTAGTTTTAAACTTTCATCCATTAGAATATATTTTTAAATAAGAACTCATTTGGTAAATATGTGAATTAGTTTTAATATACGTTAAATATTTTTTTAAACTAATGTTAGTTTTAAACTTTTATCCATTAGAATATTTTTTTAAATAAAGACTCATGTTACTATTTAAAAGTTTAATTTATATGTACACGGGTTTGAAATACGGCTAAATTATTAGTAACGGGAATATAAATATCAAATGGTAAGCACGATACTGTGATATAAAAATAAGTATACACGATTCTACTTATAACAACGACTCATGAAACTGTTCTTTAAAATTTGTATATGGATATCCATAAAAACATTTTAAAAACTTTACGGAGCATATTTTAACTTCATCAACGCTCATTATGTGCTACTAAATTCACACATTTTATAGAACATGATATCAATAGTTAAAGTTAAACAACAAAATCAACTTCAACCTCAACATGTTTGTCAGTTAAAAATGTTATACAAAGCTAATTATTAAAAAGCAAACAAACAAACACTTAGGTTAGATAGTCATTGTTTAATATAGAAGGTGTTTTCTTTAAATTATATTAAAAAATGCATCACAATTCTTATTTGATAACAATCATCTCCTAAAAAATTAAAAAAATAATAATAAAATAAATTAAAAAAAAAACGTTGGTGTTTTCCTTAACTTTATTCATTGACGTGATGTTTTATTAAAAAAAAAAAAAAAAAAAAAAAAAAAAAACGTAATAGTTGACCGTTGTAAACGAATTAAAAGTATGTAAATGAGAATTATTCAGTTGGTAATCACAGATGTGAGATACTATACTGCGATAATGTTATTGAGTTGGTAATAGTTGACCGTTACTATACTGCGATAATGTTATTGAGTTGGTAATCACAGATGTGAGATACAACCATTATTCTATACTTATGATTTATGTGTAAACCTCTTTTTGCTTCTAAATAGAATCCGAAAGAGACCTCAACAGAACTTTGGCTTATACCTTATCTAGCTGATAGTATTTAGTAACTTTTTTTTTATGGTTTAAATTTTTTGTTATACACACCAACTTTTTGTAACTCTTTTTTATGTTTTGTTGAAAACTTCTTCACTTAATATTTGTGTTTTTACTATAAACACGCTAAGCTATAATAGAATTAGTTGTGAGTTCAGGGGTTTTTCACTAGACTTTTAAAAAAAGTTTATAGCTTTATCATACACTTATTGTATTATGTAATTGAATAAGCCAATAAGCACCTTTAATAAGCATAACCAAACACCCCTTTAGTTCTAATATGAAGTTTTCTTATTTGATGTTATAACTAACTTTGTTGTTATCCTCGCTATCATGCAACACATTAGTGGTTTTTGCAGTTTTATTATCTTATCGCACAAACTAAAGTGTAATGCAATTTGTTGTGTGCGTTTTTTAGAGGAGCATTAAGTATCAACACTTGATTGTCGTGAAATGATTTTCTATGCCTGCTCAAGTTATGAATGTATAATTTAGTTGAGTTGCTGATTTAGATAATACATGGATGTATTTTAATGTACCAAAGATGTGTTTTAGTGCCAATATAGGGAATTTTATGGTAGGAATTCTTTTCGAAATGTAATTTGTCTTTAAATGAGTTAATGAAACTTAGCAGGTGTTTGCTATCATTGATAACACTATAAGTGTCAACCAACGGTTTAAAATATGGGTGTCTTTTACCTTGATGATTTAGACCAATTGTAAAGAAAGTTGCATTAAAGTGAAAGGTCGGCAAGTATTCAAACAATCCTAAAAGACTTGCGAATATACTTTTTGTCATTTTTTCATGCATTTATAATTTACTTATACAAGTAATAATAATTTCCTTATATAGTTCGGGCTTAGAGAAAAATTATTCTTATACATTATACATAAACGTAAGATTAAATTTGAGTTCTACCCATTACATATTTTTTTGTTTCTCTTTATGTAATAAAGAAGCTATAGTGTAAGCATTTATGTTAATTTGGTAATTTTATAATCAAACATGAGAAGTAAATAACACAAACTTATGAAAATACAACTTTCCAAACAAAAAGGTACATTAATAAAAATGATGTGATGGTTATTCATAATTAAGGAAATGAATCAATCTTCAAAGCTATCTAAATGTGCTACATATTTTAACGAAAATATAAGTAAAAGAAATAGCACAATTACAAAACACATCGTAAATTGATAGCACGGGTTTGCAAAACTAAAAGCATATATCACCAACATCTCATGCAAGTCAAGTATTATCATGTGATTTTACTTGAATAATAAAATATAATTTTTAATCAAAAAGCATTCTCCTAAAATAATAGGTAGGTTATAACATATACATATATTTTTAGTCCACAAAGTAAAATCATTTGAAACATGTTAAGTGGTTCATTTCTTAATCGATAATAATACATAATTAAAACGAAATTTTAAAAACCCTGTGCGTGCACAGGTATTATGACTAGTTGACAATATACAGTAATTTTTTATTTTTATTTATTTTTTTGTAGTAAGAATCATTTACAAATTGTAAGTTTTTTTTTGCTTCCTTAAAATTTCACGTTAGCTAAATTTAAAGTGGACGCGATGTTTGCTGCGTGGTATAGCTAGTGAGAGATTTTGTATTATTTCGTTATCACTCTAATCATCATTATCATTACTAGCACGAACGGAACCAGGATTAGGTGCACAAATATTTTAGAACCTTAACATAGAAATACATTTTGATGAACAAATTATATTTAAGATTCTTTTAGAAAAATTGACATTTAAAAAAAAAAAATTAACACTAAAGCCCGAAAATCCCTGATTCCGTCCCTGACTACTAGTATCCTTATTGTTAATTTGTAAATGATTCTTACTAAAAAAAATCCATTATGAGTATTATTTATGGTGAAGTGAACTTACGTCCGTTGACAATTAGCTTATGTTCCATTGACAATTTATTTTCACTTTTCGCTTGGTTTTACACATTCACCCTTTTGTGACTATAAATCTTCAGGCCGTCTACTTTTTCCATCGATCGATATTTATGGTACACCTTAGTAGAGCTAGGATCAAATAAGGAAAATAAATAAATAAGTTAAAAAAGTGAGAAAGAAAGCATAATTGCACATTTCATATTCATCTATAAAATAAATGCATCTCTCACTAAATTTTTTTTCTTTTATTTAAACTAGAACGGTACCCGCGCAATGCGGTGACAGATACATGTGACTATATTTTGAGTTATTCGGTTATTTGGTTACACATTTAGTTGTTTTTATGCTTTATAAATAAAGATGGTAGAGATAGTTAAGTCAAATAATTTTAGTTTGAACAACCAACCTTCTTCCTAACAAACTTTCTAACCAACATGTTTCTTAATCAATTAATTTTGAAATCTTTCCATAATAAGCAAGTAAAAAGTCTGAATTTTAAGCCTTTCTAATTATAGAATAGTCCCAAATACATTATATAATAGTATAGATATAGATATAAAGCTAAAACTCATTCTCACTTTTCTCATTTTAATTTTTCTTCACAGATATTCATCTTAGTAAGGTTAATAGTTAATAAGAAATGGACCAAAACAAAAGTTATTAAGATCAAACAACGATAGTCAAATACTTTTTCCTTAAGAAAGTAAGAGTTCACAATACAAAATACAAATATGTGATCAAATGTAGCATATATAATAAGTTTAGTGAAAGATGACTGAGAATATGAGATAAGGGTTGATGAAAAGGTAAAGACTAAACGTTTGCTTAATGGAACTATTCTGAAGTATTGTAAAATAATCCAACAACTTTCATGAAATATTGGATTATGAAGTGTATTAGGTAGCATCTTAGTGCATTTTTTCAAAAAGGAACTTTCAACTAGGTTTATGCATGCATCTTTTCCATTGAATAGACATTTTCTTTTCCTTTGTTAGCATATTCTATAATTGGGTGCGTGAATTGTTAAATCGACATACATTTAAATACATTATTAGACCTTAAAACATATATAGGGCCATTAGAATTTTGGCACCTTTGTGGTTGCTCTTCCATTAAGTATGTAAAACTGTTTTTAAATATAACTTCACTAATATCTCTATATACAAATAAGTAAGTCCAAATTTAATGTTTTAGTTTGCGAGTTGGTGACTTTTTTCTCACCAAAAAGTAAAGTGACAAGAAAGAGGAATATGACCGCAAGCTTTGTGTTTGTTTTGTAGTAGAGGGACCATTTAAAGGTTAAAGAATTAAAGAACTACATTGTCTTTGTAGACGCATGACTTGGAATGTACCTAAATAATAAGGACATAAGCGCGGCATGGATTTAAGCCTGGGATGGATTTAAGCTTGGGATGGACTTAAACCCACGATGAACATAACCTCATGATGGACTTAAGCATGGGATGGACTTAAACTCATACTGCGCCTATGTCCATCCCAAAGTTATTATTTAGGTCCATTCCGGGTCACACGTCTACGGTCTTCAAACATATTGGATAAACCATGTGTATTGTTCTCGTGTTTGTTTCTCTTAATGTATCTATCTTTTGTTAAAATAAATATCCATTATGATTCCTTGATCTTCTTGAGCTCAATGAAAACAAAAATGTAAATTCCATGGGCGTGCCTCGTCATTCTATCATTTCAATAATACAAGATTAAGCATACAACATAAAAGGTAAAATAAAATAATGGCGCTTAAATTAACTTAAATGCTTTCAACATTACATGGGTTATGCATTCTGATAAAGTCAAAATATTCACATACATATACCATATGATATCTAACACATGTTTGCCTTGAGACTTGAACTGACATATAGCTTCTTTGTTTGATGAGTAATTCACATACCTCTAACTCATAATAATCGGATTTTACTAAAAGGTAAATCATTTGAATCAGTTGTATTTGAATCACTTTTAAGAGGCTTTAGCACAAGCATTTTTAAGTGCTTAAGCTTAGAGGTGCAAAAAAATCGGTTTTTTTCGGTTTTCGGTTTTTTAATAACCGGTTATAAAAAAAACCGGTTTTTCGAATAACCAGTTTCGGTTCAGTTTCGGTTTTTCGGAATTGGTTTTCTTCGTTTATAAATGTTCAGAATTGGTTTTTTTCGGTTATAAATTTTCGGAATCGGTTTTTTACCGGTTCATTTTTTCGGTTGTAAATGTTCGGATTCGGATTTTTTATCGGTTATTTACCAGTTCGTTTTTTTCCGGAAGTTTACTAAAAACTTTGTGAAAATGTAACATAATATGTAATTGTGTTGTAAATGCAAGCATATTAAACATGGGAAATTAAAACATTAAACTAAGCAACGGAAATTAAAACAACGATTACAACATTAAACTAAGAAACGAAAATTAAAAACCCTAAACTACCATACGATAATAAAATTACGAATCACGTAAATGATTCGGTCTGTGACATAGCCCTCGTAAGTTGAATCGGAGGCATTGGAATCGTCCTCACTCAATGGCACACGGGGTAATCCCAATCCCCATCGCCATATAGCTCGACGGTTTCTCCGATCCTGTTTAGCACCTGGGAATGGCTATTTATGTGGTGAATTATGTATGATTTTTGTGTGAATTGTGGGTGTATTGTGAGCACCTGGGAATGGCTACTTATAGGGCCGTTGTTTGGATTTGAAATTTTAATTTATCCAGCTCTTGTTTTTGAATTTGAAATTCAAACGTTTATCCGCCCTTTTTTGAATTTCAATTCCACACGCTGTATTAAATGTTTATGCACACGTTTTTTTAAATAACCTAGTTTTTGAATTTATCCCGCTCTTGTTTTTAAATTTGAAACTTAAACGTTTATCCCGCTCAGTTGTTGAAATTTGAATTTCTAAACACCCCTATATAAAGCATCACATAACATACTAGGCTCTTCACTACACTTCACTTTCTAAACAAGTTTACAATGGCTAATCCTTGGTCTGTTGAAGAAGAAAACTTGTTAGCCGACATGTGGCTAGTCGTTCACGAATTTCATGCTGAAGCTCCTTTTTGGAATACGGTTACAGAAAGGTTCAACAACCTATCTGACGGTCCTATTCGTAACAAACATACGATAACGAGTAAGTGGACAAGAATGAACTGTGAATGTCATAAGTTCAATGATATTTACTTGAGTGTGTATGGTAATGACGAGTTCAATGATCGTCTTCACACTGCAATGAACAATTTCATAGAACGCTTTGGTGGGCAAGGCTTCAGATATCTTAACGTGTGGATGATATTGAGAAGGAGCCCCATATGGAACAAATATAGGGATTAATGGCTTTTGTGTTTGTATTTCCGTATCGTTTGTGTTTGTATTTCCGTATCGTGAGTATTTGTATTTCCGTATCGTTTGTGCTTGTATGTCCGTATCGTGAGTATTTCAATAAAAGGCTTAACGGCTAGTTTCTCACATTAACCCTAGCCGCCCTTTACCATCACCTTCCCCACGTCCTCCATCTCACCATACACGAAAAGATTCAAAAGTGCATTCATCCAAGGAAAAATTAAATCACAGGTAGGTATGTGAAATGATTTTTAATATCTTTGGTTGAGTGTCAAAACTTCCTGTGCGTTGCTTATCAAATACATGGGTTTGGATGAAGATTTTTTTCCACCTTTTGTAAAGCTTTTGAATCTGTAAAGCGCTTTGTTTATTTATTCACTCGCGATCATTTTGTGTCCTCGACGTAAAACGGGCCAATGTAAAAAAAAAAAAAAAAAAAAAAAAAAAAAAAAAGGGTTAAAACCGGTTATTTTTAAAAACTGGTTATATAACCGGGAAAAAACGGTCTGTAGAAAAAATCAAAAACCGGTCTAACCGGTTCAGTTATAAAAAACCGGTTCAATTTTTCTAAAAAACGGTTTTGTAAAAAACCGGTTACGGTTAAACCACCGGTTAAAAAAAAACCGGTTATGTATTTGCACCTCTACTTAAGCTTGTCAACCAGAAGGTAAAAGATGGAAGAATGGGCCTTGAGATTGGATAGATTATAGATAGTTGGTTTATGCCCGAATAAAAGCCCAATCCATTGTAATGGTTTAACATACGTTAATTGTGGATACACAAATAAGTTAAAAGATTAGTCCACGAAATTATGCTTAAATGAGTTAAGATAAAATAAGAAGAAAAATTCAAATAAAAATAGTAAGAAAAAAAATCACATATTTTAAATGCATCTCCTTTTAAAATTCTCTCTTATTTGAAATTTGTGGCTGAAAATTTATCTTATTCTTCTCATTTTTTTTTTTTTTTTTTTTTTTTTTTTTTTTTTTTTCTCACTGGAAACTTTTTCATGTTTAAATTATATTATATTATACTTATAATTAGGGGTGTAAGCGAGACGAGACAGCTCGCAAGTTATTCGAGATCGACCTCATAAATTACTCGAAATCGACTCGATATAAATGAGTCGAGCTCGAGCTACTGACTACACTTTTGAGTCGAGTTCAAGCTCGAAAAACACTTGGCTCGTAAGGCTCGCAATCCATTATCATGCTTCAGTGATATTACACTTTTACCCTTTTATATACATGTAGTTACGTAATTGTCATAAAAAGTCGATTCGAGCTTGATATGCCTAATTTCATCTAGTTTGAGCTTTAAATGTAGAAATAATTGAGTTCTAGTCCAGTTTCAAGTTCGAATTTAAGAAGACGAGTCGAGCCCAAGCTTGAAATCTAAAGCTCGACCAAGCTCGAGTTTTTAGTAGTCGAGTCGAGTTCGAGCTTGACATTACTCAGCTCAATTCGACTCGTTTACACCCCTACTTATAATACGAACTAGAACCAACTATTATTCTTCGTAAGAAAAACTAATTTAGGGTGTGTTTGGTATGCTTGATCGAATCACTATAGGTATAGGTTTGCGAATAGAGTGGAATGAAAATTGGTATGTAGATATCACTTTTCATGGGTATCCACATACCCATAACATCATACTCCTATGAGGAAACCCACATATCATGGGTATCCTCATTCCATTGTGGTGGATCCCATAACCAACCAAACAACATTAATGACTTTCAAAGTCATAGATTCGTTCCTATAGTGGGATACCAAATGCAACCTTAATCATCAACAACTTAATTAGTATTTAAGTTTGTACGCACTCTTACAGTCTTACTTTTAAACTCAAGGTCCATTGTTCAACCCGTCAGAAGGCCGTTTTGGAATGCCTGCAAAAGCTTCACGCCCAGGACTTCCTTACTGTGTTACCTATCGAAGGATTGGGGCAACGAATGTCGGCAGTAGAGTACAGGGCAATCCTTAAATACCGGCTGATGATCCCCATTTTCCCCGATGATGAAAATTTCCCGGTCTGCCGCAAAGCATGCCTTGATAAGTATGGGGAACATGCGTTACATTGTAAGGAATTGCCAGGGTTTAAATATCGGCACGATTTTGTCCGGGATGCATTTGCAGACATCCTTAGGAGAGCGGGGATCTCCGCAAGAAAAGAGGCGTCAGTTAATTTTCTCACAGACCCCGCGAAGGGGAGGTCCACCTTGCGCCCAGCACACGTCTTAGTTTTTGGTTGGGAAGGTGGGAAACATGCGTGTGTTGATCTTACCGGGGTGTCCCCCCTAGTTGGGCTTCGGGATAGTGGGTTTGTGGCCGGGCAAGCGGTCATGAGAGCTGAATCCAAGAAAGTGGAAAAGCACGCTAAAGCGTGTGAGGATAATCAGCATGTTTTCGTTCCCTTGGCCTTCGACACGTTCGGTTCCTTGGCTACGGAGGCGGTGCGGTTTTTGGCTCGGGTTCAGCGCGTAGTGCACAACAACTTTTCCACCCCCAAGGGCGGGGGTTTGTTTTTAGCAGATTTGGATTTTCTATTCAGAAAGTGATGGCGGCGCAGCTTGTTGCCCGCCTACCTACCATCCTTAAGTAATTTACCCATTATGATATTACGAAATAAAATATTTTTATTATTTGTTGTTTTCACATTAGAAAAGTTTGTTTTCTTTAGATCAAATCTATCCCAAGTAACTTCTTAATATATTTTTTGATTATTTAAAAGACAAGTTTAGTTTTGTTTTGCTAATAACAAACTTTCAGTAGTTTTATTTAGATTTTGTTGAAATTACAGAAAGTTGCAACTACGTGTAAAAAAATTGTCTTTTAGAATGACGCCACACCGTGTGACGGATTTATACTCGTCAAGGTTCAAGGTTCAAAGGTATGGTTTTTTATAATTTCGGTTTGCTTTTATTTCACTGAATCCTGTAACACGTGAAAATTGGTGATACGTCTAGTTTCGGGGTTGGTTTGGTGGTAGTTCAGTTTCGTTAGATTTTATTAGTTTGGTGGTGGTTCAATGTTAAAATGTACCCAAAAACTCCTATTTCACAAAGTCCTATTTGTAATACAAGTGGTCACAATAACATATGTTTTAGATATTTGATTGATATTCAAACATTTTTGTTAAACGTAAAAGTGAAATCATATGTTGCTATACTTAATTGTAAGCAGAGGTTAAAAGGAAAATATATACAATCTTTAAACATCAATCATTACAAGATACATGCATAAGCAAGTTGTAAATCAATATGCTTTAATCTATCTAGGCCCCGAAATTCTGATATCTGATAAACAAGCATCACTATTTCCATCTGAAGGTCCCAAAGAAGTACCAAGCTCGCTAAACGATTTATACAAGCTCCAATAAAACCCGGTTTGATCACCCTCGGGTGGTGGAGGAACCGAGCATAACCCTTCAAGCATTCGTACCACTATATCCATTGAAGGCCTTAAATCCATATCGTCTTGGATGCACCACAACGCCACACGAGTCGCCACTATAACCCGTTCATCATTCTTATCCACTTTCAGCTTCTCATCCAAAAGTATTTCAACTTTACCTTGTTCCATCATCCTAAAAGCATAGTTTTTTCGGCCACTAATGATCTCAACCAACACCATTCCATAGCTATAAACATCGCTCTTTTCCGAAATTGCACGGGTTGTAATCCATTCAGGAGCTAGATACCCACGGGTCCCTCTTAATGTTGTGAACACATTGCTTTGTTCACGTGTCATTAGCTTAGCCAGCCCAAAATCAGATACTTTTGCTACAAAGTTATCGTCTAGCAATACATTTTCAGGTTTTATATCACAATGTACTATCTTTGCATCACACCCATCGTGAAGGTAAGCCAGTCCTTTAGCTGTACCAATAGCAATATCATATCTTGTATCCCAATCCAAGAAAAGCTCCCCAAAAAGCCATCGATCTAATGACCCATTTGCCATGTATTCGTACACAAGAAGACGATGTTTTCCTTGTGCACAAAATCCCTTGAGTTTCACCAAATGGTGATGATGGCTGCTGCCTATCAAGCTTACTTCTGCTCGAAATTCCTTCTTCCCTTGACCAATTCTTTCTAGCTGTTTGACCGCGACTTGGGTCCTGTCTTTTAGTACCCCTTTGTACACTGTACCGAATCCACCATGGCCTAACTTTGTTGTGAAGCTATTAGTAGCTTCTTGAAGATCTGTGTAGGTGAATCGAATTGGCATGCCGGATATGTTTTCCAAGAACGTATCCTCTTCAGATGTTTCATCAACTTCACTCGATTCTTTCTTCTTTTTATGGTAGCGGATTCCCATAATTATTAATCCAAGAATCGTTAAGGTTGTCCCTATGACTAAAACAACCACCACAATCACAACTTGTGTAGTCTGTTTTTTTTCTTGAACCTGAGGAGCGTCTGATTGGGCCCTTGTAACCTTGACATATGACTCGATACTCGCACCATTTTTAGCATATACAAAGTTTCCAATTTCGTTAAACAGGTAACAATTTCCAGACATGTTATCAAAGAACATAGCCAAACAAGTACAGTTGTTTAAACACGATGATTTGCAGCCATCTAAATCAGATTTAGAATTAGGTGAAATCAGCCCGAGCGCAAAATAGCTCAGATTCTTCGCTGGAATAACAAGACTTGACAAATCGTTTGACTTGTCACATAAAGATTCGACCTTTGGGTTGCACTTAACTTGAGCCAAGCCCAAAGGACATCGACACATATTCCCATTTTTACAAATGAAATATGGCGAACAAGCTTGTGGTCTACTACAAGAATCATCTGGTATTTGACTGTTACCAGCGATCTGAGTTTCAAGATTATAGAATTTAATGAAACCATCGTCTTCTAAAACCACAACCCATGTATCATTTGCATATGATTTATCTGCAAAGACAAATTGCCATAACAAATTCTTGTTTTCATCATAAAACCGCCATGAATTGGCTTCAATGCTGGCCGAATTAGCATCTCCACCACTCCTGTTAATTATTGTCCTCTTGTCTTTCACCATAGACCAATAAGGTTGCGGGTTCTTGAAGTCAGCAGACAAGATCAAATCTTCATTCCAAAATTGTAACGAGTGCGTCAAATTGTTCTTGAGATTGCTTACAAGCTTCATCCCATTAATAAAATCTTGATTAGCCATAAGTGTGTTTGTAGGGTGACTAAAACTTTGCCAAACAATACTACCATCATCTTTTATTAATATTAAGTTCCCTGTCTCAAGCAATTGCATAGCAGAAACACCATTTTTTGCGGTGTTTGCAGACCAAACTACCTCCCCTTTGCTTTTTAAACTAGCATTCCCATCATCATCAAACATAAATTTATCAGAACTGCGAATTGGGAAGTTGCGATTTGCGGACCAAATGATCCTTGCAGTTCTCATATGAATGATGACTAGACTGAATGAAGTTACATCACTATTGGCTTTAAAACCAAACCCAAAACTCGACGTGTTTGATACTAGGAACAACCCATTGTTGTCTATGAAGTCCATTGGAGAGCCTTGGAATCCAGGGCTTAGGTTGGCAACTCTTCGGATACTTGAAAGACATGTTTGAGGTAAGAATAAAAACAGCCATGAAAATACCATGAAACAGAACAAGCCCCAAGTACTCATGGATCTCATGACCATAGACACAAAACTAGTGAAACTTTGAGTTCCAGTTTTAAATTTATTATGGGATATTAACAAAGAATGAAGGAGATTTTTGCATGAAGAATGAAGGAGATTTTTGTATGTGTGTGAGTGTTAAGTTTGTGTCAGTATCTTTGCTAGAATAATTTATATCCAAATTGGGAATAAGTCAATTTGTTGGTGAAAAAGATTAGGAAAGAAGATCTGATGATTTTGTTGCTTATGAAGTCAAAGAAAAGGGGACATATTAGGTGGGTTTCAACCCATTTACTATTCACAACCAAATCCTACTTATCAAGTCAAACAACAAAACCATAATATATTAAGTTAAATTTAAGGAAGTCAAAAAACTTTTGATAAGAGCAATGCTATTTATAGCCATTTATTTTATATTCTCTCCTAATCTTTATATTTTATTCATGTACCACAATCATATAAACTTAAAGAAGTCATAGATACAAAAGTTATGTGAAGGTCTCATTTTGTTTTCTATAAACATAGCTCTAATGGATCATAGTTCAGCACATAACGATTATTAAGTAATTACGATTATATATTAGTTCTAAGGAAATATCGACAATCAGTGCTTATAACTTTGCCATGATCACAAAATGGTGGTTGCAGTGTTGGTCGGGACATAACAAACTTTGGAAATGAGTAATTTCATCCAACTTTAGGAACCATATCGGCTCATCCATGATCATTGGAAAATTATGATTGGATGGAGTAGGGTTTCTTCAAATATTAATATTGATCTTGGCTCGATTGTTATCCGAAAAGATGGCAATGAGTTGAGCTTCACCTTTTGGGAAGCTAAATAGGAGATGTAGTTTCCTTTTCTAGAATATGTTCAATCGAATCTTCAATATGTTTGGCAATTGGCATACAAGATTGTTAAACTATGCTTATTTTTCAAAAAAAAAAAAAAAAAGTTAGTTAAAAAATAGTCTTTGTTTGGGATATATATATATATATATATATATATATATATATATATATATATATATATATATATATATATATATATAATCTCTTAAAACCAAAGGTTACTTCATTACTCACGTATGAAATCCACTTCCATGATATTTTGCATCCAAAAAAAAAGTCAATACAATCAAAACATACTCATGTACTCATGAAGTGACTATATTGGTTCAATAAAACAGGCTAATACTCATATATAACTTCAATCTCATTTATAGTTTAAATTTTGAATTTTTTTAAGGGCAGATGGCACAAAAATGTATTAAACTTAAAGTTCATTTTCAATAAAGTCACTCTTCTTTTTTTCTTGCATAAAAAGGTACCCAACAAATTTTTTTGTCGGATTTGGGTTTTTTCTAACGTTTGTTAACTCACTTCGTTAGTAAATTACATGTTTGGTCATTGAGTTTGTATAATCATTTCATGCACCATCCACCACCACCCACTACCACCTGCCACCACCAGCTGCCACTACTACCTGCCACCTCTACCACCATCGTCCACCACCACCACCAGAAGCCACCACAACTACCGCCACCATTACTAATTCTACACTCATATCTAAGAACCTTGTTCACTGACATTCCATCAAACACATTACATACAAAAGGATTGTTAAAGTATACAAATACTGTAAATGAAGATCTGGTGCACCAATCAAAAAACCCTTTAAACACAAAAGGATTTTTTTAAGTATACAAATACTGTAAATGAAGATCTGGTGCACCAAAATGCCATCCTTTAAAATAAGCTGTTATCTCAAACACCAACATTAAAATTGATATAAAAAGAAACATTTTTATACAAAAGTTAAACCTTGAAGAACCAGAACCATTTTTCTCAGTTTTTTCAGTGTCCGGAGCAATGGAGGTGATGCAACCATTTTTCTCAATTTTTTCAGTGTCTGGAGCAATGGAGTAAATGAAAAAAGTGGCCGGAGCAATGGAGGTGATGCAACCAGCTGCACGGAGCAATAGTGTGTGTTTAGGCGTTTTTTTCAGGAATTCCTTGATGGGTTTTGTAAAAGATCCAAAAGGGTGTCTGAATTTGTATCAAAATTTGGTAATGGAAGAGCGTAACATTTTTTATTTTATTTTATTATTATTATTATTATTTTATTTTATTTTATTTTTTTTTTTGAGAGAGAGAGAGAGAGAGAGAGAGAGAGAGGTGAAGGTGTGGGAAGTACTAGATGATGACTATAAAGTTGGAAGAAGAAGAAGATGAGTACATTTGAGTTAATTTAGAGCTTGCGAATTTGATTATATATATATATATATATATATATATATATATATATATATATATATATATATATATATATATATAATGTAAAAAAAATGATTGTTACATATGAAGATGGAAAAGATTCTACTTTTAAGATGTATTTAGAGAAGAGCAAATTCGTTTTAAGATGTGATTTAGTGTTGGTGGTGGAGGTAGGTGGTGGTGGCATCTGACGGTGGTGGTGGTGGTGGAGGATGGTGGCAACGATCAATGGTGGTAGCGGACGGTGGTGTGGAGGTAGGTGGTGGAGGTAGGTGGTGGCTGCGGGTGGTGGTGGTTGATAGTGGTAGAGGTGGCAGGTGGTGGCAGGTAGTAGTGGGTGGTGGTGGATGGTGCATGAAATGATTATACAAACTCAAGGACCAAACATGTAATTTACTAACGAAGTGAGTTAACGAACGTTAGTAAAAAACCAAAAACCGCCAAAAAAATTTGTTGAGTACATTTTTATGCAAGAAAAAAAGAATAGAATCTTAATTGAAAATGGACCCTAAGTTTGACAATTTTTTGTGCCATTTACCCTTTTTTCAACAATAAATTTGTAAATCAGTTTTTTATGCTTGATTTAACCAACTTATTTTTATTACTTAATTAAGTAAAAGTGGCTGTAAAACCATTAAATTTGCTTTTTCTCGCTCTTTAACTCCTAATAGAAGGAAAAAGAGGAGTAACAAAGTAACTAAGCCAAAAGATCAATATATAACTTATATTTGCCATAAAACTAATAAATCATTTCTAGTCACTCATTTTTTTTTACCAAAATAAAAAAAAAAAAAAAAAAAAAAAAAAAAAAACCTTTCACAATTTTTTTTTAAATTAAATATCTTACAAACTATAAATTGTTACGCGAAAAAAAATATCATCGCGACGAGAATTAAATTATCTTTCTATAGACATGCATTGTTATATACTTTCAACGAATTTTTTTTTCGACGATTTTTTTTTTTTTTAATTTCCGCTCAAAAAAATCATATGTGATTCGTTAAAATCAAAATATGTGATTTTTATGAATCATATATGATTTTTACAAATCACATATGATTCGAAAAATCAAAACATATGTGATTTTTACGAATCATATATGATTTTTATGGGCGGAAATTTAGAAGAAAAAAAAAAGTTCGTCGAAAAAAAAATATTCGTCGAAAGTATATAGCAATGCATATGTATAGAAAGATAATTTAATTCTCGTCGCGATAGTATTTTTTTGTAGCTTGAATATTTACCGTTTGCAAGATATGTTTTTTTTTAAATGAAAAAAAAGAAAAAGAAAAATGGTTTTTTATTAATTTAGATTAAAAATGAGTTGTTATTATTGGTTCACTGGTTCTATGACAAATATTAGTTTTATATTTTTCTCATCTCCGACTAACTAAACTACACCGTGAAATTAAAAAGTTATAAATTATAAATGAAAAAAACTACGAAATTAAAACTATTGTTCACCTGATTATATTTACTACAATATATAATTTGCACTTCAATAGTCATACGTCATACATTCTGGAAGGTCAAATAGCAAAGCCATGTAGTGATAAGTTAGGCCACCACCATATATCTACATGCACTGATGCCACTATGTACCCTTTTGTTAAGTTTTGCTTTAAAGCACCAATGAGCTACTCATTCATCTAATCTGGATTTACTAACTGACAGTTGTTCAATCAGCTATTGTTTATAAGCTAGATGTGTAACAGTCCAAAACTGGATCAGACTGAACAAAGAGTTGGAGATTCGACGAAAACTGAGAAACTTAAGATATGGGTTCCAAAACATGCAGAACTTAGAGCATGGGAAATCACAACGCCTAACCGCCGTTATTCTTATGTGGCGTTGTTTCACCGTGGTAACACAAGTTATCATGATTTCCTGGGTTGCAAACGTTGCCTTTGCGTTTTAACGTGAGTTGATGGAGTAACTTGCGTTGCAACGCCAACATTATATATATATATATATATATATATAGAGGGCTTTATTTTCAGAACCCTGTTAAGTGCGGGAACTGCGAGAACTTTAATTTTGCATTAGAAAACATGCATGTTCATATAAAACATATATGTTTTCTTACATACACCTTAATACAAATACCTGCGTAACATACATGTTCATATAAAACCATTTTGCATTGATATGTTGTACTTAACAGGATTTTATATGAACATGTATGTTACGCAGGTATGTGTATTAAGGTGTATATAAGAAAACATACATTTTTTATATGAACATGCATGTTTTCTAATGTAAAATTGGAGTTCTCGCAATTTCCCCACTTAACAGGGTTTTGAAAATAAAGATAAAATATATATATATATATATATATATATATATATATATATATATATATATATATATATATATATATATATATATATACAAAACACCCCCAAAACTAGCAGTTTGATTCAAACAAAAAAAAATTGTAAGTTACCGTTTGTATTCAAATGGTTATATTTTTCAAAATAAATTTTTTTTAAACCCTTACAAATACCACTAATATACTTATGTTATTCTAAAAAAAAAAAAAAAAAAAAAAAAAAAAAAAGGCTTGTAAACTCCAACATACCGTCGAACAACTGCAACGGTTTATCAAAAAAGAAACTGAGAAAGGTGACGCGGATCGCCAAAATTCTATTGTGGAAGTCATCAAGAAGTTTGAGCTTGCGAAACAACTGAAACGACAACTTAGAGAACGCTCCCCAGCGTGCATAAACATCTCAGATGATAGGAAATATGTGATCGACACGTTCTTGTACGATGGATATCGTAATGACGCTACTGTTGTTGAATCATTGTGGGTTTGTGTCAACCAGATACAGGCCCAAATCTCCAACAAGATCCGTTAGAGTTTTGAAGAAAATATGGAATCTGCTATGGTTGAACAACAACAAGGTGCATCAAGTTCATCTGCACCAAGAGTTGTTGTGCAACAACAACAGCTGTCTCATCTGGATCACTTCCAGCTAAGCTTTGAGAAAAATGTGTCAGCTGATGATGGTGCCTGGATCACTTCCAGCTAAGCTTTATGTGATGTTTTAATTTAGCATCGTTTTTCATTTATGTTTATGTAACGTTTAAGTATTTCTGTTAAGTATGTTTCTTTTGAATAAATTCATTTCCTTAAAAAAAACATTACAATACGATACGAAAACAAGACATATAACACAAATAACAGATACGATACGAAAACAAGACATGCAACACCGTTAGGTATTTTATTCGGCCCATCTGGGGTGGTTTCTCAAAACTTCCCACACGTGAACATATTTGAAGCTTTTCCGACCAAAGCTTTTTTTTTTTTTTTTTTTTTTTTTTTAATTCTCATTGCATTCATGAGACAAACAATGTGATCGTCACTGGTTGTTAGCCGCAACTGTTTGTAAATACCATTGAATAAAACACAATCACAGTTGAGTCTGCTCCATTTACTCGTGACCATATCGTTGTTTCGAATGACACCATCAAAAATATTGTTGAACATGGCTATAGCCCGGTTCCAAAAAGAGTTTGCATTGTAGTTGACAGCATCTTCATGAAGTGCAACCCAAACTTGAGCTAGTAAGATTTCTTCTTCTACTGACCAACGATTATTCATTTCAAATGTTTGAAGTTTGAAATTTTTTTGTAAATTGGTATGTTATTTATAGCCGTTTGAAACAATAAGAGCGAGATATATTTGAAATTCAAATTCAAATAGGAGCGGGATATATTTAAAATTCAAATTTTAATAATATAGTGTTTGAATGTTTAATGAATGAAATTGTTGAGGGTAGAATTTGTAAATTATTATTTTAAAAAAAAGGTGGGTCCCTGAAAGTGGTGTTATTTGGTGTTATGATTTTCTGCTGTTTTTTGGTGTTATATTATTTGGTGTTAAGCTGACGTGGGGCTGATGTGGCGCTGAGTTATTTCATAACTTGAGTTATGATTCCCCATGCTCTTAAGATGCGGGATCCAAAACATGCAGGACTTAAAATATGGGTACCAAAACATGTAGCACAAAATCAGGGTCGATTTAGGCTCATATCGGGACAGTGAATTAAACCCTTTTTTTCAGTCCTAATAAACTACACAAACAAAAGCCTTTACATCCTAATAAAAGAAAATTGGACATGTTTCAAGCAAATCGAAAGCAACTCTTTTACAGATTGTGTATTGAAAATCAGATGGTTTAAACCAAGTTTTGCACACCCCATGTGACCATATAACCTAGGTTTATGTCTATAAATCTTTATATTGCGATGTAGGTTATGCCAATTTTCGAACACGTATGTATCTACAGACGTAGATCCCATGATATTGGTCAAAAGCTACTAGGCTCCTTTACTTGCGTGTCGTACCTATTAGATACTATAGGATTTATTGCATTATCGGTGACTATAACGGAATTAACAAAACAATTATGATGCAAACACCAATAGCGCTATGAATAAAACAAAAATACTTGACATTTTTAACCATTTAATTAAGAGTTAACTACATTTTTGGTCCTTGTGGTTTACCAGGTGTAACAATTTTGGTCCAATAGTTTGAAAAGTAACAGATCCAGTCCAAAATCCGACGACCTGTAACACATTTGGTCCAATTTTGTTAATGCCGTTAATTTGACTTTTGTTGACTGTTAAATAAGAGGGTAAATTAGTCATTTTATGCAACCACTCACTCATATCCTTATCTTTACACAAAACACAGACAAAAACATAACACTCCTCTTTATCTCTCTCTCTCTCTCTCTCTCTCTCTCTCTCTCTCTCTCTCTCTCTCTCTCTCTCTCTCTTCACCCACTCATGTATCTCTCTTTCAGTTTCTCTCTTGACCTTTGAACACCACATCAACCATCCACCACCAACACTATCACATCACCGGATCTCAGAGGCAACACCACCACCATAACCAAGTCAATCAATCTCAGCGGCAACACATATATCTCTGTGTGTGTGTGCGTCTTTTTGAATCTGTGTGGATTTACTCTACACTTTGTTTGAATCGATGAGTGGTTAGTTTTGATTATACAAACGGATAAAGATGATTAGGAGTGTTTGTGTTTGTTTGGTTCTGGTTAAATATGTCAGGTTTTGATAATAAAAACGAGTAAAGATGGTCACTAGATGGGTTGTTATGTTTGATGGCGGGTGGTGGTGTGGTGGTTAGATGCGGGAAGCGGTTTGTTATGTTTGATTTATACTATAATCGTATACATCAAAAAGGTCAATGGATGGGTTTGTCTAAGTTTATAAACGGATCAAGAAAGAAATCTATTGAAGTCTTTTATGGGGGAGAATGAAGACCACAAGATGAGTTAAAGATCTATTTTCCTTTTTTTTTTAGTGATGGCGGCTTCAAATCTGTGGTTGTTGAGGTTCGAAGATGGTGATAGGTTTAAGCTAGATTGGAAGTTGGAGAGTGGTGGCAGAGATAGGTGTTTGGTGATGTGGGTTTGGTGGTCTTTTTGGTTGGAAGTGTTTATGAAGATGAAGATGAGGAGATGAATATCGGGAAGTGGTTTGATGTGTGTGTGGATTTGTGAAATTTTGTATAATGGATTGGTTAAAATGTTTATTTTTGTGTAGTAATAGTAATAAAGGAAAGGGCATTTTTGTCATTGTACATCATCATTCGAGGGCATTTTAGTCATTCAACATTTTATTAACTAGTCAAACTAACAGTCAACGAAAATTGGACCAAAAGTGTTACGGGTCGTCAGATTTTGGACTAATCCATTACTTTTCAAACTATTGGACCAAAATCGGTACACCGGTGAACCACAAGGACCAAAAATGTAGTTAACTCCTTAATTAACCATCTAACATAAATAAAAACCACTTCACTTATCGCTAAGGGCATGTTTGGTACGGAGAAATCAAACCAAAGAAATGGAATTTGGTGGAATTCTCTTGTTTGGTAAGCCAAAGAATTAGGAACACCGAGAAATGTAAACTCTCGAGAAAACATCTCTTTGTAATTTGATTTCCATCCCATTTGGGGTGGAATTGGGAACTCTCCGTGTTTTTATTAGTTTGGATAGGTTTTCATATTAAAAAAAGAGGGAATTGCAAAAATCGTCCCTAAACTTTGGTCAATTTGCATGTTTCGTCCCAGAACTGTTGAAACTGCAAAAACCGTCCCTGTGGCAAACTTTTGGGCCAAATATCGTCCATGACCAACATCAAATGACTAAAATACCCCTGTTCAAACTTTAGGGACGATTTTTGCAATTTACTCTTATTCATTTCATTTTTAGTTTTTTACGCAAATGGTCCCTGTGTTGCGTCAAGTTTTACAGTTACTCCCTAATTTTGTGCAGTTAGTTTATCTGTTAAGTTATTTGCACAGTTAGTCCTCAGTTAATATTTTTTGCAAAGTTAGTCCTCATTTTCTAAAAAAGTCCTATTTTTTGCACCGTTAGTCCATCCGTTAATATTTTTTACACCGTTAGTCCATCCGTTAAGTTATTTGCAAAATTAATATTTTGCACCTTTGTCAATCCGTTAATATTTTTTACGTTCTCGTCCATTTTTTAACGTTTTTGTCAATTTTTTTGCGTTTTTGTCAATTTTTTTACGTTTTCGTCTATTTTTTTTACGTTCTCGTATGTTTTTTTAACGTTTTCGTCTATTTTTTTTAACGTTTTTGTCAATTTTTTTACGTTTTCGTCTATTTTTTTTACATTCTCGTCCGTTTTTTAAAGTTTTAGTCTATTTTTTACGTTTTTTTCCGCTTTTTTACGTTTTCGTCTGTTTTCATATGTTTTTTTATCCGTTTTCGCCCTTTTTGTGATTAGGTAAGTATACTAGAAGAAAATTTGACATTTGATAAAAAAAAAAAAAAAAAAAAAAAAAAAAAAAAAAAAAAGTTTTTGTTTCGATTTAAACTCACGGTTTTGACCCCTTTCTGGTCCGAATCATCAAAAGTGTAAAACACAAAAGTTGTCCGGAATGATGTTTTAAAAAACGGATGAGAATGTAAAAAAAATAGACGAAAACGTAAAAAAAATTGACAAAAACGTAAAAAAAACCAGACGTAAATGTTAAAAAAATGGAATAGAACGTAAAAAAAAATAGACGAAAACGTAAAAAATTTGACAAAAACGTAAAAAAAAATAGATAAAAACGTTAAAAAATAGACGATAACGTAAAAAATATCAACGGATTGACAACGGTGCAAAAAATATTAACGGATGGACTAACGGTGCAAAAAATAAGGACTTTTTTAGAAAATGAGGACTAACTTTGCAAAAAATATTAACTGAGGACTAACTGTGCAAATAACTTAATGGATAAACTAACTGCACAAAATTAGGGACTAACTGTAAAATTTGACGCAACACAGGGACCATTTGCGTAAAAAACTAAAAATGAAATGAATAAGAGTAAATTGCAAAAATCGTCCCTAAAGTTTGAGCAGGGGTATTTTAGTCATTTGATGTTGGTCAGGGACGATATTTGCCCAAAAAGTTTGCCACAGGGACGATTTTTGCAGTTTCAACAGTTATGGGACGAAACATGCAAATTGGCCAAAGTTTAAGGACGATTTTTGCAATTTACTCTTAAAAAAAGGAAAGTATAAATTGCTTTAATCACGTGCACATCACATTTTCTTTTACTTCTCTCAAGATCCTTCTTCTCAACTTTCCCCTTTTCAAACCCTAGCATCTGCAGTTTTTGCCACCCTCCATGGCTCCAACTAATTATTGGTTCTCCAATATCTACTTCATCTTCTAGTTGCTGGTGATTGTTCTCTTACCTGCTACTATGCCCACTATGCCTTTAAATTTGTATTTGAGATTCTTTGAAAACATAAAAAAAAACCTGGAACTCTTCAAATATAATAAATCCAATCTTCTTGTTGTTGTTTAATAAAATGACGAATCCACCTTCTAATAATGGGTTATTGAGTTTGAATATTCATTAGATATTCCGATTTTTTTTTATACTTGGAAATTTCATTCATATAAGTTTGATGGTCAGTTTCATAGTTTGCTATATGGTTTTATAGATTAAATATTAGTTGTTCCAGATCATGGATTTTATGTGGTAATTGTGTATACACATATGATCGTATATTGCATTCTTCATTTAAAGAAATTTTTTTCTTTTTTTTCTTTTATTTTTTTTTTATTTTTTTTTCAAGTCTCACCGTAATTCTCTTTGTTACTACCAAACAAAGGATTTAAAAATAATTCTCTACCAATTCCATTTCTCTACATTCATATTCTCTGCTTCAATTCATTTATCTGAAATTCTCTCTACCAAACGTGCCCTAATAGTCAACAAAAGAAGTCAAATAATAAAAAAATGAAATAGGAATGATGAGCGTGGGAAAAAGTTCTGCTGGAATGGTTGTATCTCTTTGACCAGGTATTTAAAATAAATTTATTTAAACGCCAACCTTCCTAAAAGAAAAGAAAAATATATGTTAGTGGCCTAGAGCCTAAACCCCTTGGTTAAGCTTTGTCCTTTTAGGGCACGTTTGGTAGAGAGAATTTCAGAGAAATGAATTGAAGCAGAGAATATAAATGTAGAGAAATGGAATTGGTATAGAGAATTATTTTTTAAATCCTTTGTTTGGTAGTAACAAAGAGAATTACAGTAAGACTTGAAATAAAATAAAATAAAGAAAAAAAATTCTTTAAATGAAGAATGCAATATACGATCATATGCGTATACACAATTACCATATAAAATCCATGATCTGGAACAACTAATATTTAATCTATAAAACCATACAAACTAGCAAACTGTGAAACTGGCCATCAAACTTATATGAATGAAATTTCCAAGTATCAAAAACAATCGGAATATCAAATCAAACTCAACAACCCATTATCAGAAGGTGGATTCGTCATTTTATTAAAACAACAACAAGAAGATTGGATTTATTATATTTAAAGAGTTCCAGGTTTTTTATATGTTTTCAAAGAATCTCAAATACAAATTTAAAGGCATAGTGGGCATAGTAGCAGGTAAGAGAACAATCATCAGCAACTAGAAGATGAAGTAGATATTGGAGAACCAATAATTAGTTGGAGCCATGGAGGGTGGCAAAAACTGCTGATGTGTGCTTTTTCACACATCCTTTTTAGGCTTAAATCAGACCAAATACTAACCAAATATGCCAAGAGAATGTGTGTTTTTGTATTTGTGTATATGCATGTATGGATATGTGAAAAATGAACAAAAACAGAGCCAAAACCGACAAAAACGAGCACGAGAATGGAAAAAGGTCAAAAGCCAGAGCCGGGGAAGCAAAATGATCAAAGAAAGCTCATATTATCATTAGAAGTCCTCAGAGATTCAGAAAGTTACAAAAATAGTCCCTGGGCAAAGTTTGAGTATTTGGCGATTTCAGTCCCTCAGCTTTCAGATTTTGGCAAAAATTATCCTTTGAAGAAACAATTAAAGTAAAATCAACAGTGGTCCCTCATAAATCAGAGAATTACAAAACTTGCCCTTGGAAGATACTTTTGAAGATGGACAGCTTTGATCCCTGAAATTTCAGAAATTACATCATTAGTCCTTGTCAACTAGTATTACTTAAACTTACAATATGTAAACCGGATCACAAAACCCAAACACAACAATATCCTAGCCTGTTACTACCCATGGCCCAAAATAACCTAGCCCAACACTTCCCATTCATACCCGAACCAACACCAAACCCACCCCGGTCAACCTTTTAACCACCCGGTCAAACCTAACACAATAAATAAAAACACCCCCAATTCACAATTACCCGCCCCCCAATTTTACATAAACCCAGAAAAGTTACTATTCAACCAAACCCTAGGTTTCACCGTACACAAATTAACCTCAATTACCAATGATTACCTTATGATTGGAGGTTCTAGAAGAACTCTGACGTATGACAAAGAATGACAGAAGGGTCAGGGGTACGTGGACCAATCAGATGAGACACGGAGGATCAATCTCAATCAATCACGCAATCCAATGGACCATATTATTGCTTACATATTGATGCGTGGGAATCGCACCTTGCTTTACCTCTCGAGGGATCTCGAGAAGCTTACAACCCCCACCAGGCAGTGTACCTGATCGTTGTAGTATAGTATAGTGACAAGTACCGGGGGATTGATCGTTCAGCTTAGGAATAGTGTCGCTAGGATTAGAAAACCTAATTACTAATTCTAAAGGTGAGGGATGATTATTTTTGTATTTTTATGTTTTTATGAAAGCAATTAAAATCTCGGGTTTTGAAGGAGTGGGCGGAATTAGTTGCTATTCAACTAACCCAAAGCTAAGATATAATCAAAATAAAATACTGAAAATGAAATTAAACTAATTATTACAAAGGTTGTGAGCAGTAATTGGAGAAATTGTGTTTACTTAGACTTCACTACTCCCTAGATATCTTTTACACGTTAATTACTTGTTATACTTGTATGGATGACGGATTGTATTCCTTAATACCATTCGTCGGGTGGCATACATAACTCCCCAACTCTATGAGCTCTTATCTCCTCCTACACCATGACCCAACACAACTATAGGGATTGTAAACAGTGGCTCATGCATTAAATACAACCAATAAAGACCTAGTACGCCTCGGTTCATGTTTCTTAAGACGTTCAAGCATGTTACCATTTGGAGATCTGCCAGTTTTCTTAAGCCTAACATATAAATCATTCATCCAAGAACAAGAATAAACAAGTAATCAACACATAATCAACATCTAGGTTTCATTAGATCTAAGCAAACACAAGAGAGATCTAGCCTAGCATAATTGAATTGAGACAAGAATAAGATATAAACAACCAACACATAGACATATTGATTGAATTAGAAGAACACTTATCTCAATTACAATGCAAGGTATCAAGGGTTTGGAACCCTTGAAAAACCTGTAAAAGAGGCACCAAATTCGTCTTTAGGGTTTCACCAAAACTTCTCTCCTTTAATGTAAAAACTAGAAAACTATATATAGGAAAACTGGGCTGACGGCGTCAAGACAAGCATGTGACGCCGTCACCTCGCCGCCAAATACTTCCTCGGACGGCCTTGATCTACTTATGACGGCCTATGTGACGCCGTCACCACCTACGGTATTTTATTCTTGGGACTTTGACGCCGTCAGGATGGATTTTGACGCCGTCATCAACTACGGTGTTTTATTCTTGATGTCTGACGCCGTCAGGGTGTAACTCTTGACGCCGTCACCTAGTGTCTTCAGCATGGAAAATTGATACTTTGCCGTTTTCTTCACTTTTATGCTCCAAAAACGTCCAAAATGACTTCTTTTTTTCCAGAATTCACTCTCCAAACACCTAAAATCACAAAAGGAACGATTTAGGGCAATATTTGATCAAATAAAGTCGGATTCGGGCTTAAATGACCCCCTAAAAACGGATCATTTTTCGCCTCATCATATACCCTTACACTTGAGATTTGCTTGTCCTCAAGCAAATGAGCTTTTATTCTACTCAAAAGACAAGTTAGGGGTCATTTAACACTAATATAAAAGTAATTACAACAAATAATCGTTCCACTAAAGACCAATAGACAAGCACGGAGGTCATACACAAGCACCTCACAAATAGTGTTTAGATACTCACATCTCTCGGGTGTAATAAAGTAATATAACATTATGGAAATGGAAGATATCTCTCACTACCTGTCATAGCAAAATAGATTACCATAGGCTTGGGAAAGGATCAAACCTCCACCACATGGCGTAAGCACCTAGGATAAACTATCAAAGAGGTCTTTTAAAGGGTTGTAACGTTAGGTATAGGGATATGAATTACACGGTTTTGTTGGATAAAGGAAGTTTTACTGGTGGCGAGTTAACAATATTGGTTAATTACATGTACAAGATGGCGTTGCTAAGCCAAGACTAGACTCGACTTAAGCTAATAAATGAAAAATAACAAAAAACATAAAATGAACATAGAATAAAAACGGGATGGTAGTCCGTATGTTTTTTTTTTCTCTTTTTCTTTTCTATATTTTTTTTTCTTTTTCTTGTTTTTTCGATTTTTTTTTTTTTTTTTTTTTTTTTTTTTTTTTTTTTTGCATACACTCTTACCCTACCATCCGAAATAATACATCATAGGGGTATGAGCATTCCCCTTACACTTGAATCTTTACATACTTTACATTAAACTAATCTAATGACTCGAATTAAGATTAACTTGAATTAAGGGGTATGAGCATTCCCCTTACACTTGGAGCATTTTTAAGATTAACGTACATATGGGGGTAATAATATGATGTTCTTCCCCATTACTCCATAAAATAAGTACTTACCCATGAGTCCCAATCGTCCCAAAACAATATGTACAAGGATACGACTCGACTTAGCAACCATGTAATCAATTAGAAAGTTAACTTAGGGTTTAACAAATAACAATAATGCACTAAAAATGAGCGCATACACGGAAGGCTAAGGCGATTTGGTTGTACATTTAAGTGGGGTGTAACAAATTCTTCCTTTAAGTAAAATGCTTAAAGTTAGAAACGAAAAGATAGGCTCGGAGGGGTGTACTAGGGGTATCGTGTACTAAAAATGAGTACAACGCTAAGGGTGTGGGAAAAATTAGTTGACTTAACTAGCCAAGTAATATGACTTAAATGGTCAAGTAATTATGATACGGGTTTAACACAAGGGTGATCCTAATGCCTCTTATCATGTAGTAAATCCTACCACACGAATGTAGTCTCACTAGCGGTCTCGAGATGCATCACTAACGCAAGTTCTAGAATCTAAATGCTACCGGTACACTCATAAGCACTAATAGTGAATGCTTTTCCTATCAAATCTAAAGGCGAACCTCACATTTTTGGGTGGAAAAATTTTTCTGAATATACGGTTATGTGCTAGTCATATAACCTCCTATCCATGAGACGCTTGCTATGGCTAAAGTTTCACTCCTAAATGTTGTAAAAAAATTTAAATTTGGCGCTAAAATTACACTAACAAGTATTTCTCGTAGTTTTATTACACATCTACTATCAAACAAAACAAACTCAAGAGAATGTGCATATGTAAGGTATCATCTTTTTACCCTCCCCTTACACTTAAGATGAACATTGTCCCCAATGTTCAAGTAAAGAATGTAAAAGTGAAAAAGTAAAGATAATGAAATCAAATACTCCCCTGATTCGTTCGGTACGGATTTTAGGTTGGCCAGGTTAAATCTTCTTCCAAGAAAACGAACAATCAAAGCTTCCCTTCCAGAATATAAATCATCTCCTTGTCAAACATAACCTGTAAATCCTGACAACAATAGACAAGGCAACCTCGCGTAAAATCGGCGGCATCCTATATAAGTTACTAAATCCTAGAAAACAAGATAAGATATAATGCTTGTGGAATGAAGTTTGCAGATTTCCTGAAGATTATAAAACTTAATAATTCACAAAAACCATAAGACTCCGTTAGAAAAACAAAACCGGTAAAATTTCCAGATTTTTAACTCCTGACGCCGTCAAGAGTAAACTCCTGACGCCGTCTGAATGGACCTGCAGAAATTCTTATGTTAAGTTTCCGGAAAATTTCTGGAAAAACTTCGTCCTACTTCCTGGAAAATCCTGCAAAACTTCATTATGACTCAATACAAGCATTTGACTCTAACAAATACGAATATACATGTTCATTTAATATTGTGGAGAATCATGATCGGTTTGTTTCTTGAAAACATATTTGGGGTTTCCCCTTACACTTATCTTTTGCAAAAATACTTTTAGGTTGGAGTTAAGACTAGGCCAAACAACATAGTAAAGTATTTCCACATTTTAATTGAGAAACATGATCAACCAACAATAAAAATAAAACATGCATACGGAAGCAAATAACAATCAAACAAATAAAATCACACAAAACATGGGTTTCCTCCCAAGAAGCGCTTTTCTTTATTTACGAGTCTTGTAGCTAGACTCAAAGTCATGGGTTACTACGTGATCTCATCATTGGTTCCACTCTCTAGGTCGTCTTCTAAACTAGTATCGTTTTCATAGTGCAAGTACTTTGGATCTTCGAATTCGAAAACATCTTGTCGATACTTAGAACCAAGCTTACTAACATTCTTAAAGAATCCACATGATAAATCAGAAATATTCCTACACCCTCTCCTAACATCTTTATCACACAAGATAAGTTGGGAGCTCATCATATCAAGCCCGTCACAATCTATTCCCTTAAGGTCTTTTCTCTTGTATGGCGTTTGGTATGAAATCCTCCTAATCCTATCAGTGAAGGTCATGATTCCGTTCAAGTCATCCACTATCAAATTAGTGATTTCACAAAAGGGTGCTCCAAAGACGACTTGTGATAACCTAGGGTCGACATAGTCCTCGATGTTATCCACAATTGTGAATTCCATAGGGAATGCCATATTTCCTACTAACACCTGGATTTCATGATCCTTACCAACCACTTTCTCTCCTTTGTAAATCATCCCCCATCTGCAGATATTGTTATAGTGAAACAATGACATAACATTCTTTGGCAGGAATACATTAATGTATATGTTATCGAAGTACTTATGACCGATCATGCAGGGGATTTTGAGATTATCCGGATCACGTCGTCTTATCTTCCCCAACTCTCCATCCTTTGACCCATATAGATTCCCCTCAAGAGATGGACGATACTCGTACACCTCCTCACTATCCCTACGAAAGATTACCTTCCTAACACCATTGGTAAGTACTACACTACCATCTTTCTCATCAAGGATTGCTCCTGATTCATTGATAAATGGTATCCCAAGGACAAGGTGGGTTAACGTTTGATTGGTGAAAGGGTCCACGTCATCAACCACGGTGAGGTCAGTATTGTAAACAAGCTCTCCAATCCTAATTGATAAATTTTCTATTACTCTCTTGCACGCAACGTGCTCTGGGAAGGTTTTGTGGTATAGGGAGAGGGGGATTATGTTGACTGGGAAGCTAGGATCTATATGACTATCGGTTAAGAGCTTTTCCTTAATGGTACAGGGGATCTTGAAAACTTTAGGTTTACTTTCCTTAGTATGATTGTTACCCACACTAATAACATCCTCCATTTTTCTCTCGGGTTCTTCTATAATAGATTTACCCAAAATGGTTGGATCTTTCTCGTGCTCTTCCGATTTCTCTTTCCTTTCATCCGGTTTGTCGGATTCTTGCGCGGTGTATTGCTCGGGTGAGTCGGTAGGTTTTCTTGCCAAATCATGGTCAACCCTTGAGGTCTCATCCTTCGCTGTCTGACGGAATTTGTTAGGTTTGTGTTGGGTTGGGTTGGGTGTTGAAGCAGATATCGTGGTGATGGTGTTTACGAAGTGGATTGGTCCAGGGGGGTTGACAGGTTCTTTTCCGTTAGGAGACAGATGTTTGAATAGCTTGCTAGGACTTTTTATTTTTACAGGGGAAGCTGGTGGACTCATGATGGTAGCAGATTTAACCTCATTAACGGGAATGGGCCTATTATCAATATGCTCTTTGATAGCAGTCAACAGATTACAAATCTTGTTGTTTACATCATCCTGCTGTTGTTTAAATTTGGCCTCGAGCGTAGCGAGCTGTAGTTCTTGAGAGAGAATGAATTTCTTTAAAGTATCTTCACAGCTTTGCCTTGGAGTGCCTTGTGATGGAAAATGCTCGGACCAAGTGAGTGGTGAGGAGTCATTGAAGGATACGCTTCGCGTTTGGTACCCTCTAAAATCAGGTTTATCCTTCCATGCCTCATAGGCTTTGGCAGAAGTTCGAGGATCCTGACCTATGTGCGATGATGTGAATTCGTTATAAGCACGTTTTGGAAGTTCCATGCAGTTATGGGTCTCATGAGGGCCATTGCAAAGTTTGCATGTAGAAGCGATTCTGCTTACTTGGCTTGAAGGTTTATGAGCTTCGTAGGATTTCATGAGAGACTTGACTTGACCTTCAAGTTCCATGATCCTACGGTCTGGAGTGCTAGAATTGTTCGAAGGCAAAGATATTGCCTTGACCGTTTCGTTCAAGTCACGGGGATCATTCCAACTTTCGTTGTCATAGAGAGCAAGATCTTCTATGAGTTCCCATGATTGTTCCGCACTAAGATCACGTAGCTTACCACCGGCCGATTGGTCAATGGTTCGCCTCGTGGAGATGTCAATATGGTCATAGAAGATTTGGACTTGGAGCCAAAGATCTATGCCATGATGAGGGACTTTTTGGAGTAAGTCCTTGAAACGAGTCCATGCTTCATAAAGAGATTCATTTTGACGTTGTTGAAACATCAAGATGTCATTCCTAAGCTTAGTAGTTCTCCCCGGTGGGAAAAATTGAGCAAGGAAACGAGCGGTGAGATCATCCCATGTGGTGATGGATCCCGCGGGTAAACGCTCAAGCCATTGACTAGCTTGATCCCGTAGAGAGAATTGGAATAGGCGTAAACGGGTAGTCTCTCTAGTTTCAACACCTAGGTCTATGGAATCTACGATTTTGAGGAAGTTCTTAAGGTGTTGGTTTGGATCTTCGGAACGAAGTCCATGGAATGCACATCCGCTTTGCACCAACCGGATGGTGTCAGATCGCAAGGGGGTCACATTGGCTCCGGTGAGCTCAATGGTGTTTCGGTAGCCTTGATGGCTAGGTCGGGAGTACTCTCCTAAGGTTCGGGGCCTAAGGGGTTCTAGTGGTGGGTTTTGTTGTGGTGGGATGATGGGTTCAAAGATGTTACCACCTTCCATGATGTCGGATGGTAAAGAGTTACGAACAAAGGCACGAAGAAATAAGATAGACTAAAGAAGACCTAAAAAAAATAAAATCTTACTAGAAAGGAATCTAGCAAGTAGACCTAATAAAAAGAAATTCTAACCTAGACAATAACTATTCCCCGGCAGCGGCGCCAAAAACTTGATGCGTGGGAATCGCACCTTGCTTTACCTCTCGAGGGATCTCGAGAAGCTTACAACCCCCACCAGGCAGTGTACCTGATCGTTGTAGTATAGTATAGTGACAAGTACCGGGGGATTGATCGTTCAGCTTAGGAATAGTGTCGCTAGGATTAGAAAACCTAATTACTAATTCTAAAGGTGAGGGATGATTATTTTTGTATTTTTATGTTTTTATGAAAGCAATTAAAATCTCGGGTTTTGAAGGAGTGGGCGGAATTAGTTGCTATTCAACTAACCCAAAGCTAAGATATAATCAAAATAAAATACTGAAAATGAAATTAAACTAATTATTACAAAGGTTGTGAGCAGTAATTGGAGAAATTGTGTTTACTTAGACTTCACTACTCCCTAGATATCTTTTACACGTTAATTACTTGTTATACTTGTATGGATGACGGATTGTATTCCTTAATACCATTCGTGGGGTGGCATACATAACTCCCCAACTCTATGAGCTCTTATCTCCTCCTACACCATGACCCAGCACAACTATAGGGATTGTAAACAGTGGCTCATGCATTAAATACAACCAATAAAGACCTAGTACGCCTCGGTTCATGTTTCTTAAGATGTTCAAGCATGTTACCATTTGGAGATCTGCCAGTTTTCTTAAGCCTAACATATAAATCATTCATCCAAGAACAAGAATAAACAAGTAATCAACACATAATCAACATCTAGGTTTCATTAGATCTAAGCAAACACAAGAGAGATCTAGCCTAGCATAATTGAATTGAGACAAGAATAAGATATAAACAACCAACACATAGACATATTGATTGAATTAGAAGAACACTTATCTCAATTACAATGCAAGGTATCAAGGGTTTGGAACCCTTGAAAAACCTGTAAAAGAGGCACCAAATTCGTCTTTAGGGTTTCACCAAAACTTCTCTCCTTTAATGTAAAAACTAGAAAACTATATATAGGAAAACTGGGCTGACGGCGTCAAGACAAGCATGTGACGCCGTCACCTCGCCGCCAAATACTTCCTCGGACGGCCTTGATCTACTTATGACGGCCTATGTGACGCCGTCACCACCTACGGTATTTTATTCTTGGGATTTTGACGCCGTCAGGATGGATTTTGACGCCGTCATCAACTACGGTGTTTTATTCTTGATGTCTGACGCCGTCAGGGTGTAACTCTTGACGCCGTCACCTAGTGTCTTCAGCATGGAAAATTGATACTTTGCCGTTTTCTTCACTTTTATGCTCCAAAAACGTCCAAAATGGCTTCTTTTCTAGAATTCACTCTCCAAACACCTAAAATCACAAAAGGAACGATTTAGGGCAATATTTGATCAAATAAAGTCGGATTCGGGCTTAAATGACCCCCTAAAAATGGATCATTTTTCACCTCATCACATATAAAGCTGGGAATCAAGGGACAAGATTGAGAGGAAAGTAGCACACATCTAGAAGTCTCCTCAAACCCTAGCAGCTCATGCCTCAGCTATATATACCCCCCTCATCCTTCATTAGTAGTGTGTAGGTTATATATATTGTTACTCTGTTTTTTTTAATTCTCAATTTGTACTCAGTGTTTTAATATCAATGAAATTCTAGTTTTAATTTACTTTCATTTCTATTTTAGCCTATTACTTTTAATTTATGTTTTTATTATTGAATCAAGTTACTCTTACTGTTTTAGATTAATAGTATTTACTGCTAGTTTTTACTTAGTTCATTTACATTTTTGTTTGCTTATTAAAACTAAAATAAAAAAATAAAATAAAAAATCAGAAAATCAAAAACTCAAAAATATGTGTTCATTTGTTACTTAAAATTCGGCTTCAATAAGCCTTTTTAGTTGTTTATATAAGCCTGTTTAAGCTGTCATAGCTTATAGCAAGCTTATCAGTTCACAATCTTCCTATTTTCACAAAAGTCAAAGTTAGTCAACTATTCAGCTTATTTCTAATAAGCTAGCTTATTTGGGAATTAAAGGCAGCCAGAAAGGAGCTTTTGGCCTGTCTAAGAGACAGGCTAGCTAAGTGAACCCCCTCTGTTCTGCTGAGGGGGATTTGGTTGTATGTACCTATTTAAATTTCATTTAATATTGCATAAGTAGAATAAAGTAGTGTAGATCTGTGTTTGTTTGTTTGTTTATTATTGCTTGTTTTTGCTTATTAAAGTCTGATAACTGTTTTGATACTAGTTGTTTAGTTATAATATTTCTGATAGGTTTGAGTTTGATATCTAATAGTATTACTGTTTCACATCTTATATTCTGTGGATCTGTGTTTTTGGCTTCTGAGTTGTATTGCATCCAAGATCTGTGTTTTTTGAGAGTTGTTGTAACATATTAAGATCTGAGTTTGAGTTTGGATAGATTTCATTAGATCTGTGGTAGATTTTGGTTGAGACATTCAATTTAAGGGTGGTTGGTATAGGGTAAGAATCTGAGTTAAAGGTGTTTGCAGGTTATAAGTTTAGTCTAGGTAGTCTTATTTAGGTTTAATTAGTATAGTTTAATAGCAAACTCAGTGTATTTTAGAGTAAAAATTCAAAATCTATTTTAATCTTAATTTCAGCTTAACTATTTGATATTATAGATTCAATATTTCATACAGTAGTTGCATAATAGGATAAGTAAGCTTAAACTAGTTTAATTTTAGGATATTACAACATAATTAAGCAGTTAAGATAGGTATAAGTTCATTAAAGTCAAAGTAAATTGCATATCAATTACTCAAAAAGAAAGTTGAACTCGGATTTTGGTCATATCTTTGTAAGCATTGGTAGGATTTGATATTGGATTGAGATAAGTTTGTTTTGCTGATTTTTAGAGTATAGCAGTTAGGGAATAATAATCAAAAAGAAAATTCAGATTTGAATCACATTTGCTTATTGAAAATTTGAACCCAAGTTGACTGTTTGAGCTAATAGTTCCCCTGCACATCAGATTTGGTCAAGCTTTCTAGGTAGCTTTTAGGACAGTGAATTAGCTTTGGAATCAGTACTTTTGGAAGTTTTGTGTTCTCAGTAAGTTGGTGTATGATTTGCCCCAATAAGTTCTCATTCCTAAGCTTATTAGAACTGCTTATTGGCCTTGTCTATTTGAGTGGTTTAAGCATAAATCTGTCATTCCTAAGTAGGGCTGCAATTGTCCATTAATGTTTGAACTCTGAGTTTGTGGGTTTATCTGAGCTTCATATTGCTTCTTGTATCTGTTTCATTTGATTTTTTGTTTACTGCTTATCTGCTTGTGCTAGTGCTTATCTCATTTGTGCTTATTCTCACTGTTTTAATACAAAACCTGTGTTTCTGAGTACCTTTTTACATTAAGCTTTTCTAAGTTTAAAAGTCAACTGGTAAAAGTTTTGGTCAATTGGGTCAAGTTTTGCTTATTAATAAGCACTCCAATATAAGCAGTTTCAAACCATTCAGCAGTTCCACAGCTTATTTTGAAGTTTTTAAATTTTTCATAAGTTTAGAATAATATTTTAGAATTTTTCTGAATTTTACATATTTTTCTGCCTTTATTTGCTATTTTTCTTAATTAATTTTCATTTTAATCAATTTTTATTACTTTTTAATTACTAAAAAATCCTAAAAAATAAGAAAAAGCCAAAAAAAAAAAAAAATTAGTTTTTAGTTTTAAAATTACTTTTTAGTTATTTTATAATTTTTAAAATTTATTTTTCATTTTTCTCACCTTATTTTCATTTTCTTTTAATTTTTAATTAGACAAATTAGTTTTTAATTCATAAAAAATAAATAAAAAGTCAAAAAAATATTTTTCTTTTTCTCAAAATTTTATTTTATCATTTTTAACTTTTCCAAATTATTTCCAAGTCCGTAGGAGTAGTGTAGCTTAAAAGTCGCGTTTTATTTCGTACGTTAACGTTTATTTCACGTTTTAGTTTACGTTTTCGATTTTGCGTTACGTTTCTAGTTGCCTTATTTGAAATATGTGTTTAAGTGATTATTTGTGCTTCATTTGTGAATTCATTAGTATAATCTCATCAAATCACTTTTTACCACTTTCACGACACGTTTCACGAATCGGGAATTCGAAATTTCATTCATCCTTCACACGGACTACGACCTCGGGTTATCCGTATTTCTTTGCGGATCTCTTGAGTAATACTTATACTATATATATAACTTGATTTTCACAAAGCAATTTTGGCGCCGCTGCCGGGGAAGGTTGAAGTGAATTTTTCGTTTTCGTTTTTCGAAATTGTGTTTTGAAAATCTTCCTTGTATATATTTTCTATAAAAACTATAAAAATTAAAAAATCAAAAACACTTTTCCTAAAGTGTTTTCAAAAATACCAAAAAAAAAAATAATAAAGTTACAGCCTCGTCTCGACCGAAAGGAAGAGCGTTGTAAACCAAATAAGTCTCTCAATATAACAACGCGTGAAATTAGTTGCTAATCAGATTACTTTAATTCTACAACCGAATAAGCGGAAAATACGGATAGCTTTGACATTAAATTGCAAGCTGAAGAGGGATCCATTCTTCTCTCCCGTTCCGTCACGAGTAGATTTAGAGGAAACGGTTTACAATTAACGTAACATTAGAAAAAGAAAAAAAAAACAAAAGTATAAGTTTTTAAATTTTGCTTTATAAAAACAAAAATACAAAAAGATTTTCCTTTTCAAATTTGATTTTCCTTTTATTTTTCAAAATTTGATTTTTGTGGTGTATGAACACACGTTCCACGTCTAAACGACTTGTTTCACCGCTTTCAAATCCGGAAAGTTTGTTTCGTCATACACACCGAGTTCTTTTTCCTAATACGAAGGAAATTAACCCGAACGAGCAACACTTGGGACCCCCGCCGATGGGTGGTGCTCAAAATAATGTGATCCCTCCGATGGGACCACAACCGGCTTTCGATCCACGTCCGATGGAGGAACAACTCCAATCACCATTCAATGGTGTGAGGAGAGCCATCGTGATACCCGAAATCAATGCTAATTTTGAAATTAATCACGGATTGCTCAATCTTATCACGAGTATATCTTTTCACGGGTTCGAACACGAAGACCCATATGCTCACATAAGGAATTTATCCGACATCACTGAGACCATTCGCATGAATCAAGTTCCTCACGATGTGGTGAAATTAAAGTTATTTCCTTTCTCCCTTAAAGGGGCAGCCCGGACTTGGCTGGAAAAGGAACCGCCGAATTCGATTCACACTTGGAACGATCTTGCGTCCAAGTTTGTGAATTACTTCTATCCTCCTTCTAAAATGTCTAACCTTCGTTCCCAAATTTTTCGATTCCAACAAGCTTTTGATGAGTCGTTCAGCGAAGCTTGGGATCGATTCAAAGATTTGATGGAAAAATGTCCGAACCATGGGTTCACATCCCTTCAGCAGATTGATACTTTCTACAATGGGTTATGTCATGTTGACCAAGACTCACTCAACTCTGCTGCGGGTGGGAACTTATTGGCTCGAAACACGAACGATGCTTTCATGATAATCGAGAATAAGTGATTGGTTCAGAACAATTAACTTAAATTGACCAAGTGATGGTCAACAAGGTCAAACTGCCTAGAGTCAATACTCCGCGGAATATAGGGTTTCCCCAGGTCGTTATGTCCCGACGAGGTGTGATGGTTATCAAACGGATCTGTGATCGGGTGAATTTGGACAGGAAAAGGGTTTGTGATTGATTACACTACTGATTTGTACAATGAAATAGCTTAAATAAACTATTATAACAAGACTGTGAAATAAAAAAAAACCAGAAATGTTTAAAACCTAAAAACGTGTACGTTCAATTTAAATTTACGCGAACGTACAAAATAAAAAGTGAAAACTGAAATCTGAAAACCCCTAGGGGGTGAAAATGACTTTTTTACAAACCTAAGGATAAAAGAAAATTTTTGGAAATTTAAAATAAATTTTTACACTAATTAATTATTTATTATTAATTAAATACTATTTAATACTTATTATTAATATTTAAATAACTTAAATATAATACAATATTAATTTATCACTAGAAAAATGAAAATTAAATTTCTAACATTATAAAATAACTAAAAACAAGTTTTAAAATTAAACATATGTATTTTTGTCTTTTTGTGGTTTTTCTATTAATTAATTACTAATTATATATTAATTACCTAATTAAACTAATTTAAATTATAAAAAATAGAAAATGAACAGTAAAAATTCTAGAAAAATTCCTAAAATTATATTATATTATATAAAAGCTAGGAAAAATATAAAAACTAGGTCTTACTTAATAAAAACTAATTATGCTATTTAAAACTTAATTATAAATTAATTATTAATAAAACTAATATTAAATCTAATAAATACTAAATAACAAAATAAAAATCTGAGAAATTTACTAAAATTACTTTAATATAAAAGGTAATTAATAAAAATATAAAAATGCCAAGTACTTAAAAAAAATCTAAAAATAAAAATTTAAATTTAAATTACATTAAATAGAAACTATCACTTATTATTAAATTGGTTTTTCATGATTTTTCTTTTTGAAAACTATTTTACACTTAAAAACAACTCACTCTTGTAAAAACATCTTTTTTATATCATAAAAATAAGCACTGTGGATGCTTACTAGCACCACAGTTGACTTTTGTTGACCAAAGAGGAAAATAAGCTCAAATGAGCTTAAATGGGACCCAATATGGTGAATTCTGGTTCACACAACTTAGTTGGACATGTTTAAGTTGAATTCACACAAATAAGCCATATGAATAAGCTTACAAGTCAGAATAAGCATTTGCTTATTTGAGGAATGAAACAGAAATGGGGACAGAGATTGAGGGCAATTCTAAGTGGGGTCCACAATGATTCAGGTCAAACAAGGGGTTAAAGCATGCAACCTACCAGGAGGGGGGTTGAAAGAGGCCAAGTGGAGCCTGTGGGACCCACTGTGGTGGCCAGAAACCACCACCAAAGTGGGTGGTGTGGTTGTGGTTGCTGCAGCAGGGGTATCCCCTCCCTTGCAGCTGTGTTTGGACCTAGCTAGGGCCCACAACAAAAATCTCAAAAATACAAGCAATATGGGATAACAAAGATGAGCTGGGGGGCAATGATTAGGAACAAGTTTCAAAGCTTAATTCCTACAACTAAATTCTATAAAAATCTTGGAGTTTTTGGTTTTTTCTGCACAAGTAAAGTTTTGACTTTTTAAGATGAACTTGAAATTTAACTTTGTTGAAATTTGGTTGATCACTGATGATTAGTAGAAGTTTATTAAGCCTAAATAAAGCTAAATCAAGATACCTAAGCTATTTTTGAGTTGAACTTCAAAGATTTGGAACCCAAATCACCAACAAATAGGCTGTTGGGTGATTGGGAGTGTGATTTGGACTTTTTCTACAAAAGGAACCAACCAAAGCCTGATATTGACTTACTAATACCCTAAGAACATTATCCAATCAGTCCCTAACAACTAACAACAACAACTACTAACAATTTCAGTTTGATCTAAACACCCCTAAAAGGAACAAGTTACACTACAATATTGATTTCTTTGCTTACACCTACTCTTTCTATAGTCTTAACAGGTTACCTAGGCTAAATTAAAGCTAAAGGAGTAGGATTTAAACACTAAAATCACCCAGAACACACTAATGTAGTTTACACTAAAATGAGCAGTGAGATTGCAATTCTAAGCTAAACCAAATCCAAGCCTAAGTAGAGTACTCAAATCAGACCAATAACTAGTAATGAGCATGAATAAGCACAAGAAACTGGAAATTAGACTAAAAAGACAGCTAATAAGTGGTTTATGAAATAAGCTAAAAATATGTAAAAATGAAAATTACCAGGAAGAGGAAGCTTAACAGGATTGAAAGTATCAATGAGCCTTAGTTAAGGCTGACAAAGCTCAAATAAGCTCAATAAGCTTATTCCAACTGCTTATTATACCAGGTTGACTTTTGTTGACTCACTTGAGCTTATGAGATAAAATAGTAACAATGGAGCATAAACTCACTAAAAGCTATTGTTTGATCTTAAATGAGCTTTTGATCAAGTTCAGAACACCCAATGAGCATAAATGAGAACTTTACTAAAAACTTAGAATTTTTATGAAAACTAAAAATGGCAATTAACTTGAATTTAGAGAATGCAAACTTAAATTGACTTAAAGATAACCAATTATAATCTAATATTACTACTAAGAATGTTAAATTACATTAGTTTTACATAAGTGAAAAATAATCTACAACTATATTAACTACTGTGAACTACTTTTTGCTTCTCTGTCTGCCTTCTTCTTTTATATCTGATGTTTAGGGTTTCCAATAGTACCCTGAGCATATCCCACTATGATTTGGACCCTTGGATAAGCTTTAAATGATCCTGACCCTTGAAATTTCTTTTGGCAGGAAAATGATGATTTGGCAGTTAGGGGTTGCTTGGAGAAATTTGTGGGAATTAAATGCATATTGGAAGGTATTGGAGGCTAGGGGGACAAAGTATGGGAAGTGTTGCAGAGTTGGTGAAGGTGGGGGGATTAGCAGGGTGTTAATGGTGGAGGGAATGAAGGTTAGGGGTGAGTCAACGAGTGGTTTGACCGGGGGTTTAATATTAAACGGTTTAGGGGTTTTGGGCCTGGTGATGGTGGACTGGGCCAAGGGGGGTAAGGGAAGATTGGATATTTGGTTTCGGTTTTGGGTTAAATAAAACAAAGGTCCGTTTGTTTGTTATTTAGGCTTAAAACCATAAGGACTATTTGTGTAATTTCTGCAAACCAAAGGGGCCTGAGTTGTAATTTTCCAAACTTGGTTCAAGGGTCCACTTCTGCCATATATCAATAACCCAAGGATAAACTTTGAAATTTTTCACTTTTGGAATTCCCAGGGACTAGAATTGCCAATTTCCAAAGTTAAAGGACCAAACTTGCAATTTCACCAAACTTTCCACCCAAGGACTATTTCTGCCAACTTTTGAATTTCCAAAGACCAAAATTGATTTTTCTTTCAAAAATATCCCACCAGGGACCAAATCTGTCAATATTTGAAACTCCAGGGACTAAACTTGTAAATTTCCAAAACTTTGGAGATTTTTCACCAAAGGACTAAATATGACAACTTATGATTTCAAAAGTACCTTTGGTGACAATTTTCCATATTTTGAATATCCAGGGACTAGTTTTGACATTTTATGAAAGTTGGGGGACTGAAACTGCCAATTTTGCAAACTTTGTACGTTTTTCATTTTTTTTTACTCTTTTTGCATCTAAAACATATAAAACACAATTTTGAAATATTTTCAGTATTTTGATGCATTTCTGAGTGTTTTTGTATGTCTTGCAGTTCAGATTTGACCAAAAATGATGAGTGTTTGAGCACTCATCAATCCCCCACACTAAATTATTGCTAGACCCTAGCAATAAACTGTTTTGAAAACTTAATGGATTTGAAACTCTTTACCAAAATCCATCACTTCTAGAGTAGCCAGATGTATCGATTCAAGTAAGAACTATGGTCCACCTGATAACCATGTGATTTTGAGCAAACCACCAGCTGTCAACGGATTTGATTAGTCTTTACCAAAAGCTGTTTGCTTCTGGACTAGCCAACTCTTGATGGAATAGTCAACATCTTGGTGAGCTGATTACCAATTATGGTTTTTCCACTGCCTTTACCACAAGCCATAATCTTGCGGGCTAGCCAACTCATTCGCTTTTTAGGATATGGCGAGTTGAGGTACCATACAATTTTGGGCAAATTGCAAGCCATAAACGGATTTGATATATCTTTACCAAGAGCCGTTTGCTCCTGGATTAGCCACTCCTTTTGTCAGTTAGACAAGGCGGACTGATAACCACAAAAATTTTGAAGCACAAGTGAAAAAAATTTAAAATTTTTGAGATTTTGGCCAAAAACGGGGGTACTAGATAGTAAAATGTGATAAAATTCGCTAGAATACCCCCCCCCCCCCCCCCACACTTAGAATGAATATTGTCCTCAATATTCAAAGTCCCGGCTATTATGCCAACTCTTTTAACGTAAAAAGGCAACATTACAATCTAAATGTGGAAATACCATTTTGTATTTTCACTTTATTTGTAACCACAGTAGGGGTAACTCCCCCACACTTATGGTGAAAACCCTATAAGCGTGCTACTGTTTTTGTTTACCAAGTCGCTAGCTTGACTCGACCCCGAATTCATTTGTCCTTGGGGAAGCATGATGTGGAAGAGACAATCTCCATCGGACTTTCATTCAAGATGTTTGGACAAACATTTGAAGCACGTGAAAGTTCCACACCGATGAGATAAGTATCCGGCTCAAGATAATGATACATGAAAATGCCGGGGTCAAATATAGTGTCTTCATTCCCGAAGGAGTGAAGAAGAGAAGAAGTCACCTTATAGGTGAAGAAAAGGAAGAAAACCATGATGAAAATCATGATTAGAGTTTCTTCCTCGATATCAGGCTCATTACCCTGAGTTTGGATTTCAAAGGTTAAGCTCAAAAACATCCCGGGAGGGTGGGTGGGAATTTGCAAATTCTCATGATTGAGTGCATCTCCCCCCGGGCTATCAAACTCCGGAGGAGTCATGATATGTTGTGTGAGTTCACCGGAGAACTCCTCATGAAGAGAATTTTTCACAAGATGTGAATCTGTGAACTCATGTTCTGGAATAGACTCATCACAATCCTCATTCTGAATATCAAAGAGTGGATTATCAGAAATCAAAGTGAATTCAGATTTGAATTCAAATAGAGGATTGGTGAGAGTTGTATTGAATGTTTCGGGAACAAAGAGATTAACATTCTCTATTGGACTGCTGGGATAAGAAGTGAGTGGTGGATCATGATATAGGAGACTTTCAATTTCTCCCAGATCGGCTTCGAAGTCAAGGAGACCATCATCACTTCCCGTTGGAAGTGGATTGATGTGAGTAAGTTCATCGGCGAACTCCTCAAGAAGAGGATCAGCATCAGACTGTGGGAGTGATGCCTCAATATACTCAATGTCTCCATGAGATGTACAATCATCATTAAAATCTGAGAAAGTCTCAAAATGATCGTTTGAACACTCAAGAGGGGAAGGAAGATCACACATATGCTCAAGAATTCCCTGTGACTCTCCTGGGATTGGGACAAGGATCTAAACACTAGACTTTATGAATTCGTCCGATTCCTTATCAGGAACAGTGCTAAGATGCTCATCCCCCATGCTTAGAGAGTAAGTGGGAACCTCGGGTGTGATAGCAGTTGTTTGAGATGGAATCTCAACTGCTGGGATATCAACAGATGAACTTGATGGATCTTTATAGAATTGAAGGATATCAAGTGTATCTTCATCATCACTGTCATCAGGAATAAAACGGAACTAAGAGCTAGATCTGGCTGCTTTTTCTTTTGCAATTGATTCCCTAATAGATTTTTCATAGGCATCTTGGGAATTTATTTTAGCAGCCTGCTCTTCAGCTAACAATTCAGCCATGGATTTCTCATGTGAATTTTGAATGAAAGAACATTGTGGGGATGGGGATTTGTCAAAACCGAAAGGTTGACATTGATAATCATCATGAGGACCCCTACAATATACACAAGAAAAACTGGGAGCATTTTGAAATGTTGTGCTATTCAACTCCTCCTTAAGTTCTTTTAAAATTTCAAGAGCCTTTAGACAAAGGTCTTGCTGAGTTTCTTGAGGAGTTGTGTGAATCATATGGTACTGTGGAGGTTGGTCATGATACAGATAGTCATAATCGTTACAAGGAAATGGATTCCTTGTTTGACAATCCGAGCTGAAGTGTAGACCTCCACAATACTCACAACAGTAAAACTGATGTGGTTGTGATTCGTATGTGCTAGAGTCATAATTGTTATCAGGAAACTGCTCATAGACAAGAGTGTTTCCCGATTGACAATCAGAACTGTAGTGTGAACCACCACAGTACTCACAACAGTAAAACTGTTGAGTCTCATGGTGTGGTAACTGATGGAATGAATCAGTCGTGTCATGGTAGGAATAGGGATTCTGGTTAGAGACAGACCCGTTTCCTGACTCTACCATGCCACAGCTGGGGCAATTGCCACCATTATAAGGATTACCACACCAATGACAAATAAGAAGGTGTGGATGAGACATAGAAAGAATCAAAAGGTTTGGGAGGGTAAGGAATGAAGAATCAAAATGGTAGGAGGGTAATGATGAATATTTTTGGGTTTTTGGAAAGACATTTTGTACAAATGATAAAGAAAATGTTTTTGTGTTCGTTGAAAACTGAGTTTAAAATGTTTTCGGGAACAGTTTTGTTTTTATAGGAAAATAAGAAGATAATATAAACAAGTGTGGTAAATATACAATGGATGTATGTCCCGATTCACTAATACGCAAAACCGTTTAGAATAGCGCGCACACCTCCCCGGCAGCGGCGCCAAAATTTGATTGGTTCAGAACAGTCAACTTAAATTGACCAAGTGATGGTCAACAAGGTCAAACTTCCTAGATTCAATACTCCGCGGAATATAGGGTTTCCCCAGGTCGTTATGTCCCGACGAGGTGTGATGGTTATCAAACGGATCTGTGATCGGGTGAATTTGGACAGGAAAAGGGTTTGTGATTGATTACACTACTGATTTGTACAATGAAATAGCTTAAATAAACTATTATAACAAGACTGTGAAATCAAAAAAAACCAGAAACGTTAAAAACTTAAAAACGTGTACGTTCAATTTAAATTTACGCGAACGTACAAAATAAAAAGTGAAAACTGAAATCTGAAAACCCCCAGGGGGTGAAAATAACTTTTTTACAAACCTAAGGATAAAAGAAAATTTTTGGAAATTTAAAATAAATTATTACACTATTTAATTATTTATTATTAATTAAATACTATTCAATACTTATTATTAATATTTAAATAACTTAAATATAATACAATATTAATTTATCACTAGAAAACTGAAAATTAAATTTCTAAAATTATAAAATAACTAAAAACAAGTTTTAAAATTAAAAATATGTATTTTTGTCTTTTTGTGGTTTTTCTATTAATTAATTACTAATTATATATTAATTACCTAATTAAATTAATTTAAATTATAAAAAATAGAAAATGAACAGTAAAAATTCTAGAAAAATTCCTAAAATTATATTATATTATATAAAAGCTAGGAAAAATATAAAAACTAGGTCTTACTTAATAAAAACTAATTACGCTATTTAAACTTAATTATTAATTAATTATTAATAAAACTAATATTAAATCTAATAAATTCTAAATGACAAAATAAAAATCTGAGAAATTTACTAAAATTACTTTAATATAAAAGGTAATTAATAAAAATATAAAAATGCCAAGTACTTAATAAAAATCTAAAAATGAAAATTTAAATTTAAATTACATTAAATAGAAACTATCACTTATTATTAAATTGGTTTTCTTGATTTTGCTTTTTGAAAACTATTTTACACTTAAAAACAACTAACTTTTGTAAAAACAACTTTTTTATATCTTAAAAATAAGCACTGTGGATTATTATTAGCACCACAGTTGACTTTTGTTGACCAAAGAGGAAAATAAGCTCAAATGAGCTTAAGTGGGACCCACTATGGTGAATTCTGGTTCACACAACTTAGTTGGACATGTTTAAGTTGAATTTACACAAATAAGCCATCTGAATAAGCTTACAAGTCAGAATAAGCATTTGCTTATTTGAGGAATGAAACAAAAATGGGGACAGAGATTGAGGGCAATTCCAAGTGGGGTCCACAATGATTCAGGTCAAACAAAGGGTCAAAGCATGCAGCCTACCAGGAGGGGGGTTGAAAGAGACCAAGTGGAGCCTGTGGGACCCACTGTGGTGACCAGAAACCACCACCAAAGTAGGTGGTGTGGTTGTGGTTGCTGCTGCAGCAGGGGTATCCCCTCCCCTGCAGCTGTGTTTGGACCTAGCTAGGGCCCACAACAAAAATCTCAAAAATACAAGCAATATGGGATAACAAAGATGAGCTGGGGTGCAGTGATTAGGAACAAGTTTCAAAGCTTAATTCCTACAAATAAATTCTATAAAAATCTTGGAGTTTTTGGTTTTTTCTACACAAGTAAAGTTTTGACTTTTTAAGATGAACTTGAAATTTGACTTTGTTGAAATTTGGTTGATCACTGATGATTAGTAGAAGTTTATTAAGCCTAAATAAAGCTAAATCAAGATACCTAAGCTATTTTTGAGTTGAACTTCAAAGATTTGGAACCCAAATCACCAACAGATAGGTTGTTGGGTGATTGGGAGTGTGATTTGGACTTTTTCTACAAAAGGAACCAACCAAAGCCTGATATTGACTTACTAATACCCTAAGAACATTATCCAATCAGTCCCTAACAACTAACAACAACAACTACTAACAATTTCAGTTTGATCCAAACACCCCTAAAATGAACAAGTTACACTACAATATTGATTTCTTTGCTTACACCTACTGTTTCTATAGTCTTAACAGGTTACCTAGGCTAAATTAAAGCTAAAGGAGTAGGATTTAAACACTAAAATCACCCAAAACACACTAATGTAGTTTACACTAAAATGAGCAGTGAGATTGCAATTCTAAGCTAAACCAAATCCAAGCCTAAGTAGAGTACTCAAATCAGACCAATAACTAGTAATGAGCATGAATAAGTACAAGAAACTGGTAATTAGACTAAAAAGACAGCTAATAAGTGGTTTATGAAATAAGCTAAAAATATGTAAAAATGAAAATTACCAAGAAGAGGAAGCTTAACAGGATTGAAAGTATCAATGAGCCTTAGTCAAGGCTGACAAAGCTCAAATAAGCTCAATAAGCTTATTCCAACTGCTTATTATACCAGGTTGACTTTTGTTGACTCATTTGAGCTTATGAGATAAAGTAGTAACAATGGAGCATAAACTCACTAAAAGCTATTGTTTGATTTTAAATGAGCTTTTGATCAAGTTCAGAACACCCAATGAGCAAAATTGAGAACTTTACTAAAAACTTAGAATTTTTATGAAAACTAAAAATGGCAATTAACTTGAATTTAGAGAATGCAAACTTAAATTGACTTAAAGATAACCAATTATAATCTAATATTACTACTAAGAATGTTAAATTACATTAGTTTTACATAAGTGAAAAATAATCTACAACTATATTAACTACTGTGAACTACTCTCTGCTTCTCTGTCTGCCTTCTTCTTTTATATATGATGTTTAGGGTTTCCAATAGTACCCTGAGCATATCCCACTATGATTTGGACCCTTGGATAAGCTTTAAATGATCCTGACCCTTAAAATTTCTTTTGGCGGGAAAATGATGATTTGGCAGTTAGGGGTTGCTTAGAGAAATTTGTGGGAATTAAATGCATATTGGAAGGTATTGGAGGCTAGGGGGACAAAGTATGGGAAGTGTTGCAGAGTTGGTGAAGGTAGGGGGATTAGCAGGGTGTTAATGGTGGAGGGAATGAAGGTTAGGGGTAAGTCAACGAGTGGTTTGACCGGGGGTTTAATATTAAAATGTTTAGGGGTTTTGGGCCTGGTGATGGTGGACTGGGCCAAGGGGGTAAGGGAGGATTGGATATTTGGTTTTGGTTTTAGGTTAAATAAAACAAAGGTCCGTTTGTTTGTTATTTAGGCTTAAAACCATAAGGACTATTTGTGTAATTTCTGCAAACCAAAGGGACCTGAGTTGTAATTTTCCAAACTTGGTTCAAGGGTCCACTTCTGCCATATATCAATAACCCAAGGATAAACTTTGAAATTTTTCACTTTTGGAATTCCCAGGGACTAGAATTGCCAATTTCCAAAGTTAAAGGACCAAACTTGCAATTTCACCAAACTTTCCACCCAAGGACTATTTCTGCCAACTTTTGAATTTCCAAAGACCAAAATTGATTTTTCTTTCAAAAATATCCCACCAGGGACCAAATCTGTCAATATTTGAAACTCCAGGGACTAAACTTGTAAATTTCCAAAACTTTGGAGATTTTTCACCAAAGGACTAAATATGACAACTTATGATTTCAAAAGTACCTTTGGTGACAATTTTCCATATTTTGAATATCCAGGGACTAGTTTTGACATTTTATGAAAGTTGGGGGACTGAAACTGCCAATTTTGCAAACTTTGTACGTTTTTCATTTGTTTTTGCTCTTTTTACATCTAAAACATATAAAACAAAATTTTGAAATATTTTCAGTATTTTGATGCATTTCTGAGTGTTTTTTTATGTTTTGCAGTTCAGATTTGACCAAAAATGATGAGTGTTTGAGCACTCATCAATAAGGCTCGTGTGATAATGTCGAGAAATAAACCCCAAGTTTCTAACACTAATAATAAAACGAATGATGAAGTGATGAGTATGTTAGTGGCTCTTAATAAAAAGTTCGATGCTATGTCTTTTGAAAAAGTAAATCATCAAGTGAATGTCGTCAATCAGGGTTGTGTAACTTGTGGTGGTTCACATCCGTATAACGAATGTCCGTTAACCGGTTCTTATGCTCATGCTGCAAATATGGGTGGCAACGTTTACCCACCTCTTCAAGGAGATCGAAGTCTTCTCAGCTACAGTTCAAACCATTTTGTTGGACCACCCGGTTTCACTCAACCGAATCAAGTCAATCCAGTTAATCAAGTCAGTCAAGTTAATCAAAATGTGCAAAACCGAAATCATCAATTTAACCAGAATCAAAATGCTAATCAAAATCGGATGAACAATGGTTTTCAAAATCAAAATCATGGTTTTCAAAATCAAAATCGGGGAAATTATAATCAAGGCCCGACTTAAGGGAATTTTCAAGGAAATTATAATGCTAATCATGGGAATTTTAATCATGGAAATCAGAATTTTCAAAATCAAGGTTTCAATAACAACAATCGTGGTCAAAGTTTTCAAAATCCAGTCGTGAATCAGAATCAGCCAACCTTAGATGAATTGATTAAACAATTGCTGCTGCAAATTCAGAATTTAATTAAAACTCAAGAATTACTAACTAAGGAAGTCATTGAGATTAAGAAGTCTTTAAATGATCGACCCTCAGGCTCGGGTACTCTTCCAAGCAACACGATCGCTAACCCGAGGGGCGATGCTAAGGCGATCACGACTAGGAGTGGTGTTATAATCGATGGACCAACGGCTCCGACTACCCCTTCTTCTTCTTCGTCTCCAAAGGTAGTCGTCTGTGAAATCGAGGCGACAACGGATACGGAAATTCCTAGTAATAATGGAAGGACCGAGAACATCCAACCTCCGGTGGTCCCAACGTCTAAAGGAAAAGATAAAGTTGTTAACGAAACTGAGAAAGAAATTCCCGTCAAAACAAATTTGCCTTATCCGTCACGCTTAAACGAACAAAAGCACCATGAGAAAGATAAAATTCAGATGGAAAAGTTTTACCAAGTTTTTGAAGAACTACATTTTCACATAACTCTCGCGGATGCTATACTTTTGATGCCTAAATTTGCTTCGATGCTAAAAGGTCTTTTGAATAACGAAGAAAAATTGTTTGAAAAATCTCGAACCCAGATGAATGAGAATTGCTCGGCAGTTATCCTTAAAAAGCTTCCCGAAAAGCTTGAAGACCCCGGTCGATTTCTCATTCCGTGTAATTTTCCTGGGATGGTTCAATGCTTCACCTTGGCCGATCTCGGTGCTAGCATTAACCTAATGCCGTTATCCATTTGGAAGAAATTGTCTTTACCCAATTTGACTCCGACTTGTATGACCCTCGAGCTTGCCGACCGATCTACGTCTCGACCAATTGGTATAGCTGAGGATGTTTTTGTCAATGTGGGAAAATTTAATTTCCCTGCCGATTTTGTCATTGTTGATTTCGATGCTGATCCACGGGTTCCTCTCATTCTCGGAAGACGATTCCTACGGACTGGCCATGCTTTAATTGATGTTTACGATTCCTACGGACTGGCCATACGTTCAATCTTAATCAAACCTCGAGATACTCCTCCGATTATGATCATGTTTCCGTTAACCGAGTCGATGTTATTGACGAAGTTACGGAGGAGTATGCTCAAGAGTTACTTGGATTTACCGAAAATGCTTCGAGTGGCAATCCCACTCCTTCTTTTGAACCAATTATTTCCGATCCTTCCCCTTCCCTTACTCCGTTTGAGGGAAGCGATCTTTCTTGGGAAGAGATCAAGGCCTTTGTTGCTAATGATTCGATTTCACCGAAAATTGATCATTCCGTTTGCGACCTGGAGGGAGATGTTCTTTTGATTGAGAAATTATTAAATGAAGATCCCAACCCGTCCCTCCCTCCGATGGACCTTAAAATGGCCGATTTTAAAGAAGTTAAGCCGTCTACTAAGAATCCTCCGGAGCACGAGCTCAAGGATTTACCTTCTTATCTCGAATACGCATTTTTGGAAGGAACCGACAAACTTCCCGTCATAATTTCAAAAGAACTTAAGGATGAGGAGAAGAACCGTCTCTTAGATGTGCTCAAGAAGCATAAACGTGCCATCGCTTGGCAAATTTCCGATATCAAGGGTATCGACCCTCGTTTTTGCACGCATAAGATCTTACTTGAAGACAATTACAAACCGTCCGTTTAGCAACAACGGCGGGTTAACCCAAAAATTCATGAGGTTATCAAAAAGGAAGTTATCAAACTCCTCGATGCCGGAATGATTTATCCAATCTCGGATAGCTCCTGGGTTAGCCCGGTCCACTGCGTACCGAAGAAAGGTGGAATGACCGTCGTAACTAATGAAGATAATGAATTGATTCCGACACGTCTTGTTACTGGATGGAGAGTTTGTATTGATTATCGTAAATTGAATGATGCGACTCGTAAGGACCATTTCCCACTTCCATTTATGGATCAAATGCTAGAACGCCTAGCGGGAAATGAGTTCTATTGTTTTCTTGATGGATTTTCCGGCTACTTTCAGATACCAATTGACCCTCCGGACCAGGAAAAGACTACCTTTACTTGCTCTTATGGAACGTTTGCCTATCGACTTATGCCTTTCGGCTTATGCAATGCTCCAGGCACGTTCCAAAGGTGTATGATGTCTACATTCTCGGACATGATCGAGAAAACCATGGAAGTCTTCATGGATGATTTATCGGTTTATGGAGATTCTTTCACTTCTTGCCTCTCCCATTTGGAAAGAATGCTGAAACGGTGTGAAGACACCAACTTGGTTCTAAATTGGGAGAAGTGCCATTTCATGGTCAAAGAGGGCATTGTCCTCGGCCATAAGATATCTAAATCCGGGATTTAGGTCGATAGAGCTAAAGTCGATGTGATTGCAAAATTACCTCATCCCACGACCGTAAAAGGAATTAGAAGTTTTCTCAGTCATGCCGGCTTTTACCGACGTTTCATTCAAGACTTTTCCAAGATAGCCCGGCCCCTGACCCACTTGCTTGAAAAAGATGCTCCGTTTATCTTCTCTAATGAATGCATCGAAGCATTTAATATTCTTAAAAAGAAGTTAACGGAGGCTCCTATCTTAATTGCCCCCGATTGGGACTTGCCCTTCGAGCTAATGTGCGATGCTAGCGATTATGCCATTGGTGCAGTCCTGGGGCAACGCAAGTCAAAACATTTTCAGCCGATACACTATGCCTGTAAAACAATGACCAACGCTCAATACCATTATACGACTACCGAGAAAGAAATGTTAGCCGTCATTTACGCTTTTGAAAAATTTCGATCTTATTTGCTTTTGAAGAAATGCATAGTGTATACGGATCATTCGGCTCTTAAGTACCTAATGGCAAAGCAAGATGCTAAGCCACGCTTGATGCGGTGGGTTCTCCTCCTTCAAGAATTCAAAGTTGAAGTTCGAGACAAAAAGGGATCTGAGAACCTTGCTGCTGATCACCTATCGCGTTTAGAGAATCCCCATCAAAGTGTTTTCGAGAAAAAGGAGATTAACGAAGCATTTCCTCTCGAGACACTGGGAAGTTTATCACATTATGATTCTAGTACCCCATGGTTCGCCGACTTTGCGAATTACCATGCGGGGAATTTTATCCGAAAAGGGATGTCGTTCCAGCAAAAGAAAAAATTCTTCAAAGATGTTAAGCATTATTTCTGGGACGACCCCTACTTGTTTAAGATTTGTGTGGATCAAGTGATCTGGCGGTGCGTTCACGGCAAAGAAGCCGCTGACATTCTTATGGCATGCCACAATGGACCCACGGGGGGACATCATGGTGCCAACTTCACCGCTAAGAAAGTATTTGATTCCGGATTCTATTGGCCGACGATTTACCGGGATGCCCATGAGTTGGTTAAATCATGTGATTCTTGCCAGCGTCAAGGAAAAATTTCTCAGAAGGACGAGATGCCTCAAAATGCCATCCAAGTCTGTGAAATTTTTGACGTCTGGGGTATCGATTTCATGGGTCCATTCCCGTCTTATCGAGGTAACAAATATATACTCGTGGCCGTCGATTACTTGTCTAAATGGGTTGAAGCGAAGGCGCTACCCACCAATGACGCCCGAGTTGTAGTAAAATTTCTCAAAAGTCTCTTCGCCCGATTTGGTACACCTCGTGCTATTATAAGTGATCGTGGGACCCATTTCTGTAATGACCAATTCGCTAAAGTTATGCTCAAATATGGTGTCACACATCGTCTTTCAACGGCATATCATCCACAGACAAGTGGTCAAGTTGAGGTCTCCAATCGTGGCTTGAAACGAATTTTAGAAAGGACCGTAGGTGAACATCGTGCTTCATGGGCCGATAAGTTAGATGATGCACTTTGGGCCTTCTGTACAGCTTACAAAACACCCATTGGGTGCACTCCTTACAAGCTGGTTTACAGGAAGGCCTGCCATTTGCCCTTTGAACTTGAGCACAAGGCCTACTGGGCCTTGAAACATGCTAATTTTGATCTACAAACCGCGGGTGATCACCGTAAAGTTCAATTGAATGAATTAGTCGAGCTTCGTGATCAAGCCTATGAGAATTCTTTGATCTACAAAGAGAAGACAAAGAGGATTCATGATGCTAAAATTAAAGATCGCGTCTTCAATGTTGGTGATCGAGTCCTTCTTTTCAATTCTCGATTAAAGATTTTCTCGGGCAAGTTAAAAACCCGTTGATCTGGACTATTCACCATTACCCAAGTATTTCCTTATGGAACCGTTGAGCTTGCTCAACCTAATGGTCCCAACTTTAAGGTGAATGGTCACCGTCTTAAACATTACTTCGGAGGGGACATACCACCCATGGTTGTCCCAGATCTCCAAACTTTCCCTAAGAATAACTAAATTCGGGGATCGAGTCAAGCTCATGTGACTCGGTAATAGGCACCCCATGCTTATCCATTTTCATTTTCTCTATTTTCTATTTTCTAAGTAACGTGACGTGAGGGGGGCGACCCTTTCCAAACTCGTGTTTTCGTGGTTGTTTATGAATGTTCAGGAATTTCCCCGAAGTTTGAGGGCTCTCGTGCTCGTGGTTTGTCGTTCTCTCCACTCGAGTCTCATTCTTCGCTGCTCTTTCGGAAATTCACCATATCCAAAATCTTATCGACTAACGTTTATCTCTTGGCATACTTAATAAACGGCCTTAGATATTTTGTAGGATTACCTTTACCCTTAAAACATTGAGGACAATGTTTCACTTTAGTCTGGGGGTGAATCTTCGATTCGATTTGACCTGTTACCTTCGTCTAAGCTGTTAACTTACGCAACTCCGTTTTTCCACCAAAATTTAAAATTTTTGTCACCTTTTTATTGAAAAAAAAATGAATGATATATATGATATAATAATAAGATTTGACACCTTGTTTTGACTTTCCTACCGGCGATAGTAGAAATAAATGTTTCGACTTGACCGGGCGTGTTGAGCCCTAGCTCGTCTCCCTTAACCAATATAATCAAAAGATTATGGCTAAGCATCCGCGGATCTCATTACTTGGGATTTTAAATTTGCGGAGATCGAGGAATGATAGAGTTTATTTAGAAGTTTCGTGCTAAACGTGGAGTAGTTGGATCTCTTTAGAGCCCACGAAAGGTACTTGTGGCCTCCTTGTTCCCACAAGCTTGCACACCAATAAAAATAGATCTCTAGGTTTAATTAAGGGTATACGGTTTGGGCACTACTTAGTTTTTTCTCGTTCCTAACAAAATCTCTGCATATGGGGGTTTGGTACACATAGGGGTACTGCCAGTGTTACGGTGAAATAGACTATTGCATCTTGCCGGTTCGCAGCCGATGTTGTGATCTTAGTAAAGACCGTAGGACTCGGGGTTTGGCATATGATTATGAATATCAATAATAATAGTCCAAAGCCAAATAAAAAGGCAGAGGAATCCAAAGCTATAAAAAAGCAGCGGATATAAATCCAATGTCATAATAAATCTCTTACATCTTGGCGGCTCATAAACCGTTGTTGTAATTAAAATAAAGGACTAAGGACCAAGTATTATTAAAGTGCTTATAATTATGCAAAAATGCCAAGCTTCGACTCCGGGGGTTTCCCTAATAAAAAGCTTCCATTTCGGGTATCAAACATGGTATGTCTCGGTCGTAAATAAAAAGGGGGACCTCCACAAATCGTGTTAAATCAGAGACCTTCATGTGGACCCGATTTCTGTATGCAGGGGTTTTCGAGGGAAAGTTTGGAAACTACTTAGCGTTCAAATTTTGTGCTCTTATCGGACTAACTATCAAAACGAGAAAATATGAAGCAATTCATTTCTCACAAATTAAAATCTTGAGATACAAAACTTAGGACCTGGGAATAAGAGGTAATGACACAAGTAACTTTTGTGGGTAGTGTTAGCACCTAACTTGTGGATAAACAATGATCTCGATTTTACGCTTAGTTTGGGAGCTTGTGAAAAATCAAGGATAACGATTTTTATCCATATGGTCTCTTCTCTGTGAGAAGTGTTTCTACTCGTTGACCCTGAAAGTTATCAACAGATAAGAATTGATAATGAAAGTCAAAGCAAACCGTCACATATATAAATGAAAAAGTACAAAAAGAGTAGTTGTAGTGTTATTCGTAAAAATCGGAAAACAGAGCGTTTTTGAGAATAAATGATTTTGATATCTCTCTTGAACATCATTGCTACTTTACAACGTCAGTAAAGAGAGGTTTTGAAATTATTTATCTTTTAAGCGTGAGGTGATGACATTGCGTGAGGACACGGCAATGCCTTAGTCTGGGGGATTTTGATGTGTGCTTTTTCACACATCCTTTTTAGGCTTAAATCAGACCAAATACACCAAATACTAACCAAATATGCCAAGAGAATGTGTGTTTTTGTATTTGTGTATGTGCAGGTACGGATATGTGAAAAATGAACAAAAACAGAGCCAAAACCGACAAAAACGAGCACGAGAATGGGAAAAGGTCAAAAGCCGGAGCCGGAAAAGCAAAATGATCAAAGAAAGCTCATATTATCATTAGAAGTCCTCAGATATTCAGAAAGTTACAAAAATAGTCCCTGGGCAAAGTTTGAGTATTTGGCGATTTCAGTCCCTCAGCTTTCAGATTTTGGCAAAAATTATCCTTTGAAGAAACAATTAAAGTAAAATCAACAGTGGTCCCTCATAAATCAGAGAATTACAAAACTTGCCCTTGGAAGATACTTTTGAAGATGGACAGCTTTGATCCCTGAAATTTCTGAAATTACATCATTAGTCCTTGTCAATTAGTATTACTTAAACTTACAATATGTAAACCGGATCACAAAACCCAAACACAACAATATCCTAGCCTGTTACTACCCATGGCCCAAAATAACCTAGCCCAACACTTCCCATTCATACCCGATCCAACACCAAACCCACTCCGGTCAACCTTTTAACCACCCGGTCAAACCTAACACAATAAATAAAAACACCCCCAATTCACAATTACCCGCCCCCCAATTTTACATAAACCCAGAAAAGTTACTATTCAACCAAACCCTAGGTTTCACCGTACACAAATTAACCTCAATTACCAATGATTACCTTATGATTGGAGGTTCTAGAAGAACTCTGACGAATGACAGAGAATGACAGAAGGGTCAGGGGTACGTGGACCAATCAGATGAGACACGGAGGATCAATCTCAATCAATCACGCAATCCAATGGACCATATTATTGCTTACATATGAAGCTGGGAATCAAGGGACAAGATTGAGAGGAAAGAAGCACACATCTAGAAGGCTCCTCAAACCCTAGCAGCTCATGCCTCAGCTATATATACCCCCCTCATCCTTCCTTAGTAGTGTGTAGGTTTTATGTATTGTTACTCTGTTTTTTTTTAATTCTCAATTTGTACTCAGTGTTTTAATATCAATGAAATTCTAGTTTTAATTTACTTTCATTTCTGTTTTAGCCTATTACTTTTAATTTCTGTTTTTATTATTGAATCAAGTTACTCTTACTATTTTAGATTAATAGTATTTACTGCTAGTTTTTACTTAGTTCATTTACATTTTTGTTTGCTTATTAAAACTAAAATTAAAAAAAAAATAAAAAAAAAAAATCAGAAAATCAAAAACTCAAAAATATGTGTTCATTTGTTACTTAAAATTCGGCTTCAATAAGCCTTTTTAGTTGTTTATATAAGCCTATTTAAGCTGTCATAGCTTATAGCAAGCTTATCAGTTCACAATCTTCCTATTTTCACAAAAGTCAAAGTTAGTCAACTGTTCAGCTTATTTGGGAATTAAAGGCAGCCAGAAAGGAGCTTTTGGCCTGTCTAAGAGACAGGCTAACTAAGTGAACCCCCTCTGTTCTGCTGAGGGGGATTTGATTGTAAGTACCTATTTAAATTTCATTTAATATTGCATAGGTAGAATAAAGTAGTGTAGACCTGTGTTTGTTTGTTTATTATTGCTTGTTGTTGCTTATTAAAGTCTGATAACTGTTTTGATACTAGTTGTTTAGTTATAATATTTCTGATAGGTTTGAGTTTGATATCTAATAGTATTACTGTTTCATATCTTATATTCTGTGGATCTGTGTTTTTGGCTTCTGAGTTGTATTGCATCCAAGATCTGTGTTTTTTGAGAGTTGTTGTAACATATTAAGATCTGAGTTTGAGTTTGGATAGATTTCATTAGATCTGTGGTAGATTTTGGTTGAGACAGTCAATTTAAGGGTGTTTGGTATAGGGTAAGAATCTGAGTTAAAGGTGTTTGCAGGTTATAAGTTTAGTCTAGGTAGTCTTATTTAGGTTTAATTATATAGTTTAATAGCAAACTCAATGTATTTTAGAGTAAAAAGTCAAAATCTATTTTAATCTTAATTTCAGCTTAACTATTTGATATTATAGATTCAATATTTCATACAGTAGTTGCATAATAGGATAAGTAAGCTTAAACTAGTTTAATTTTAGGATATTACAACATAATTAAGCAGTTAGGATAGGTATAAGTTCATTAAAGTCAAAGTAAATTGCATATCAATTAGTCAAAAAGAAAGTTGAACTCAGATTTTGGTCATATCTTTGTAAGCATTGGTAGGATTTGATATTGGATTGAGATAAGTTTGTTTTGCTGATTTTTAGAGTATAGCAGTTAGGGAATAATAATCAAAAAGAAAATTCAGATTTGAATCACGTTTGCTTATTGAAAATTTGTACCCAAGTTGACTGTTTGAGCTAATAGTTCCCCTGCACATCATATTTGGTCAAGCTTTCTAGGTAGCTTTTAGGACAGTGAATTAGCTTTGGAATCAGTACTTTTGGAAGTTTTGTGTTCTCAGTAAGTTGGTGTATGATTTGCCCCAATAAGTTCTCATTCCTAAGCTTATTAGAACTACTTATTGGCCTTGTCTATTTGAGTGGTTTAAGCATAAATCTGTCATTCCTAAGTAGGGCTGCAATTGTCCATTAATGTTTGAACTCTGAGTTTGTGGGTTTATCTGAGCTTCATATTGCTTCTTGTATCTGTTTCATTTGATTTTTGGTTTACTGCTTATCTGCTTGTGCTAGTGCTTATCTCATTTGTGCTTATTCTCACTGTTTTAATACAAAACCTGTGTTTCTGAGTACCTTTTTACATTATTCTCACTGTTTTAATACAAAACCTGTGTTTCTGAGTACCTTTTTACATTAAGCTTTTCTAAGTTTAAAAGTCAACTGGTAAAAGTTTTGGTCAATTGGGTCAAGTTTTGCTTATTAATAAGCACTCCAATATAAGCAGTTTCAAACCATTCAGCAGTTCCACAGCTTATTTTCAAGTTTTTAAATTTTTCATAAGTTTAGAATAATATTTTAGAATTTTCTTGAATTTTTCATATTTTTCTGCCTTTATTTGCTATTTTTCTTAATTAATTTTCATTTTTAATCAATTTTTATTACTTTTTAATTATTAAAAAATCCAAAAAAATCAGAAAAAGCCAAAAAAAAAATTAGTTTTTAGTTTTAAAATTACTTTTTAGTTATTTTATAATTTTCAAAATTTATTTTTCATTTTTCTCACCTTATTTTCATTTTCTTTTAATTTTTAATTAGATAAATTAGTTTTTAATTCATAAAAAATAAATAAAAAGTCAAAAATATTTTTCTTTTTCTCAAAATTTTCTTTTATCATTTTTAACTTTTCAAAATTATTTCCAAGTCCGTAGGAGTAGTGTAGCTTAAAAGTCGCGTTTTATTTCGTACGTTAACGTTTATTTCACGTTTTAGTTTACGTTTTTGATTTTGCGTTACGTTTCTAGTTGCCTTATTTGAAATACGTGTTTAAGTGATTATTTGTGCTTCATTTGTGAATTCATTAGTATAATCTCATCAAATCACTTTTTACCACTTTCACGACACGTTTCACAAACCGGGAATTCGAAATTTCATTCATCCTTCACACGGACTACGACCTCGGATTATCCGTATTTCTTTGCGGATCTCTTGAGTAATACTTATACTATATATATAACTTGATTTTCACGAATCAACTGCAGAGGCTAGGGTTTGAAAAGGGGAAAGTTGAGAAGAAGGATCTTGAGAGAAGAGAAAGAAAATGTGATGTGCGCGTAATTAAAGCAATTATACTTCCCTTTTTTTAATATGAAAATCTATCCAAACTAATAAAAACACGGAGAGTTCCCAATTCCACCCCAAATGGGATGGAAATCAAATTACAAAAAGATTTTTTCTCGAGAGTTTACATTTCTCGGTGTTCCTAATTCTTTGGCTTACCAAACAAGAGAATTCCACCAAATTCCATTTCTTTGGTTTGATTTCTCTGTACCAAACATGCCCTTACTTCTTTAACAGAAGACCAATAAACCAAGGTTCTAGACCAACTTTTTATTGGTTCAAATTCATGTGATAGATAAACGGATGAAAATTGATTTGGTCAAATCTGGCTACAAAAATAGTAGTAATAGACAGAACCACTCCAAACAAAAGGGTAGGTATCTAGTGAGAAGAAAACTTAAAATGAGAAGAATGAGAAATAACTATAATAACACATTTGAGATGCATCAACTTGAATTAGATGCATCTCTATTTATTTATATGCATCACAATCAATTTGAAAGTGATTTTGAAGTAAAAACGGTGTAAAGTAGTGCTAGCAACAAATTTGACCCATAGGGGATGAAAAATACGTAAAATTCGCCTAAGTTGGTGAAATGCATCTAATATATGTATATGCATCTAATTTTTTGCTTGAAAACATATTATGATACATCTAAAAGATTAAGGATGCATCTAATTTCAGTCGATGCATCTCTAATGTGTGGTTATAGTTATTTCTCATCCTTCTCATTTTAAGATTTCTTCTCATTTGAATCCTAAGTCCAAAAGTATAAAGAGTTAAACCGCCAAAAATTTACAAATGATTTTTACCATTATTAATTATATGTTTAAAACAAAAACAACAATTTAAAATGCAACTATGCGGCTGCACGGATCAGACTGCTAAAAGGAGCACTTTAGAACAACAGTAAAAATATAGAACAGCTCTAGAAACAGAAAACGAGAAAGAACACAAATTTGCTAGACACAACAACCACCACCAATCCCGCCGGAGCGAGGTATGGGGGAGGTGAGATGTAGACGGTCAACTTCCAGAAAGACCTCCGGCAAGTGCGCGTGTGCAAGCAAAACAGAAAAAATGCAAGGTGCGAGGAAAGAGATACAAAAGACATGAACGGAAGCACATAAAGCAAAAAAACAAACATGCAAGCAAGGACAAAAACGCAAACAGGCAAAGAAACAAGGGAGATGAAATGAAATCTACCAAAAATATAGAACAGATGAAATGAAATCTACCAAAGCCCAAATAATATAAGGCGGGGAAAATCTACCAAAAATGACTAGCAAAACCGGTCCAGATGAAATGAAATAACTGAAAAGCAGACTCACAAAGAATCCAACTAAAAACAAGACTGCTAAAAGGAGGCACTGTAGAACCACGGTAAAAATACAGAACAGCTCTAAAAACAGAAAACGGGAAAGAACACAAACTCGCTAAACCAAAGACCAGAAAATATAACAAGGGGAAAGTCTACCAAAAACGACTAGCAAAACCAGTCCAGATGAAATGAAATAACTGAAAAGCAGACTCAAAGAATCCAACTAAAAACCCAATGACCTGAAGCTTATGAAAAAGTGAAAAACCATTGATCTCAAACCAGCTCTGGACGAACCTTGGTCTAAAGTCTAAACCCCATTGCTTTCGGATTGCAGCACTATTTCTTTCTCTAAGTGACAGACCCACTCAACTCTATCCTTTTCAAATATATTCAATAACAGACATAACTATTTTACTTCCAGTATCTAGAAGTGTAAAAAATATTAGATGATCAAAAGACATCATCTTATTGAACACAACATGCATTTTAATTGACATATAAAACTATATAAAGCAGTGGGTATTCTTCTGATTCCACATATCATTTTCCACTAGCATTTTTCTGTACTGAAGGTTAGTGACATCAAGTTGGAGCAAGTCAACAAGAAGTCAACTTTAGGAAGCATCAACATCCACTGTATTTTGAGCAAAGCACGACTATTTGTTTCAAGTGTTTCACATTAAAGTTTACAAGGTAAAATCTACAAGTCAAGTTATTTCTTGGAAAACACACACACACACACACACCAATGATCATTCTTCAGATGAGGGTACCCTACCTTCCTCCTAAGCATTGTAACCTTAAATCCCCAATTAGATTTTTGAGATCCATATCAATATATTTCATTGTTCTAAAAGAAGGCACGACCATCTTATAAGAATGTAACTATATGATAACATATAATTAGATAACAGTAATCTTGCAATAATGATTGAAGGGGTTTGTGTAGTGTTGTACCATAAAAAGACAGTTGAGAGTTAAAATCATGAAGACTACTTAGAGACATTAATACACAATTTTAACTACAAACGTCCAAAAATGTCAACTGTTTCTACTACTATAGATGCCGAATGGTTTAAAACTCGCCAAAAGTTAAGAGAACAACAACATTCAATGTAGTATAGTTTAAACTTCAAAATACATGGAAGAAGTACAGAAAGGAATACTTGGGCTTTTAGGAAACAAGCATCTAATTCTCTCTCTCATTATAACTAAAAGCAGCAACAAAAGCAGTTTAATTTAGTAGCAAATAATTACAAATAGTTACTCTTGTGGTCTATCATAACAACAAAAATGCAAAGAAATCTCAATAGTGTGCAAATACAAACCTGCACGAATTAATTGAACATTACCAGATATGTAACAAATGATAAAAAAAACACATACATGTCCAACATGTTGATATCAGTAAGTAGGATAATAGTACCCGGCACCATTTGTTGGTGGAACACCGTAGGGCATCATAGGTGGTTGTCCTGGAGCCACATATCCACCACCATTGATCTTGGCCAAACTAACTTGACCTTGCATACCTTCCCTAGCATACTGTTGCCAAACCATTTGTTCTTGAACCAACAACTGCTGCTTCTTCTCTATGTCCGCCATTTGTACATAAGACGGTGGGGGTACACTTAATGATGCCGCAAACGGATCACCCCCTACAGCTTGAACCGAACCATCAGGAGCTGGGAGTGCCAAAACAGGAGTAGCCGATTTGTTTGGCAACGCCACACTACTAGCACTGCCACCAGTTACCTGAGACGTGCTCACATGTTGCCTCACCATTCCTTGGTCATACATTCCATTAAGAAGCAAAGGGTCAAGACCACCACCCATTGTCGCCTTTTGTTTCTCAAGTTGACTTGTGGTTTCCACCAATGCAAGTTCCCAATCAGCTTTTCCAGCCTCTGCAGCTGGATTCTGCCAGGCGGAAGTTACTTCAGATTCCCCATTGGATCCAAAAGCTTCCCAATTCCCATTACCGTTGTTTGCTGCTGGACCTGCAAATAACGCCAACGCAAATCTATTTCCTTGATCATCAGCCGTAAATGCTTCCTCTCGTAGGTCCATTAAATCGCCTTGTGGTTTAGGTGGTGGCGGCGGCTCCTCAACCACAGGAGGTGGAGGAGGAGGAGTCTCTGGGGCTGGCAAAGCCTTTATTTCATTCATATCAGGAACTGGTTCTTCCTCTTTAACCTCTTCCACAACCTCGGGTTTCTTCTCAGGGCTTTTCATAGCTTTTGCTCTATCTCTCACAAATTCTTCTAGCGTCTCTAGTAGCTTTCCAGTTATCCTCTGAACTTCAGGATAATCAGACGATCTTGCAACGCCCATATCCTTGCACCAATTATAGAAACCTACTAGCTCATCGATCTGTTTTGCAGTACTAGCATAAGCATCAAATGCCTTCACACAATCTTGGTGTTCCATATCAAAGAATTTGTCAAGCAAGACAGCTAAAACCTCACATATGTCAGCATAAAGCTTAAAGCTTTCTTGCACAACAGGGTATAACGAAACTAACACCAGCCTGCTGTTCCTTGCGAGGCCAGTAGGTCGGCATGACAATACTCGATCCAACAGCCTCTGTAAATGCCCCATCTTCCCAAAAATCCTCTCGGGTTGCATGTCCCTCAACGGAGTAGCATCTTTCTTTTCCTGAGACGACCCACCAGGTCCGCCCCTCACGTCTTCAGAGGATCTTGTCCTCCTCATATCTCCATATCCAGACTCATCACGTGACTCGTTGTAATCATAACCATATCCACGGTTTTGTGGCGATCTCCACCTATCTTCCCTAGATCTCTCGGAATCTCCATTACTACCACCACTTTGCTTCCGCTCATACGCAATCAAATCCAGCCTCTGGTCCAAGTAAAACCCATAAGTCCTCACAAAAGTGGAATGATCCCATGAATTGGAATGCGCCTCATCACGAAAATCAGCCATATTGAGCAACCTAGTTCCTTTTCTAGTAGCATACATAACCTCCTGCTGGAAAACCGAGTCACCATCGTTCAACAACCGGTGTACAAGAACCAAACATTTCAAAGCAACAATCCAATCACGTGTCTTGCTCAATCTTTTCGATACGGCATGAACGCAGGCACTCACATAGCCTCGTGAGTAAGATGTGAGCTGCAGGATCTCTCTAATGTGCTTCTCAGAGGCAGGATCATCGTCGTGACTGGTGGCTTTGACTATAGCAACTTCTAGCTCGGGCGCCATATTACTAGCCACTTTTGCGATCCCGATACTCGTTTGATCCTTCACTGCTCCAAGAGTCTTCCTAAAAGGTGCCATTGTTCTCGTTCTTCTCCACACAAACCCTAAAAAACAAATCAGATCAATAAAACCATTAATTACCCCATAAAATTCAGATCACACAAACTATATATAAAATCCAACAATACTAACAGTTTCCTATATACCTCTACCTTTTAAAAAACATGGTTAATGTACACATAACAATCATTAATTAGCTTCTAGTAATAACAAAAACTAAACCCAATTCATTAAAATATAACAAAAAAAAGCCGCAGTCATTAATTAACACCATAACTCACCTACATAATAACGAACCCGAATCCTAATCATTAATCACAGATGTAGCTCATTAACTAATCTAAACTAAGAGGGTGTTTGGGATGGCTTATCTGTTAGCAGATAGGCAGTTTGAAGTGTTTGGATTACCAAAGTGCTTAAATTGGGCAAAATGCACCGGTTTCAATAAGCAAGTTGGGACATTGTTATTTCAAAAAGCTTATTTAAAACGAAACTAAAATTACTTTTTCAGCATCATATCTAAACCTAAAACCCATTCTAAAAGGAGAAAATTTAAATATTTTATAAAACAATTTTTTTAGTACAAAAACAATACCCGGTCCCACAAGAGTGGGGTATAGGGTAGGTAGGATGTTGACAGTCATACCCCTACCCGAGAGTAGGAAGACTGCTTTGCATGTTTGAGGGTAAGCGTCCGCTAATATGAAATGTATAAGGCCGTCCATAAATTTTTGAAATTTTTGAGCGCCCTGGACGGAATTACATAATGAGACCTTTTGAGAAGGAATGTTATATATATATATATAGTGTCACCATTTATATGATATAACACAATTACTTATCTAAACGTTCAACACATTTACTCATTTAAGATATTTTCTTATGTAAATACTTTTTTTCTTCGTGAAAAATATGTGTACACATGCACATAATTGTTAAAGAGAATTTTTTGGGTATGTGTGTGCATGTGTGTCTGCAAACAGTGCCGTCTCTGAGTTTAAGGAGGCCCCGTGCGGAATTCAGTTTAATAACAAAAATGATGCCTAAAATAGAAAGTAAATAATTTTCTAAAGAGATAAAATGATAAATTATTGTTTTCAAAGTGCTTCGGCTAGCATTTATAATGCAAATTCTTAAATCAAATACTTGTAGTCTCTTTTATAGAATATATATACATATCATATAAAAAATTGAGGCCCTTATAATTTGGACGCCATGTACGACAGCACACCTCGCACACCCTAGTATATGGCTCTGTCCGCAAATATGTTCGTGGATAACTTATAGGTTTTAATCCGAAACACCCTCTATTCTTATCTCTCTAGCACACATAACATAACAATCCTTAATTAATAACAATCAAAAAATTAATCACCGTCATTAATAATAACGAAAACCAAATCCACATAACTAGTCGCAATTACATTTCATTAACTAATCTAACCAATCTTAACTACAATTAATTACCAATCTAATAAAAAAACTTAATCCAAATGATGAATCAAACAATCAACTACGTTAACTAATAAGTAATTGATCTAAGGTTTATAAATTCAGATCGAAAACATTAACCAAAGATGCAAGTTAAATCTATACCGTTAAACGACGATCTGGAGTAGAAATGAAGTTGACTTTGATTAGATCTGAAGATGAGCAGTACCGGAAACACGTAGTGAAGGTGTCGGTGAAAGTGTGTGTGCGCGCTGAGCTGGATATTGTAAAGAGAGGAGTTGAATTTGGTGATGAGATCTAGAGAGAGAAATTCAGAAGGTGTCCTGTCTGAATTTTTTAGATGTGTAGAGTTGTAGGTTGCCGATTTCTTATTTATGTCAACGAACATATTTTCTCTTTTTCAATTTTTTTATTATTATTTTTATTTTTCAACATTTTGAATTACAGATATGATATTTTCTATTTAACTACGTAGTATTCTTACGCATCTTTTTAATATTACGAAATTTGAAAAAGCTGACGGCTTAAATTAGAGGTGGTAATTTATGTTCAAAATTAAAAAAAAAATTGGCTAAATTGGCAAATTTTTAAAAGATTTGAGTACATTTGAGTCATTTTTTTTTTAAATAGGCATATATTGCACATTTAGAAATTAAATAGGGATAATAGACACATGTTTTTCTCTCAATTGGAGAATATTAAATTATTTTTAATAAAAAAAACTTATGGATATAGCATAGTTATTTACTTAAACTAGACGAGTACCCGTGCATAGCAACAGAAATTCCTAGCGGCAAACAATTATAGATATGTATATTGTGATAAGTGTTTCGTGTAATGTTCAAACATAGAACGTGAAAATATCAAAATGTAATTACGAAAGGTTATAACATGCAAAAGGTTGTAATGCACTTTACATGGTTTTAAACTACTATATGGATTCTTAGTATTACTATGTAAACCAATCATTGCATATTTAGTATCTATAAAATTAAAATTAACCCGTGCAACTTTTCTTTAAATCCAAATCAATTGTCACATTAGTGAAGTTATTTTGCAAATTTACTCACCTAATATCTAGTGATTCCATCCAAACTTAAGTGTTATTTTGGAGCATCATTTTATGCTAAGTCCAAACCACTGAAACCACATGATAAAGAGTACATTCTTAATCATGTTGACTCCCAATTCTATCTATTATTCTTTCTAATTGCTTATTACCTGGTCCATCAAAAGTCATTCTGTAAACCAAGAGGGGCTGTTGGGAATAGACTTTATTATTTCAAGTATCGGTCATTGAATTTTGTTATAGGTTGCATTATTTAGTTAATACGTTAGTTATTTTATATGTTTTATAAAGTTTTATGCTAAGTTTATAGGTTTGGATAAAGTCTAAGGGCTAAGTTTGTAATATTGACAAAGTATGGTGAAGCCCTAATCCTTACCTATAAATAGACTTGTAACACCTCGTTTGAAGGGGTTGGTTCACCTAGTAATATTATTAGTGTTTCATTTTCATATTAAGTGTTCCTTCCACACACTCTCTCTACTTACTTTCTCTCTCTAGATATCTTAGTGGTTATGTTGTAAAATGGTGACCTAACAAGTGGTATCATTCGCCAAGGGATAATATAGGTTGATTTAGCTTTGATTTGGTAGAAATACTAGGCATAAAGTGAAATTCTTAAACTGTCGGTTACTGTTCATCGCATTTCTTGCGAGTTTGAAATTCTTTCTATCGAGTTAGGTTTTTTATCTTGCGAGTTAGGATAAAAAGTTATCGAGTTAGGATTTTTATTTTAGCGAGTTAGGATAAAAAGTTAGCGAGTTAGGGTTCTTTAACTTAGCAAGTTTGGGATAAAAAGTTAGCGAGTTTGCTTTTGTTTTATCAAGTTTCAGTTATTATTGGCGAGTTAGCCTGTTTGCCTTATCGTACATCGAGTAAGGTTATAAGTGGCAACTTACTAAGGGGAACTATGCCCAAATTTACTCTCATTACCGAGTTTTAACTACCATCCCATCTTACCGAGTTTATAAGAATTTCAGACATACCGAGTTTGATAACTTTTAAGACATACCGAGTTTGGACTGTTTCTAAGGACATACCGAGTTAGACTTATTGATTATCCTACCGAGTTTGACTCTCCAAACTCATCAAGTTTTTCTAATCAACTTAAACTTACAACCTTTATTTATCTTTAACGATCAAAGTTTACCATAATCACGAAAGATGTCTCAACCACCTAATTACTTCTTTTCTCCGCAACATCAGTATCCGCAATATCAACAACAATCGAATCAACAACCGCAACAATCATATCATCAATCGCAACAATCGTATCAACAACCGTTCCGTCCACAACAACCATATCTCATGATGCAACAACATCAACTCATTCCTCAACAACAACCATATTCAATGTCACAACAACCGAATCAGTATTCGTCCAAGCAACCTCACTGGTTTGATCGTATGTGTGAAGTTATTACAACTCAACAATCCAGACATGAGGCAGGTTCACTTGATACACCCCCAATGCTCACACCCGGGAACTATGTTCAGTAGTCAAGTCGATTCTTACGATTCCTTGAACTTAAGAAACCCCATGGGAAATTCTTGAAATAAGTGATACTTGAAGGATCATTTTAGTGGCCAACTAGACTTGAAAGAGGAGATCCATCTGCTGATCGTCCTCGGGCTCCAGTAGAGAAACCACTTCCAGAATCACTACTAACTGAAGAGCAGAAACTACATTGTGAAGCTGATGAATATGCCATGGCCTACATACTTCAAGGAATACCTAATCCAATTTATCGAAGTGTTGATGCACAGAAAATGGCTAAAGCAATGTGGGAACATGTTCATCTCCTTATGGAAGGCACTCAATTGAATAAAGATGATATGGAATCCAAACTCTACATGGAATACACTAACATCTCAATTGAACCAGGGGAGTCACTTGAATCCTACTATCATCGTTTCACTAATGTGGTAAATGATTTGGAAAGACACAAAATTATTGTACCTAGGATCGCAGTGAACTCCAAATTTGGTGGTAGTCTTGGTCCGGATTGGCAAAAGTATGTGACATTCGTTCGTCAAACAAAAAATCTTCATGATGCATCGTATGGCTTATTGTATGATTTTCTGAAACACCATGAACCTGAAGTGGAGAAAGATCGTGCTCTTCGAGGAGGTTACATACCACCACCAACACCAAATTCTTTGGCACTCGTAGCTCAATCTCAGTACACTCCACCTCCAATGTCCAATCATGCTTATGTTCAAGAACATAATTACTTCAGCTACCCACAACCTACAACTCCAAATCAAATGATTCCATATGATTCTGCTCAGCAATTTAATCAACCAGTTCCCTCTGAAAATAGAGAGTCGTTGTACTACTCTAACTCTAATGACGATGAAGATGATGACTTCAATACATTGAATCAAGGACTTGCTCTAATTGCTCGTGCCTTCAGCAAATTCTCAAACAAGACTAACAACCGTCTTCGTTCTTCATCAAACACTAGGAATCAAGCTGTCATTCAAGATGGAAGGGTTGAGATACATAATCGATATAATGGACGATCAGGTGGTTATTCAGGAAATTCTGGTAATGAACAAAGGTTCAACAACAATGGAGGGTTCAGAAACAACTCTGGTGTTACTCAGCAAAGGAATGAAAATGTTGAAACTGGGAACTCTAACTCAGGGAATGCAGTATGGTGCTACAATTGCAATGAGAAAGGTCATATTGCAACTGCATGTCCAAAACCGAGAACTCGGGGCAGTAAGTTTCACAAGCAGGCATTACTCATGGCTTTCAAAGATGAAAAGGAAGGACATTTCGTTGAGCAGGAGAACAGCTTCATGGCAAAAGCGTACAACGATGATGACATGGAAGATCTGGAAGCAAATGCAGCTGTGATGCTTATGGCCAACATGCAGGAACTTCAAATGAATGATTTAGGCCCAGTGTATGCCACTGATGGCTTGTCTCAGGTACATGATCTCAATACATGCCTTATACATGAAATAACATCACCCTCTGCTTCTGAATCAAATACGGCGCAAGTTGTTTCATCTGACTCATCTTTATCATCTCAAGACGATGAACAAATGAACACAGTTGTTACATTTGATAACGACACAGTTGTTTCATTTGATGATCCTATTGAGAATGATAAACATGATTCTCTAGAACAACATGAACCATTGTATGATCCAGACCCTGACCTTATATTGTTGTCTAAACAACTGAATGCTCAACAAGTGCAAATATTTAAATGCAATGAGATTAATAAAGCTCTAAAAGAAACAAATAAGTCACTTACCGGAGACATTGAGTGTTATAAAATACAACTTTCAAATCTGGAACACAAGGTTAAACTTGAAAAAAAGTTTTGAAAAAGCTTTTCAAAAACATTACAATAACGAACAAGATCTTCAACACAAAATGCAAGATTTAATCGAGTCAAATGGAAAGTTGGTTTCAAAACTTGAAAGTGACAAATGTGAACTTCAAAAACAGGTTGAACAACTTAAAAAGGAACTTTCAAAAACAGAGACAGAGTTGTCAATTTGCAAAAAGGATTTTTGTGAACATAAGATACGAAAAAGGAAATATATAGATAATTTACTTACCAATTGGCGGACTTACTTACCAAAGCCTTAGCTCCATCAAGGTTTGCTAGTTTAGTTCACCAAATTGGTATGCGATGTTTGACTCCAGACGATCTGGAAAAGTTTTTAAAACACAAGTAACGGTCAAACATCAAAACTATTTGTTGTAAATAATTTTTCAAAAACCAAATACAAAAATATAAAATCTACAAAAAACTCAAAAAGATTTTCTTTTTCTCTTCATTAAAAAAAAAAAAAAAAAAAAAAAAAAAAAAAAAAAAAAAAATCTTTCTTCAAGATATGTCATTCTCAATCTTTTCTAAATCATTCTAAAATGCATATCTTGAGGGGGAGACAAATCTTTTTCAAATTCATCATTTTCAAAATTTTTCTCATCTCTATAAATTATTTTCTCGATACTTCGTGAACCATCGTTTATTAAAATTTTCAAAATCATATATCGTGGTTGGTTCTAGAAGGTACCACATTCATTATTCTTGTAACAATTTTCCACGGTCTCATTAGTCATTAAGTTCTTTATAAACTAGAGGGGGTAAATATGGTTAATTAGATATGTTCTAAATGATAAACAAGTAAAGGGACCAAAGATGTCATTTATCCAAAGTTTCAAACTTTATACCTAAAATCTCTATGTCTGCGTCATTAGTTTCCACACATACTAACACCCCAGCGATTATCAAACTTTTCTGACTCTAAGATTTTCAAGATTTACGAGTTCCAGAGATTGTAAGTGGTCATACTCGCCATTTTCATTAATTCTTTCACCCTCCGCACTTTTTGTGGTAACTTTGGTCTAAAATCGATTTGTTAGGGTTTATCACATTGAATTTGGGTGTTTCTTAAATAGAGTGTTTAAGACTAATTGATGATTATGGCCAATTGCGGCCGGTCCTAAAGTATGGTAATCCACCTTTGCATTGTTTACCACAACAACTATCTAGTGTATAATAGGTGTTTTAAGATTCATAAGCTCGTTTAGTCTTATCGACCACTGGGTTTGTATTTTTTGTCTATAATATTGTTTGTAGCTCAATAGGGTTCATTAGAAAGTTGCTTATATCATGAGTTTATATGCTTGTGGTCTTTTCAATCTCATCAATCTGCATAAGCTTAAATTTTGCAAGTTCAGTTTTGAGGTTATCGAGTTAGGAGGATTTTCAATGCCTATCGAGTTTAAACATTTTGATGTTTTCGAGTTATGATATCTATGCTTATCTAGTTAACCGGTGTTAAATTTGTTTATCGAGATTGATATAGTTGTGTATATTATCATAATTGACTTAGTTGGCTTTCTGTTTATCGAGTTAGCTTCTCTCTTTGGTTATCGAGTTTGGATGTGAGAATTTATCGAGTATGAGTATTTCTATGATTTTCGAGTTAGAAACATTTATGCTTATCGAGTTTGCTTGAGATAAATCTCTTTATCGAGTTTGCTACTTATGTGCTTATCGAGTTTGGTTCTTAACTGGCACTTGTCGAGTTCAATATTATCGAGTTTGAGAATATCTGTGGTTTTCGAGTTTGGATCTATATGCTTATCGAGTTTGGCTTTAATCCTATGCTTATCGAGTTAGCCTAAGTTTTGTTCTATCGAGTTAGTAATAAACTTAGTTTTAACAAGAGAGTAAACACTTATCGAGTTACAAAAATTTTTCTGAGTTAAGTCAAATTTCTTCTTTCGAGTTAAGTCAAAAGTGTATCGAGTTACAAATAATTTTTAAAGTTATGTATTAAATTTTGTGGACTGTGCTTGTATCATGGCTTTTTCACTCCGAGTCAGGAGTTTCAAAAGGAACCATCATAGTATGGGTTCTAGTTTTTCCCATTTTATGAAAAGAAATGCTGCCGAAATTTTTCAAAATTTTATCGAGACTTGGTTGTTTTGTCTATTTAGACTTAAGGGATATATGTTATAGAGTTATATGTATGTAAGTGATGAGATTTGTTCTATAATGTGGTTCTCTGTTTTGATTGTCTCAAGTGATGTATATGTGCGGATGAATTTGTCTTAAGTGTTTGATTATCTATTATGGGAAGATGTTGTTGTCTCTAACACTAACGAGCTTATCACCTCTTGGTTTTTTTGTTGGTTTGTGAATCATTTCAGGTACACAAATGGCAAAGACATCAACACGCACACGAATTGATTCAAGGAGATGAAAGAATAATCGCTAAGACAAACCATAGGATAGATTTTGAAACATTCACATGTTATCCAACTTGTGCTATCATCCTAGAGTTACTCAAAGAACATTTCATATTTAACCTTCTCACCATCACAACTACAGTACCAGAAGTCTACTTAACACAATTTTGGGAATCTATTGAAATTAACAAGAATGAGAAAAAATTGGGTGTTCGTCTTGATCACAAACAAATTGTGTTTGATGTACAAACTCTCCGCACTGTTCTTAGCTTGCCTTCTAATGTCAAGAAATTCACTCCGTTGCCATCATTATCAGATGGACTTCTTCGAAAACTGCAGTATGATGAATCAGATGTCAAACTCAACAAAATATCCCATGTCGACAGAAAATACCTTCCACAACCATGGCTCACACTTTACTCTATCCTTACCAACAGTTTAACGGGCAAAGAAACTGAGCATGAACATCCTTCTCTAGAATTGATGCAGGTTTTCCGGGGGGTTGTCAATCAAGCAAGTATTGACTATGCTCAACTGATCTGGGATGAAATGGTTTATCAAGCAAAACAGTTTCTGAAATCCTCCACCACTAGAATTCCATTCTACAGATTCACAAAGTGCCTCATTGCTCATTTCATGGAAACTAACCCAGATATTGATCGTAGATTGGAAGATAAGAAACACACCCCTGTTATGGACCATAAGTATTCCAAAACCAAGATTCAAAAGACAAACACTCAAAAACAAGGAATGAGAATCCCTGATAATCCGATGCCTAAAGCAGTCCGTAGTTCTGAGGCATATACAGTATACGATGAAGCTCAAAGAAACGATCAAGTTGGTTTGACTCAACCAAAGAAAAGGAAAACTTCAAAAGTTGCTTCTACAATCAAAACTATTCCCAAAGCCAGAACCCAGAAAGTCACTATACAGTCTAAGAAGAAAGTGACAACTATTCGAGATGAACCAACGGATGATGAAGGAGATGCTCAGCAGGGAACTGAAACTAAAAAGCTCACACAGACTAAAAGTAAGAAGGCAGATAAGGGAAAAGCTAAAGAAACTCAAGAAGAATCAGTTACCTCACCAATGTCTGAATCTGAAGAAGAAGAAGAATTGCAAGTTACTTTAAGAGAAAGCAAACTATCTGAGGAGTACAGAATTGCAAGATTAACTAAGAAAGGTGAAGGTTCTGGTACTCAGGATGTGGAAATGCCAACTCCTATCTCGGAAAGAGAAAAACAATCATCAGAAGAAACACGATCTCAAACATCGTCATCCTCTGAACAAGGTGATGATAACTCAGATGATGAAGCTGACTCCTCCAGTTCTGAACCAAAAGACTCCATCGATAAACCAGAAGTTAGTGAAGATGAAGAAGCTTCTAAAGGCATAGATGACGCTGTATCTGAGAATGAGGAAAATAGTGAAGAAGAAAAGAATTCTGAAATTGAAGAAGCTGAGAAATCTAAAGATGATGAAGAAGATAATACTGATGAAAGTGATGATGATTCGGATGGTGATGGTAAGGATGAGCAACCTGATACAAGTATTGATACCTCTATTGACATTGTGGGTATAGATGAAGGACCATCAATAGTTCAACCACAACAACAACCTTTATCAACTACACCAAGTCATCCTACAACAGTTGTTCATTCAAGCTTGCTGAGATCACTACATGACCAATACAACGCGCTTCAAAAACAAGTTAACGAACAAAAGCGTGATGTTGAAGCTTTCAAGATTTACAATGTTGAAGCAGCAGTTGAGGACCAGGTGAAATAGAGATTACCAAGGGAAGTTCGAAAGTATGTTAAGGAGACACTTCCTTCTGCTGTAGAACACTACGTCAGAGATAATCTTGTAGAGATTGTTTCTCAACGGTTTCAAACTACACCGATCACCGTTCAGACTCTACCTTCACACCCTTCAGTAAGTGATCTCAAAGGCAAACTATTGGAAGCAATTGTGAATGATCCGGATGAAAATGATCTACGCAAGGCACTTATCAGGTCAATCAAGAAAGCTGAAAAAAAAAGTGAAGCCTGCAAAAAGACGAAAGCTACCAAGCATCGTCATGATGATTCCGACCCAGATGATCATCCACAACAAGAAAAGAGGAAGAAAGTGTCCAGTTCCACCTCCAGGCCTCCAACTAAAACCGCAACCGTCGACGTTTCTGCTGATCCAAACCCTCCACAATCAAACGAGGATCCAAACCCTACACTATCAACCGAAGATGCTGATGTAGATATGGATGACATCCCTCCACTAATCACCGAAACCATTACGGAACCACCTCAGGAAGCTCAATTAATTCCAGCTCCTGAATGGATTAACCCCGATGCTCCTTCTTTTAACTGGTTTGATGAAATGGTTGATGCTCACCCAGATGACACTGAAGCTGAAGAAATGACTGAAGGATCTATTATAAGCTTCACAAAAAGAATTAAAAAGGTGATGCAGACTCAAAGACTTCAGCTTTCTGACTTGGTTAAGATTCGCAAAGCAGGCTTCACAGAGTTCAAAACATGCACCACAACTGAACTTGAGTACGAATATAACGTTGATGAGGTTGCTAGAGCTCTGTCAGAAAACATTACTTGGGAAAAGAGACCATCTTAGGACAAAATATATTATGGCACGGAATCTGATGACTTCAAATTTCAAGATTTCTCTCAACCATTACCCCTTGTTGGTCCTCCAAGTGATCCAAAGATCCCTAAGCAATACTTCTTCAACAAAGACCTTCTCAATCTTATTCATGGGAACACGAATCCTGATCACCGTTATGCTACATCTCTCACAAAATTCAAAGCTGCATCATATCCTCTGGAAGAACTTGACGATCAAATGAGAGGATTATACTCCACTTCTGTCAGCAAGTACAACATTGAAGCAGCTTTGTGCAACTCTCACTGGCCAGAGATGCGCAAATGGTTTTATAAATACAAGTTGTCATTCCAATCCAACCACAGAGTCTTCTCTAATCTTCGCATTCTTACCATCACAGCCGTTCCACGAACAGAGAAAAGATTTGGGTATAATTTTCTTGATGAAATTGAGGTCAAACGAATCGATAATCAACTATATAAATTCGGTGAAGCAGACTATCTTCGGTTGAACCTCAATGACATTGCTGACATATACTTACTCAAGGTTCAAGGCAAACTTCAGCACTTGCCCGACAGCCTTCAGTATGACATCATCAACTCCATCTTGCTTTTTATGCGTCAAACAATCATCAAAGCAAGAGTAGAAGATGCACAATTAGGAGTCGAAAGTTATCAGAAAGCCGTCAACTTTACCGCTCCACAAAAACTTACTCATGGCATCAAGAACCCTCGACCGTTAACCTTCAACAACAAACCCTTTGGAGTTGTTTATCCATTAAGGGATAGGTACAGATTCATGATATATGAAGAGGTTCATAAGTTTGGGGATCAGACTCTTAAGTATGTCAGAATTCAGTTGAATGAAAAACTCAAACAACATGACAATGGGATTAATGTGGGATGGAGTAGAAGAGATGTGAAGGAAGCACTCAAGTTCATGGCTAGGATTGATCAGAAGTTAAGATTCAGGGATCAGATACGCAGATTGGAGAGCTTGATTGGAGCAAGGGAACCGATTCCTAACATTCTCACTTACCGCCGTCCGGATACTCCTCGAGCTTGATCATTTTGGTATAACATTATCTTTATTTCATCAATTTATAACTATGGTTTGTCCACACATAACAGTGTACAACCCGCACTTGTAAAGAAAGGACCATGAGGTACGCATCAGTGCCTCAATCCTTATATAAGGAGCGAAGGCTTCTTACTTTTGAGTAGAATTAATCAAACATTTTCTGATTTTCATAATTCTGCTAAAAAAAGTATTTCACCTCAATGAGTATTCACTTGTTGAGGGGGAGCACTTGAAAAACTCATCGTTTGAAAAACAAAAGTTCTCGTTGATATCTCCCCAAAAGACTAAAAAAAAACATATTTTAATCAAAAGTTTATCAAAAACAACATCTCATATGCTATTTTTGAGGGGGAGAAAAGTGAAAGTGATTAAAATATGAAAGTTCAAAGTTGCTTAAAAGTCAAATCTCATGCGAGCTAGACTCAGATTCACCCAAGAATTGACGAAACATAAAAGTTAATAATTGAAAGGACTTATCCTCGACGGGTAATAACATCAAGTTAGTTACTAGAGCTAGTTGTCACCTAAAAGCTGATAATGGAACTCTTTAACTAGCCACATAAGTGTGTCTCGAAAAGGATATGTCTTAGTAGAAAGGTACCGTTTCGAGAAACTTTCTGTGGACTTGACCAGGCCGGGTAATAATTTCAAGCTAGTATAACTAGTGATGTATGTTAAGAATCGTTTAAGCCCATCTAGGATATAGTAGTATTGATTAAGCACAGCGGAATATAAAAACATAATCAATGCTACTAATAAGGTTTTCTTTATTGAAAATAAAAATAAACTAATACAACTACTAAACTACTACTAACGCTCTATGCGTTTCTAGACTCTCATTGGAGAGACTAGCTATGAATGAATGATCTGTAACCTAGACGCCTACCCTCTTTATATAATAAAGGGAGGTTACAAACCCTAGCTTCCTACGAAAGCTAACTATTACATATTAGGTCCTCATTGTTTCTTCTTTCTTCATTCTTTGCTTGTAGGTTTTGTAATCTTCAAATCTGTAATTCCCAACAATCTTCCCCTATTTGATATTACAAAACAATCTGCATGAAGAAACAATATCATCACCAATAATAAGCTGCACATCATAACTATTCTTCCCCTTTTTGTAATCTTCTAATAGGGTCTTGTGCAACTCGTAAACGCTTCCCCTCAAGTGATGCATATCTCGAACTTTAATCGGCTTCAAATATCCTTATCTGATGTAGTGCGAACAAGCATATTAAATACACCTCAGTTATTCGTGTGGTCCCAGCCATCGCACGCCATAACCATCCATTGGTACCAAACCAAATCAAAATATAATAATGTGTGTGGTCCCGGCCATCGCACAACATTATTATGTTATGTATTCAACAACCTGTAAACACCAAACCAAATGAATAGAAGGAACCAACTCGTCGTCCAAGATCCAAGAGCGTCTTCGGACCTAGAATTAAATATCAAAAACAAAATAATAATTTTTTTTTTTTTTTTTTTTTTTTTTTTTTTTTTTTTTTTTTTTTTACTAAACTAATAAGCAGTAACGAGCAGCAGCAGTAAGTATCAGCAGTAACTAGCATCAGCAGTAAGTATCAGCAGTAACTAGCATCAACAGTAAGTATCAGCAGTAACTAGCATCAGCAGTATCGATCAGCAGAATCAAAATAATCACATCAGCACAAAGTGTAAGAGAATGATCAAGTATATTAACAATAAGCTTCCCCTTAAACTTATACTTGCCATCTCTTTAATCCAATAGGTTCCAGGGAGTGATCACTGATGAAGAAAATCAACTATAACTGATTTGATGAAGAAGTTAAATCTCCCAAACTTTGCATCTTATGTCTTGCACTATCCACGTGACTCCAAACTCATACTCCCATAAAAAGTATAAGTAGACCGCAACCTCTTGACAAATCCTCAACTAAATGAGACACTGAGCACAATAACGTAACTCCTTAAAGTGATAGCAAATGTACGCATTAAGCACAATAAGATGGATCGTACCCCTTCACTAGATTCATCAAGTCTTTGTCACATCATTAACGCACGAACAAGTTATCTCCAAAGTGTTCCACTCACTTTGAGATATGATAAGAACACGCACCTGTGAAATTTAACTACAACAGCAAATAAATTATAATCAAATGTCTTCAACAAGTAATCTCCTCAACGAACTGATAATGGTTGATAACACCATCCTCCCTAACTAGTAGTAATCTCACATGACTAGTAGGAACCAAAACTGACCAAAAGAAAAAGTATACAACAAGCCAGTAGGAACCGTAAAGAAGTCAGCAAGAACCGTATGTATCAGCAGGTACCCCATCAGTAGGAACCAATCAGGAGGAATGGTCAGAAAGAACCATCAGTAGAAACCATCAGTAGTAAACAATGTCATCAGCAGAATCAAGTAAAGCTTCAGCAAAAACCATTAAAGCTTTAGCAGAAACAATTAAAGCTTCAGCAGGAACTAATAATGCAGCAGTAACCGTCAACAGTACCAATCAAAGTCGTGTCATCATCAAACCATATGAGTATAACAGCGATCAAATTCTTCAAAGATCAGTTAGGTTTTTTTTTTTTTTTTTTTTTTTTTTTTTAAGTATAAAGACAACACTTTTAAAGTGTCGCTAAAACCTTAAAATCATCAAAAATCAATCATACTCATCCCTAGCTGCTTCTTTCATGAATTTTAGATATCAAACATCATATATCCAAGTTCCATAATGAATTTAAAACAAGGAAGCATGAATTCATGAAGTGAAAAGCATAGAAATCCAAAAAATCGACTTACATAAACCTTTTTCAGCAGCAGACTTTGACAATTTTTATCTTTTTACTGAGAGCTCAGATTGAAGATCCCTCCGGTGGAACTCTTCCTTGATATGTTGAGAACTTCCAGTAAAAATTTCAGCCCGATCCAACGGTTAATGAATGAGAAGTCGCTGTTTGAAAACTGCACTGCAGAAAGTTACGAAAATTTGCACCAAATCTGCTTCTTCTTCACAACTGCTCTTTATTCATGAACATGAAAACCTTATAAACCCTAGATCGAGAGCCACGAGGCTCTGATACCACTTGTAGAATCCAAGATCTGGACTCAACTAGGGTATGAATAACATTGATTGAAACACAACGGAATATAGAATAAGAACACAATCAACATTACTAATAAGGTTTTCTTTTATTGAATATAAAAGAAACTAATAATAAACTACTACTACCACTACACACGCTCTATGCGTTTCTAGACTCTCATTGGAGAGACTAGCTTTGAATGGATCATCTGTAACCTAGACGCCTACCCTCTTTATATAATAGAGGGAGGTTACAAACCCTAGCTTCCTACGAAAGCTAACTATTACATATTAGGTCCTCATTGTTTCTTCTTTCTTCATTCTTTGCTTGTAGATTTTGTAATCTTCAAATCTGTAATTCCCAACAATGTAAGCATGTCTCGAATCGGTCTTGTTCACTGAAAGTGGATCAGTTCAAAAAAGTGCTTACTCCTCCCGCATGTGCAAATTTCTTAAATACTTATGAGCACATGTGAAGGGGGAGCCATTCAAAAGTTAACATAAAACTCTCAAGGTGTTAACCAAAACGTTTGATAATAACAAACACTTTGAGAGATTTTCAAAGGTTTCTTGGTTATTGTCGGATAATCATGGAGTTATAAGGTAATTAAGATAGGAAAAACCGTCCTACGATCCGCCAGAGCCGGAGGATCTACCCAAGGACATCACCATTAGTTAGAATTAGAAGTCATTAGGTATGATACGAAAAAAAAAAGGAAAAATAGAATGAAAGGGAAAGAAGGAGTTGAAGAATTAAAAAGAAAAGTAAAGAAAAGGGTGAAAAGAAATAGCCCTCCATATGTTCAACCTTAGGGCAGACACCGGGTTCAATTCGTATGCTACTGGTGGTTGCTAAGGCAACACCGGTATTGAAGATAAAGTCGTCATGGACCTAGTGACGCAATGCACTAAACCTTCTTAACCACTCAAGTTCTCTTAAAAGAGCTTGTTTCATTCATACGGGGAACCAGTGTAATCTATCGACTTATCTCTAGAGATGGTTGATATTGAAGCAGGAGACCCCTCCCTAGTCTCCGCATAGGAAACCTAAGTGTACACTTATCGTGTAACAATTCGCATTTTCAGGTTAACTTTTATTCCCGAAAATTTTACTATTCACTTTTTACTATTCACGTTTACTATTCATATCAAAAATTTTTATTTCATATTCTCGTAAGTTAAACTATTTTAATGATAATCCGAGAATTTCACACTCGTCGGATCATTTCTGCAAAAATCACAAAGCCGTGTCCGAGATTTACTTTTAGGTTTAAACGTCAGTCCAGCATCCCGATATGTCCATAAAATATTATAAACAATAGAAATATGATTTTCTCTCATTTTAGGAGAATTCCAAAAGTTTTGGAATTTTACGTTTTCCAGTTCAGCGTTTTACGCAAATTACGCGTTTTAGGCCCGCGTTTCCAGTTTTAGCAGCATTTAAGCAACCCGATAGAACTTATCACTCATTAAATATGCTAAGATAGGTTATATTAATAAGTTCTAACATATTTATAAGTTTCATATTTTTAGGATACCCGATTTTAAGTTTCATGACTTAATGACTTACCGTTAGCGATTATCGGGACCAAAACTCACTCCGTAAGCTAGATAATACCAAGTTTAAGTACCTAGTCACTCCTCCCATCATATGAACGTGTATATGATGATTCACCAAGCCTTGGTGGCTTGGTGATAAGCCTTGGACTTTAGGATACTTGTATATTAAGCAAACTTGGTCACCAAGGGTTCATTAGATCATTACAAGTGTACATCTTGGCCTCCAAATTTAGGCAACTTCCTAACACCTTCCTAACCTCCTCAAACTCACTATAAAAACCCTCTCATCCCCTCCTTTAAATGCCACACCCTTTAATCCTAGCACCATGATCCTTTGATCTTCAATATACAAGTTACACTACAAAGTTCAATGTCTTAGTATTCTCTACCTGGTTCTTAAGTTTGTTTGGTGATTCCATGGTTGAATTAGGAGCTACACAAGGTTACTAGGGCTGAAGTTAATGGGTTTTCAAAAGGGTTATATCAAGGCTAGCAAGGGTTACAAGAGTTATGGTGAAGGGTTTACAAGCTTAGGTTTAGTGTCCTAGTTCTATACTTGACTTCCTTTCTTTAGAAAGCCAAAAGTTGTAAGCAAACCCTAACATACTCCTTGCTTAATTATCATTTTCATGCTCTTTGTGTTCCTTTCATGCTATATATGTTCTTGTTATTGTGTTCATGATGTTTAAAAATGGATAAAACAAGTATTGGTATACATATGTTAACTTATGACAAGTAAACAAGCAAACTAGTGATTTTTATGGAGAACCATGACCAAAATAGTAAAACTATGATATTTGACATTTACTTACTGTTAAAGAGGACTTCAAAAGGAAAACATAGCAATTTGAATCACCCAAAACGAGTACACAAGTCAAAAGATACGGCCATAAGAAGTTAGCGACACCAAAACGCCGAAACTGCCTATACCCTACTGTTTTGCATTCTGCCAATTTGAAAGTCACTCTTCTGGTCCGATTCATCAAAAAGTTAAAACACTAAAGTTGTCCGGAACGACGTTTTCGTTCAGGAGTAAAGAAGCTCGAGCCCTGAAAACGCTTTCCGAGTGATAATTTCTTCAAATTCTTAACAGCCCATTTTTAGACCAAAGTCACTATATAATAGTTATGTTTTACTAAGACCAAGAGGTCTAATGACCTAAAGCCAAGACCACAACCATGGCTAAAGCCAAGGTTGAGTCTTAAGACCATGGTAACAATGACCAAGGTCACGGCAAAGCCACGGCTAAAGACCATATAACTTTTAAAGATCAAAACTTATATATATGTTATCAAATACTACAATAGTAGGGAGCCTCATGTGAGGAGTTCATTAAGTAAGCCGTCGAGATGAGTTGTGGATTTACGAATTAAAGTGTCCTGGCTCCTCGAACGTTTACTCCATGACTTCTGAATTATGTCGGCCCAAACGGTAGTAAGAGATATACAACCTATACATGTTTCATAAACCACTTATATTCAAAGACTTACACTATATACTAAGTACTACATCATGAACATTATGCAAGACATATATGGGCAATTCTTCGTATTCTTAGACGTTACTCCAAACCTAAGTCGTAACGTTCTATTATAGGCTGTTCTTAGAGACTTTCGCGATTCGACTACCACTTTCATTTCTCATTACATAAGCTTAAGGTGAGTCATAGCCCCTACTCTTTTTATACTTGTTTTTAACTCTTTGGGGGAGATACATGCTCAACTACTTGCTTACTTGTACAAATACTCTTAAACATTTATACTTGATTGTGTTATACTTGATTGGCATTATACTTGATTGCGTTATACATACTTGTTACACTATACTTGCTTAATTTAAATACAAGATTCGTATTTACATGCATACATAATACTCTATTCTGTCAGAGAGGTATTAGTAGTACTCATGGGAAGATGCCCCCTACCCTTGTGTCTATACTTGACCTTGGATGACGTAGTACTATTTGGGAAGATGCCCCCGCCCTTGTGTCTATTCTTGACCTTGGGTGAATATAATCTGGTGCATTGTATAAACTAACTTTTAGCAGTGGGTTGTGGACACACAGGTTGCAAGTCTCTTATGGCGGGACTTGCAACTGAGTGGATTCACGATGCCTTTGCTGTGTGATCATTTTTATAGGCTTTATTTGTTAGACAAACTCTATGAACTCACCAACCATTGTGTTGACACTTTAGCATGTTTATCTCAGGTTAGTAAGGCGATAGCTAGTGCGTGGAACTTAGAGTCAAGCTGCATATTCTGAAGACTTACGCTTTTATCATTTACCATTCAAAACTTTGTATACATTTATGTATCATACTTTGGAATCTCATGTTTGTAACTTTGAATTCATTAATCGAATGGTAACTTTTCAAAACGTCTCATTTAGAGTTCGTTTTCTATAACTTGTACTTTGTATTATGAAGTAGCACCCTCAGTGACACAGTCTTCCGCTGCGGTATTTTGGGGGTGTTACATATCGAGTCTAGAGCCATGAGATACATCAAAGATCTCTTAGGAACACTTAGTATTTCTACAACTGGTGTTCTACATCAATGTGCACTTATCGAGTCCTACGCAAATCTTAGTAATCTGCCGAGAACGTTTATGAGAGAATTACATATGTATTTCTCAATGATTGAACGGAAATTCCTGCCAGGGTCAACATCAAACAACCCTGACAGCAGGTCACTTCGGTAACCCCACAAGGGTTACGCTTAGTGTTCGCGGTGGTTCTTTAGCGGTCTACAGTCGTGGAGTGATCCCCAGCGACTCACCCAGTCATTGAGCTACTTAGTAGGTCTCGTAAGCTCCTTCGGGAGTATCTGATATGGGAACGGCCTGGATAAGGATTAGAAGGAGTCTTCACAATATGCTGTTGATGAGATCTAATTCCTTATCTATAAGTACCAATTGATTATTGCTAACTGTTTATCTGCAGGTAAATCACCTCCATGATGGTAGATTCCAGCATGCTCATACATACATCTTGAAGCAAATGAAAGCTCCCCCAAATATCTTAGCACAACAAAGTTCAAAGAAAGATTCTACGCCAAAAAGAAGAATCTACAAAGTATAAAGACTAAAGATCAAAGTGTATGCAAAGGAACTTCATGCTTTCGAAAGTCAAAGTCCTAAGATGTATGAGCATGTTGGAATGGCGGACAACCACCACAGACACAGAAGTGACGAACGGCAGACAACTTCATAACATGATCACCATCACATCAACAATGAACGAAGTACAAAGAACGATGAAAGATTTTGCTTACTATTTTTTGAAGACGTCTACTACAAAGTCAAAGAATAGAAGATGACGACGGCGAGGAACCTTTGATGACCAACACTTAGGGGGAGATTGTTGGGAATAGACTTTATTATTTCAAGTGTCAGTCATTGAATTTTGTTATAGGTTGCATTATTTAGTTAATACGTTAGTTATTTTATATGTTTTAAAAAGTTTTATGCTAAGTTTATAGATTTGGATAAAGTCTAAGGGCTAAGTTTATAATATTGACAAAGTATGGTGAAGCCCTAATCCTTACCTATAAATAGACTTGTAACACCTCATTTGAAGGGGTTGGTTCACCTAGTAATATTATTAGTGTTTCATTTTCATATTAAGTGTTCCTTCCACTCTCTCTCTCTACTTACTTTCTCTCTCTAGATATCTTAGTGGTTATGTTGTAAAATGGTGACCTAACAGGGGCTTTTCTTTTCTTCTTTTCATGACATCTCTGCTTAAAATACCAAGCTTGTCCTCTTTTTATTCCTAATACCTCAATTTACAATGCAAAGTTATATCTTTTTAGTTTTTACTATCTCAACGTGTCAGTCAACAATGCTTTTAAAAAACAAAGTAAAAAAATAAAAAGTAAAAAATAAATAAAAAAAAGTAATGTCATGCGTTTAAATGAAAATCTTTACTACTATCCAATAGTTTTTTTTTTTTGGACTTATAATACAATAGGTTTAGATCTTTCATTTTTTTTCAAAAAGAGGAAGAGTTTCATTCACATAACAGCAAAATCTGATATTGCAATTTGTAGAAAAAGTTTTCACACTATCATCCTAAGATTTAACTATGACACATGAAATCTCTACAATTACAACATTTCACCATTTGCATGAAAGCCACTTGATCTTTACTGAAAAAACAAATCCAGTTGCATAAACTCAGGCAAGAATACATAACAAAGTAGGCCTCAACATAGATAATTAGCCTTAAAAACATATCATTTCGAATAAATACAAAATATTGTAGATGTGAAGAACAAAAACGTGCATGCCTATAGTAAGCCACAAGATATAACATAAAAAAACATAATTTGCATATATAAAGAGCCTTGTACACAATTATTGGCCTCAAAATAACAAAAACATCACCAGCCATAAAACAATGTCAATGGCCTCATATTATCACCCATGCTTTCAAACTCACAATTCTAGTCCGTAACATAATAGACCGAAAACCCGTTGGAGTGAACAAAATTGACAAACATCATATGTAACAAAACCACAACCAAATACAGTGGTCCTCGCTACACACCATTTTAACAACATATCGGTAAAAAAAAAAAGATGAAACTCTTTAGATCTATAAAAAAAATATGTAAAAAAACATTTACATCTAACACAATCTAACATCAAAATAGCTTGGTTGGCAACCATTAACCACCACAACCGGAAATATAAGATATGACTATTTGTTTAAACCACAAAACACCCACCAACGGCTGGCAAAACCAGCTAAACCATAAACCCAAACCATAAATCAACTAAAATCACCTAACCCACCATCTGACAATACCATGAATGGTGGTGGTTGTGGTGGTAATTCTGGAAGATAGTAGCGGCAGAGGGTCGGTAATAGTGAGAGACCAGTTGGTTGTATTTGTGATTTCTTGGTGTGTGAAAGTGTTTCAGTGTTGAAAGATAGAAGTTGGAAGATTGAAAAGTGTGTTATGGTGTTGTGCGTGTGTTTTGGGTTTATATATGGTTAGAGGTTCAGAGAAGAAATGACAACTTATCATATCCTTTCTATATTTTTTTCAACTCCTATCAAAAGAAATGCATCTGCATAAAAACTATTTCAAATGCTAACAAAAGAAATACAACCACTTATTTTTTTAATTGAATAGTTGCCATATTTACCTTGAGAAGTCAGCCTATTTTATACTGCCATATTTACTGTGATTGAATAGTTGCCACAATATTGATGTCAGCCTTATTTTGCATACAAGTCAGACTTACCGAAATTAGGTTTTCAACATTTCAACATTTCAAAAACCTTGACTATTCCATTTTTCACCTTTGACAATTTTTACATTATAGGTAGTGAAGATATAAATGAGGTATTACGTTTAAGGAAAATTTTTGTTGTTTTAGGTCTTTTCTAAAGCGATTCGTATAACATGCGCCCGTTTGGCCTACGCCCGTTTAGCCCATAGCCCGTTTAGCTCGTGCTCGTACGGCCCACCCGTTTTGCCACCTCTAGCTTAAATTAAGAGTCAATGTGTGAAAAACACATGTAATAAGTTCAGGGTCGTCTCATGAATTTTGGTGGTTCCGTGCTATCATTATAAAGAGGCTTTTAAACACATAAATAAAATACAAACCATCGATAGTGTATGAAATAATTAAACTCATGCCTCATAAATTCATGCATCCATCATTATCCACAAATAATTACCCAATCTCACAAATATCCATTCCAGCAAAATCATCACCATCACATCCTACAAACTCACACACCATAGCCAATGAAAACCCAACTTCTCCACCATCACCCTCTTCCGAACATTTGAAGTTCGTTGAAGAACTCAAAGAAGCCCATGAGCTTAGTGCTCTTATTGCTTTACACCTTCCTCAACACAATTTGGATCAACAACCTTCCTCTACCCACTCCTCACCATCCAACAACTTGATCCAACTTGAAAGTCATGTCAACAATTGTCCTTGTTGCATCTTTCTCAAAAATAAACCATTGTACTCAATGAACACTTCACTTGGATTGAGTATTGATAACATCAAATTTACCCCCAATCTAAGTGTTAATTTCCCCCTTAAAATACTCATCTTTTCTACTTTTATGAAGAATATACTCTTATTTCTTCCTATTTTGGTTTCAGGGTAAAGATGAGTAAAAGAACGAACTTACGCGGAAATGGAAGGACTTTTGAGCAAATACGTGGAAATTATGGATTATGCACTAACTATGGCGTAGAGGTTCATCTACCTACGCCGTAGCAAGGCTTCACGAAGACTACGCCGTAGAAGCTCTCCTACCTACGGTGTAATGAAGAATTTATGAAGACTACAGCGTAGCCCAACAACAGGCTACAGCGTAGAAGTCCACTAAAGAACACTACGGAATAGGCAACTTTCCAAGCTACGACGTAGGATCTCATTTGAGGCAGTAAAGAACTAACGAGGCCAAGAAAGAAGCTACGGCGTAGCCACCTTATCTACTATTGTTGGGAATTCTGTTAAGTAAGAATTCTGCTGACTGTTTCTGCTGAAGAGAGGGTTACTGCTGAAGCAGTGTATCTGCTGAATACTAGATTCAGTATTATTAGTTTATGCGGATATAGTATTTCCGTATTTTATGTATTATAGTTTGGATATGCATGAGTTTATTTAGGAAGTGATAATGCATATCTTTTAGAAGTATTAGAATATACGTTTCTTGAGAAACGGTTTAGGGTTCCTTGTGTATAAAAGGAACACATGATTATGTATTGCATAACGTTTTAGAAAACAATATTATTATTATTAAAAAGATCCATAGAGGATCAAGAGTTCTTAGTATTACACTTGTATTTGTTTCCGCTTTAAAATACAATATACAGAGATTATCTATTAGTGTGTTATTGATTACAGTAACATTGCTAACTGATGAGTGTCTAAATACTCATCATTTTATATCAATCTGAGCTGCCAAAACATACAAAAACACTCAAATATGTATCAAAATACTTAAAATATCTTAAAGGTGTGTTTTATATGTTTCAAATACAAAATATGCAAAAATAGATGAAAAACGTACAAAGTTTGCATAATTGGCAGTTTCAGTCCCCCAAGTTTCATAAATTAGCAAAACTAGTCCCTGGTTATTCTAAAAACATGAAAAAGTCACCAAAGGTCCTTTTTAATCATAAAGTTACATATTTAGTCCTTTGGTGCAAAGTTTCACAAAATTACAAGTTTAGTCCCTGTACTTTGGAATTTGACATAAATGGTCCCTGGGATGTAAAAAACTTTGAGAAATTCAATTTTGGTCCTTGTACTAATAATCTTTTGCAGGAATAGTCCTTATGTGGAAAGTTTGGAGAAAATACATGTTTGGTCCCTGAAGTTTGGGAATTGACAGAATAGGTCCCCGGGTGGTTTAAAATGGAAATATTTCATTTAAAGTCCTTTGATTTATCACATATGGCAAAATTAGCCCTTGTAGTATATTTGGAAACTTGCCAATCACAGCCCCCAAACTTTTACCATATTACATTTTTGGTCCTTGTGTTTTATAAATAAACCAAACGGATCCTAATGTTATATCTAAACCAAACAAATAAACCCAACTTATATTACCCAGCCCACTCCCTAACCTGATCCAATCCCTTCCCAAGCCCAAATCCCCAAAGCCCATTACCCTTTTTAAAAAATAAAAACCGGGCAAAAACCACCATCACTGTTCCTCTCCCTCCCTCACAACTGCATCACCCAAACCACCTCCACCTCAGTGGTTTCACCACCACCTCACACCCCAGCTGTCCTACCCACTATCCCCTTGTCCTCCACGCCTCACCAAACCTATCTAATTGTCCTTAAAACCCGTACACGCTACCCCTTGGACTTTTGGCGCCAAAAAGGTAATTTCAAAGGCCAGGATCACTCAGACCTAATCAATGGCTATGGAATGGTGGGAAATACCCCAGTAGGTCCCACATACTCAGAAAATGGCTACAAAAGGGAGAAGAGGCAGAAGAGTTCAAGTATTAGTTTTAGGTTTAGTTTAATTAAGTCGTATGTAGTGTAGTTTACAAATTCAGTTGTAATTTCCATTAAATTAGCTTGTACTCAGTTAAATTCATGTACCTTAATCCTTAATTAAAGATAATTTCAAGTTTCATTTGCTATTTCAGTTTATGCCATTTTCATTAAGTTTCAAAAATCTCAAATAGTTGTCTGTTGTTGTTAGTTGTAATTAAAGCAGTTCATAAGCTCATATAAGCTCTGAAAAAGCTTAAATAAGTTTTAGAATACCTCAGTTGTTTAACTCATAAAAGAAAAATACTTAAAAAAATAGAGAAAAATAGTTGAAAAATAGAAAATCAAGTAAAGAGGAAGAGGGATATTGAGCAGGGTGTTATTGGGATATATTTCTGGTTTAGAACCTTTTGGGAGGTATTAAGTTGGTTATTTGTTCCTTGTTTCATCAGTTCTCAGCTTGTTACCAATTGTAAGTAATATTTCAATATTATGTTTTTACTTTGATCATGCTTCTTACTATTTAATTATTGTTCTTATAAGTTTATTAGATACTTGTTACTGATAATATAGGTTAAACTCAGTCACTTGTTCTTTGGATTCACTTGGTGCTAAAAAATCAAAAATCTCACAGTGAAACACTCATAATTGACAAATCTGAGTTTTAAGCTTGTGGAGTGGTTGATTATTGCTAATTTGGTCTTACAATATCATAATATAAAGTTAGGAATCAGTGTAGTTGTTTAAATATACCATTTGTTTTGAAAATCTCATTTTCATAAGTTAATAGGAGTGTTTGGATTATCTGTGTTAGCTATGTTCATGGCTGTTATTGTTGTTATTTGCTATTGAATAAAGTTAGTTCATGTATAAATAGGTTTAAACAATCATAATATTAGTACCTCATTACTTTAAAAAGTCAAAATCTTCATTGATCAACCCTCACAGTTAATTGTGAGGGATTTGTGATCCACAAACCATCACTTTAGCTCATAGGTTGTAGATTTAGCTTATTTTAGGTCTATAATAGCTTATTACATCTTAATCAGTAGCTAAATTAAGTTAGAATCTCATATAAGTCAACCTAGCTCATTTTTATAAAAAGTCAAATTATCCATTCTCAGAAAATACCAAAACTTCTAGGATTTTTATAGAATTTAGTAGAAGGCTTTAGGCTTTGAGCTTTGGTAGACTTGTAGTCTACCAGCTCATATTTAAGTTCCCATCTAGCTTACATTTTTTAGGATTTTTACCCTGGACCCCACTCACCCTCAAACACACTTGCAGGGCAAGGGTGTGCCCTGCATCAGCAGTTATCAGTTCATCACCACCACTTTGGTGGTGATTTCTGACCAACTCAGTGGGTCCCACACCTTCTAATTAGTTTCTCCCAACCCCCCTCCTAGTAGGCTCTAAGAATTGACCTATTGTTTGACCTGAATCATTGTGGACCCCACTTAGTTTCACCCTTGAACTCTGTCCCAAATCTGTGTTGTAACTAAGTTTTTGGAATAGCTTATTTGGCTTATCAGCTTATCTACTGAGCTTATTTGACCAAATTAAGCTTAGACAAGTCCAAAGTACTTATTAGAACCAGAATATACCATAGTGGGTCCCACATAAGCTCAATTGAGCTTATTTTCCATTTCAGTCAACCAAAGTCAACTGTGGAAGTAATAAGCTTCCACAGTGCTTATTAATAAGTTCTAAAAAAGTTGTTTTTACAAAAGTTGCTTATTTTTATATATAATATAGTTTTGTAAAAGAAAAATCCAGAAAATACAACATAAAAATAAGTGATAGCTTCTATTTAATTTAATTTAATTTTAATTTTCATTTTTAGATTTTAATTAAGTAATTTATAATTTTATATTTTTATTAATTTCCTTTTAAGTTAAAGTATTTTTCATAATTTTCTCAGATTTTTGTTTTGTCATTTAGTATTTATTATAATTAATAATAGTTTTATTAGTAATTAATTAATAAATAAGTTTTAAATAGCATAATTAATTTTTATATAGCAATACCTAATTTTTATATTTTTCCTAGCTTTTATAAGTTATAAAATAATTTTAGGAATTTTTCCATAATTTTCTAAGTTGATTTAGTATTATTTTTAATTTAAAATAGTTTAAATAGTTAAATTAAGATAAATAGTTTTTAATTAATAAAAAGCTCACAAAAAGACAAAAAGATTTATTTTTATTTTTTATACTTTCTTCAAGTTCTAACTTAAGTTTAGAAATTATTTTTGTAAGTTTTTAGTTTAATTTGTAGTGTTTATTATTTTTAGTTTAATTTAAATTAGTTTTAATTAAATAGTTAAATAAGTTTTTAATTAAATAATTAATAATAAATAGTAAAATAATCTAAAAAATAGTTTTCTTTTTAGTTTAATTTTAAGTTTAAGTTTATAGAATTGTCATTTTTAACCCTTGTAGTTTATTTTTCTTAAAACTCACCTTTTTCTCAGTACGCAGTCGCGTCTGATTTTTAAATTGGTGTACGTTTTAACGTGTTAGATATCTAGGTTTTTTGTAATCGTTCTAATAGTTTATTTAAGTCATTTTAATTTATAAACCCTAGTCTAAACACACACACACACTTTTATTCATATCCCTATTCACATTCACTAATCACAGATTCGTTTTTAATACCATCACAACCTCGTTGGGACATTACAACCCGGGAAAACACTGTATTTCACGGAAGCATTTGTCTTGATTAGTTTGACTTTACTATTAACCATTCACAAGTGGTTGAGAAATAAAAGATAACTAGTTTAAGGCCAATCACTAACGATTCTAGAGTGCTCAAGAAGATCTATCAAGGTCTGTTAGTTCAACAACTATACTTATCATCAAGACTTTACGCCCGTAACACTTGATCAAGTTCTAGCCACATCCAAGTCATTTCCAAGGGAGGAGTCACACACCGATCATAAGTGTTTTCATTCCTTTACTTTGTATTCGATTCATGCTTAGATTTGTATTAACTCAACATTGTTTTACTGCAATTATGAACATGAGTGGCTAAACACCTTTTGGTGTTAGCCTAGTTATGAAATTGTTACATTATTGATTTAGTTTTCCACGCACCTATTATCTATTGTTTGTTTACTTTCATGGCGAGGCTTGGGACACTCTAGTTCTTGTAGTGATTAGCGTTGGTTGTTCTCTAGATACTTGTGGAATTAACCCTAGGAAGCAAGTCGCTAGGGGTGTGACTTGGTGATAGCAATATCACCATACACGTGCGAATTAACCCTAGGACCACCTACCAATGCTAGACACTTGACGGAGTTAGAGGGGTGTAAGATCTGACCATGCCGCATTCGTTAGCCTTGACCATGTTAGTAGAGGCACTTAATGGCTCTTATGTCTTCGTACAGATGAACCCAAGGCTTTACAATAGCTTTGGATAGGACACGGTATAAGATAGATCTAGGAGAATTTGACCATCTGACCCGAAATGAATATTGAATCCCCGAACGATATGATAGGATGCACCTATAGGAAAACTACTCATGATCATAACAAGAGTATTAATTAGGTTAACACTACTTCTCTTTACTGATTTCCTTCTATTTACTTTATTGTCTTGTTATTACTTTTAATTAGTTTAGTTAATCTTTCGACTCAAAACCCCCTTTTAAACGTGACACGACTTACATAATTTCCGCACCTTAGCTCTTGGGACGACCTCGGCTTTACCATTTGACTATACCACACACGACCGGATACACTGTCCGTTAGTGCGTAAAAGGTAGACCTTAGGTAAACGAGACTTTATAAATATTAAAACCTGGTCAGTAAAACTTGCATCAAGTTTTTGGCGCCGTTGCCGGGGAGCTATTAGGAATATATTTAAGTTTTTATAAATTTAACTATGAACGATTATTTGACTTCTGTTCGTTGTGAATCAGGAATAGTGAGACCAGTTCTAAAAGAGAATATTAAATGCGAATTTTAGGAATCATGTCTTGATGAATTAAAAAGATACAAGTTCGCTGGCGAAGATAATGAAGAAGCTCATGAACATATATCAAGGGTTACTGAAATAGTTGGTTTATTTCAAGCTCCCAATGTATCAAGGGACGTTGTAATAAGGATGGGGTTCCCCTCTTCCTTAACAGGAAAAGCTCACAAATGGTTAAAGAAACTCCCTCAAGGGACCAGTGCTACATGGGAATCTTTAAAAAAGGCCTTCCTCAAGGAATATCGGACTCCCTGCAAGATTCTTCAGCAACTAGAAGGGATCCGGAAATTTCAGGAAGATCAGGATGAAGCCTTGTTTTCTGCATGGGAGAGATTTGATGACCTGCTTTTCAAATGTCCAGAACACAAGCTCAATAAACATGAACAACTTCAAATATTCTACAACGGGCTTAACATTGAGACCCGTAAGATACTGGATTTCAAGGTTCCCATCCCTAAAATGACTGCTGCAAAGGGTCTGGAAAAGATCAACGAAATTGCCCGCCATTCATCAAAGTGGCACGACGAGCAGGAATCAATTTCTTATAAACATGATGAACTCTGCTCAATCCTGAAGAATATCAAAAAAGTTGAAATCTGATATGAATTCATTAACTGTAGAGGTTAATATGGTGCAACACGGTTTTGATGACCTAATCAACGGACGAGTTACTGATTTGGAAAAAGGTAATCAAGAAATTTATTAAAGACTCCTATCAGAACCAAAAGAAGAACCAAGAAACCATCTGGGGAATCAAAATGGAATATGACGAGGTTTTAAAATCTAAGGCAAACGCAATCCGGAAATTGGAGGCCCAAGTTAGGCATTTAGCCAAAACTATCAAAGATAGAAGTGCCGGTGAACTCCCTAGCACTACGGAAACTAATCCTAGAGATTTGGCTCATGCAATAACTACAAGGAGCGGATTGAACTATAAGGAACCTGCTTATCCAACAATGATTAATAATGAGAATGCAACACTAAGCAGTAATTTGGATAAGATTACTCTAGATATTGCCGAAGCTAATCCTAAGCCATATGTTCCGCCTATCCCATTTCCAGGAAGAATGAGGAAACAAAAAAAGCAGGAACATTTCCAAGGCTTCTTTGAAAGGAAAAGGGGTCTCAGCATCAACATACCTCTTGTGGAAGCCCTGGAGCAAATGCCTAAATACGCAAAATTCATGAAAGATCTACTCACCAGAAAAAGGCAAGGGAACCCATCACATGTGACCCTAAACGAAAGATGTTCATCAGTATTGGCACAAAAAATTCCTTCGAAAGAAAATGATCCTGGAAGTTTTACACTCCCATTCACTATCAATGGGACTACTTTCAACAAGGCTCTTACCGACTTGGGGGCCAGTATCAGTTTAATGCCATATTCGTTATATGTAAGATTGGAGTTGGATGAACTCAAACCAACTAGAATGTGCTTGGAGTTAGCCAACAAGTCGACACAATACCCAATGGGAATCACGGAGAATGTCCTTGTGAAGATTGACAAATTCATTTTCTAGTTGACTTCGTCGTTATTGACATGAAAGAGGACGAAGAAGTTCCAATCCTATCAGGGAGACCCTTTCTTTCTACTGCACGAGCCATGATCGATGTTTTCAATAAAAATATTTCTCTAAAGGTTGGAAAAGAGAAAATAACCTACGATTTGGAACGATCAATGAACTACGGAAATTTCACCGACGACGATCTCGACGACTTTGATGAAATGGATTCTATCATAGATGAATTTGTGCAAGAATCTCTTCCGCAAGAGCAATTACACACTATTATTTTGGAAAAAGAAGGAGAATTTAAACCATCTGCTCCATTGGAGGGAGAGGAACGGCACGAAACTGCAAAAGGGGCCGATTCGATCCCGAAACTAAAAGTGCTCCCCTCGTATTTAGAATACGATTTTTTAGACAACAATCCTGAATTCCCAGTCATTATCTCATCATCCCTTTCGAATGATGAAAAGAGACTTTTATTGCGTGAACTAAGCATTCATAAAGGAGCATTCGCTTGGAAAGTATCCGACATCAAAGGGATTAGCCCATCATTATGTTCTCATAAAATTCTAATGGAAAACAACTTCAAACCAGTTGTCCAGCCACAGCGTAGGTTAAACTCTAAAGTTCAAGATGTGGTAAAGGATGAAATAATTAAACTATTGGACGCTGGACTAATCTACCCAATCTCAGACAGCGCTTGGGTTAGCCCTATTCATGTGGTACCGAAGAAAGGAGGAATGACTGTTGTGACAAACGACAAGGACGAATTGATTTCGACTAGAACTGTAACTGGATGGAGAGTCTGCATAGATTATCGGAAGTTAAACGATGCTACTCGAAAAGACCACTTTCCACTTCCATTCATCGATCAAATGTTGGAACGACTATCTGGACATGAATACTATTATTTCTTGGACGGTTTTTCAGGATACTTCCAAATTCCTATAGATCCGGAAGATCAAGAAAAGATAACTTTTACTTGACCTTACGGGACATTCGCCTACAGAAGGATGCCATTTGGTCTATGCAACGCACCTGCCACTTTTCAGAGATGCATGACAGCTATATTTTCAGACATGTGCCAGGACTTCATGGAGGTATTCATGGACGATTTCTCAGTGTTTGGTAATTCTTTTAACTCTTGTTTAAATAATCTATCCCGTATGTTAGCTCGATGTGAAGAGACCAACCTAGTTCTTAATTGGGAAAAGTGTCATTTCATGGTTAAGGAAGGGATTGTTTTGGGGCATAAAATTTCAAATTCAGGGATCGAAGTTGACAAAGCCAAAATCGATGTTATATCTAAGCTACCGTACCCAACTAATCTAAAAGGAATTAGAAGTTTTTTAGTACATGCTGGATTTTATAGAAGATTTATCCAAGATTTTTCTAAAATAGACAAACCCTTAACACAACTGCTAATGAAAGATGCCCAATTCGATTTTAATGACGAATGTAAGCAAGCTTTCAATGTTTTAAAAGAGAAATTGACCACTGCCCCAATTATCATTGCTCCCGACTGGAACAATGACTTCGAGCTAATGTGTGACGCAAGTGACTATGCCGTTGGAGCTGTCCTTGGTCAATGAGTCGATAAGAAATTTAAAACTATTTATTATGCCAGTAAAACCTTAAATGACGCCCAAGCACATTATACAACCACTAAGAAAGAACTCTTAGCAGTTGTTTATGCTTTTGATAAATTTAGGTCTTATCTAGTTATGTCAAAAACTATTGTCTACACTGATCATTTTGCCTTGAAGTATTTGTTTAGTAAACAGGATGCCAAGCCACGATTAATATGCTGGGTACTTTTGTTACAAGAATTCAAGATCGAAATCAAGGATAAAAAGGGCGCGGAAAACTTAGCTGCTGATCATCTGTTAGGCTAGAAAATCCTGAACTTGAGGATTTGGATGAAGAAACCATTCGGGAATCATTTCCAGATGAACACTTAATGGCAGTACAAATAAGGGAAGTCGAATCAGACCCTTGGTACGCAGATTTTGCTAACTATCTGGCGACAAGGATTCTACCTGGAAACCTTACACGCGACCAGAAAAGGAAATTTTTCACAGATCTAAAATACTACTTTTGGGATGATCCATATTTGTTCAAATCATGTGCGGATGGAATTATTAGAAGATGTGTATCCGGGGATGAAATAACCCAGATCCTGGAACATTGTCACAAGGGACCAACTGGAGGACATCACGGGGCCGACACAACCGCTAGGAAAGTATTCGAGGCTGGGTTCTATTAGCGAAGCATTTTAAAGGATGCTGCCAAATATGTTAAGAATTGCGACGCATGTCAGCGTGCAGGTAACATCTCTTCACGAAATCAAATGCCTTTAAATAATCTTCTATTTTGCGAAGTTTTCAATGTCTGGGGAATAGACTTCATGGGACCGTTCACACCATCCGGAAAGAAATGTTATATTTTGGTAGCAGTAGATTATGTATCAAAGTGGGTAGAAGCCGAAGCCCTTCCCAATAGTGACGCTAGGTCAGTTGTTAAGTTCCTGAAAAAGCTTTTCTCTAGATTTGGAGTTCCCAAGTCCATTATCAGCGACCGAGGTGCACACTTTTGTAACTCATTGATGGAGAAGACCCTTAAAAGATATGGTGTGATTCATCGGTTGGGTACAGCTTACCACCCTCAGACTAGTGGGCAAACTGAAAACACTAACCGCGCTATTAAACACGTTCTCGAGAAAACTGTTCATAAAAACCATAAGGATTGGGCATACAAACTCGATGAGGCCTTATGGGCACTTCGCACTGCTCACAAAACACCTTTAGGATGTACACCATTTCGTATCGTTTATGGAAAAACATGTCACCTACCAGTTGAATTAGAACATAAAGCTTACTGGGCGCTAAAAAACGCAAACTTTGATCCTGAGGAAATCAAGAAAAACATACTAACTCAATTGCACAGGTTAGCTGAATTAAGGGACGAAGCTTATGATCATTCAAAAGCTTACAAGGATAGAACAAAAAGATGGCATGATGCTAGGATACAAGAAAAGGAGTTTGAAGTCGGACAACAAGTTCTAATCTACAATTCTAGACTTCGATTGTTTCTGGGGAAACTTAGATCGAGATGGTATGGACCATACACGGTAACTGAAGTATTCCCTTATGGGACTATTGAAGTGATCGATGACCAGGACCAACGTTTTAAAGTGAATGGGCACAGGGAAAAGATTTACTATGGTGACGATGTTCGATGGTTGTCGGAAGATCTATATTTCACACCTATATAACCATAACAGTGAGTCTAACTTAAAGACTCGATAATAAACAAAAGTGCCCTTTCGGGAGACAACCCGAATTATCCTTTTCCTTTTATTTTCTCTATTTTGTCGGTTTGGTATGTTTTGTACTAATATTTTGCAGGTACTAAAGGAAGCATTGCGATGGGGAACAAATTTTTGGACTTTTACTCCAAGAAATATTCTCCAGGGCCTTGCTACGGTATAGCTCTTCCATTGACTACGCCGTAGCACCCTCCAGGTTTCATACTGGATTTATGCAGTAACTACGGCGTAGCACCCCATTTAAGCTACGCCGTAGCTACCTTATGAACCTTAAAAAATGCTTTTTATTTTACAAAACATTCTTTAAACTTGTATTAGTTTTTAAATTAACTTTGTAGGTGTGTTCCCTGTAAATCCTCACGAGACTTCACTCGTCCACTTGGGCAACCAAGTGGTTTAAAAGGCTTGTTGCATACGCTAAATGCAACCGTGATTCCTATGAAAGTGAGTTAGGTTTTTCTTTTTCTTTTTCTTTTTCTTTTTAGGTTTTATGCTTTTGGTAGTTGTGTGATTCCAGGGAATTGAAATTTGCTCATAAGGCGTAGTGAAGGCACGTTTCTCAACATGATCCTTCTATTTTCAAGAGTGAATTTCAGAGAAGTTCTCGTTCTAATTCTACTTTTCCTCCTTATTTTTTATTTTATGTACAAAACTACAAAAGGGACTTTGTACAACTCAAGTGGGGGGGGGGGGGGGAGGGGGGGACGGGAGTAGAATTATTTACTTGAACTTTGTTTTGCCATTAATTTTCTAGTTTATTTTGAAAAAATATGCCACTTTTGACATGTTTTTCCGAACCTAACTAGAATGGACTTTAGCCGAGTACATTAACCCTTAATACTATGGTGAGGTTTAGCCTATTTCAGTTTCACCCTGTTTTACCCCAAATTCACCAAAAATATGAGTGTGCTGGTAGTTTGTAAACTTTAGAACTTGGCTTTTACATCATTTTGAAACCGTGTACGAGTAGTGTATTGAGATTTCTTAATACATTTGGAAGAAACTTTTTAAGAAGGCAATATTTTAGGATTATCACCCAAATAACCTTTATGTTTGTGTTTATCGATTAGTCACATCGACTATTTGACCCCCGTGTTAAAACCCTTTGTTGCACTCACCTTTAGTGCAAGATACCCCTAGATACACCCTTTTGAGCCTATCCTTTCGTTTCTTACCCATATTATTGTTTCGATACACCTATACACCTTAGCCTACCATGTAGTCTTTGTTTATGATTGGGAAGTTGCCACTTGTTCTAATTTGAGGTCCAAGTCAAGAGGTTCAAGAATCACACCAACGTTGAAGATCATGAGAAAACCCACTATTGTACATGTATTGTTCATCCCAAGTGGGGGGATATGCTATGTTATTGAAAAAAAATGTGATTTTCCGTATGTAGATATGTTAACTTTAGTGCACCCTTGTATAGCACCGTAATAAGAGCTTTGAAAGATTTAGCATCGAAGAGGCCACTTCGGTCATATTTGAAGAATGAAGCTGTTGGTTCTTAATCACCAACATGAAGACCAAGTGTAGTGCCCATCATGACGTCCTCTAATGGTACACACTTGTTACATGATCCAATTCTCGCATTTTGAAATTTGGACTTTGGATGAACGGCAAGTGGTAGCAACTCGGTTATAGGCTAAGACTATTTGTTTTCTTTTTCATTTTACACCATTATTGTGCATCCCATGTCTTATCCTACCCTTTAGTTGTGAATCATGCTTAGGTGAGGGATTTGAGGAGTCATTGGTGTCTTGCCCGGCGTTCCAGTCATGTACCATTGCCTTTGTCGCCTTGCCGTAGTATGTTAGTAACAACGCTACACCCAAATAGCCTTATATGTGTTCACCCAATATTGCCTTTAAAAATTGTTTTGACCTTAGCTCTAGTGGTAGAGATTTGTGTAACTGCCAAGCCTATGATAGAATACATTCTATGACTGTGCGTTGAGTGATCACCCCAAAATTAACACTTAGATTAGGAGAGAGATGTGAGTGTTTGTTCCAATTTTGCGAGGTGTTCGGCTTTGATTAATTCTAGCACGGGAGTTTTTAATTCATATTTTCCAGTTTCTTGGGGGATATCTTTTTTAAAATCATTCTTATAAGGTCTACTTGAGGGCAAGTAGAGCTCAAGTGGGGGGATATTTGATAACATAAAATCTACCCCCAATCTAAGTGTTATTTTCCCCCTTAAAATACTCATCTTTTCTACTTTTATTAAGAATATATACTCTTATTTCTTCTTATTTTGGTTTCAGGGTAAAGATGAGTAAAAGAATGAACTTACGCGGAAATGGAAGGACTTTGGAGCAAATACGTGGAAATTATGGATTCTGCACTAACTACGGCGCAGAGGTTCATCTACCTACGCCGTAGCAAGGCTTCACGAAGACTACGCCGTAGAAGCTCTCCTACCTATGGCGTAATGAAGAATTTATGAAGACTACGACGTAGCCCAACAACAGACTACGGCGTAGAAGTCCACTAAAGAACACTACGGAGTAGGCAACTTTCCAAGCTACGACGTAGGATCTCATTTGAGGCTGTAAAGAACTAACGAGGCCAAGGAAGAAGCTACGGCGTAGCCACCTTATCTACTATGCTTATCATCAAGACTTTACGCCCGTAACACTTGATCAAGTTACGGCGTAACACAATTTGCAAAGGTTACGGCGTAACAACTCTAATACGCTATGCCGTAACATAGTCAAGGCCTATAAATACCAACCCCAATTCCGAGTTTTTCATATCACTTCCCATCTCTTCACCATAGCAACGTTGGGAAAAACTCGGGAAGGAGGGAGAACGAAGTTCTAGCCACATCCAAGTCATTTCCAAGGGAGGAATCACACCCCGATCATAAGTGTATTCATTCCTTTATTTTGTATTCGATTCATGCTTAGATTTGTATTAACTCAACATTGTTTTACTGCAATTATGAACATGAGTGGCTAAACACCTCTTGGTGTTAGCCTAGTTATGAAATTGTTATGTTATTGATTTAGTTTTCCATGCATCTATTATCTATTGTTTGTTTACTTTCATGGCGAGGCTTGGGACACTCTAGTTCCCGTAGTGATTAGCGTTGGTTGTTCTCTAGATACTTGTGGAATTAACCCTAGAAAGAAAGTCTCTAGGGATGTGACTTGGTGATAGCAATATCACCATACACGTGCGAATTAACCCTAGGACCACCTACCATTGCTAGATACTTAACGGAGTTAGAGGGGTGTAAGATCTGACCATGCCGCATTCGTTAGCCTTGTCCATGTTAGTAGAGGCACTTAATGACTCTTATGTCTTCATACCGATGAACCCAAGGCTTTACAATAGCTTTGGATAGGACAAGGTATAAGATAGATCTAGGCGAATTTGACCATCTGACCTAAAATGAATATTGAATCCCTGAACGATATGATAGGATGCACCTATAGGAAAACTAGTCATGATTATAACAAGTGTAGTAATTAGTTTAACACTACTTCTCTTTACTGATTTCCTTCTATTTACTTTATTGTCTTGTTATTACTTTTAATTAGTTTAATTAATCTTTCGACTCAAGACCCCCCTTTTAAACGTGACACGACTTAGATAATTTCCGCACCTTAGCTCTTGGGACGACCTCGGCTTTACCATTTGACTATACCACACACGACCGGATACATTGTCCGTTAGTGCGTAAAAGGTAGACCTTAGGTAAACAAGACTTTATAAATATTAAAACCTGGTCAGTAAAACCTGCATCAAGTATCTCCTCACTAGGTCTTCTCCAAAACCCTCACTGACACAACACTCCAACCCTCAATCAAAACCTTCCACTCCAAACTCACCACCACCAAACACTCCAAACTCTCCAAACACCATGCTCACAAAAATCTACCTCTACTAATCCAACATTCATACCATTAACCCTCTAAGCATATTATATGCTTATAATTTTCGATTTTCAAATAAAACCAATCAAGCTTATGTGTTACAAGCAAGTCTCATGGCCCCTCCTTTGGCAATTTAGGAATGTTTTAGTCTAATTGTTATGTATTTCAAGGTGTTGTAGTAATGATTATGTGTTTTACATAATCATATTTATTAATGAAAGTATTGTTAGGTGTTTTTATTAATCTTGCTATGATTTCTTTATTGCTATATATGCTTATTCTTGGTTCTTTGTTTTTGCTCTTAACATATTTTGTAGCAACCAATTCCATAGCTTGATTCCTTGGTGCCCTCGAACGAGGGGGAGTACAAATCAAGGGGGAGCTTTCATCCCGTCTAATTTTACGCTTAAAACTAGTCGGCGTAACCTTTTTGATGCTACAAAAAGGGGGAGAAATGAATATAAACTCACTAAATACTTATCTAAAACTAATTTTTAATTTAATGAGTTTAGATTTTGTAATCGTCAAAAAGGAGGAGATGTTTGATATAAATAATGACTAAAAACGTTATTAATACTTTTTGATATCTCTATGTTTTGACAATCACAAAATATAAAATCATTAATCGCAAAGATTAGTACGTAAATAAGTATTTAGTTGTTAATATACATTTCTACAACTCAATCACTTAAGGTATCTATAAACAAAATTCCTAATGCATTTTATGATCAAAGGAACATTTTCTTAAACACTTGATTTTTTATAAAATGTCACAAAATATTTTATATCTTTTACAAAATCATTTTTGGAAATAAAGAAATATGTTTAATATAAAATATATATATGAATTCAAATTTTCAACCAAAAATGGCAAAAATGTTCTAGAAAAACCTTCCCCACAAAAACACAAAGCTGGGAAACGGATATAAGGGGCGGCCCCCTTATTAATTAAGGGGACCGACCCTTAATTAAGGGGGCTGGCCACGCTCCTGCTGTCCCCAGCTTTGCCTATAAATTCAAGTTCATTCCGGGATTTTTTCCTCACCTTTTGCACTCAAAACTTTCTGATCTAATTAACCATTTCTATTCTCTTAAATCATTTGATCATTTAATCAGAAGCTTTTGTTTCCAAGTGATTCAAGATTCATCCATTCAAGTGCAAGAGAAGAATATTTCTAACCTTAAAGATTAGAAATATTACAACTTTGTGTGATCCTCCCACTCAAGTTGTTGGTGTATCATTGTTTGTAATTTATTCCTTCATTTGTGTATAAGTTGTGTATAAGTGTAAACATAATTGATTAGATTAGGTTGGTGTATGTGAAGTAGTAAAGGTGTGTAAGCATAGGAGCTTAGAACAAGAAGTGTAAAGAAGTAGTGGCTAGCATAGAAGAAGGAGTGTATAGGTGTAGATTAGTTGTGGTGTAAACTAGTAGTGTTACTCGGTTGTTGCGGGAAGAAGTAGAAGTTGTGAAGTAGCAAAGAAATTGTGAAGTAGCTAAGAAGTCGTGAAGTAGTTACGAAGTCGTGAAGTAGTAAAGAAGTCGTGAAGCAGTGAAGAAGTCGTGAGAAAAGTCGTGTTGTGATTGAAGTTCTGAGATTGGTTCTAGCTACGATTAGAACTCGACATTTAGCTTTGTGTCGTTAAATGGGTGTAAGCGAAAGTGTGTAAGGTTTTCTCCGCCATAAGGGAGCTCGTTGACTTAGTGAAGAAAACTCTCGAGTAGGTGACTCGGAGAGTGGAGTAGGGCAAGGAAGGTGTCCTTGTAGCCGAACCACTATAAATCATTTGTGTCTCGGTTTGATTTTTCCATCCATTGCTTATTATCTTATTTATATCGTTTTTACTTTGGTAGACGTAGACGTGTATATATACACATATATATATATATATATATATATATATATATATATATATATATATATATATATATATATATATATATATATATATATATATATATATAGTTGCTCATATAGTGCTAGTGTTGATTTCACATAAAAATCAAACAAAAGTTTCATTTACAAAACAAAGTTTTTACAATCAAACTAAAAAGGTAACATATATAATTGATCATTTCGATCAAGTATCGTTTTTATACAAAACTATAATTAAAGGTTTTGAAATAAACATTTTCACCATAAGAAAAAGACGTAAAACTATTCAACCCCACCCCTTTCTAGTTTTTCACAATTGGCATCAGAGCTACGTTGAACAAGATCTTTTAAAATATATTGTATTTTAAAAACTTGAATCGATCTATGGAATCTGAAAAACTTTTAGAAGGGCATTTTACGCAAAAACCACCACTATTTGAAAATGATAATTTTTGTGAATGGAAAAATAAATTTGAAAATTATGTGAAATCAAATGATCAAGATCTTTGGCATATCATTTCAATTGGTGATCGTCAAACAATGAAAACGGATTTTGAAAATCAATATAATCATCTTCAAACAAAGATTGATAAAAATACTAAAAAGCTAAATTAATGATTTATAAAACCCTACCAAGAGTTGAATACGAAAGAGTATTCTTTTGTAAAACGGCAATTGATATCTGGAAATGTCTTTTAAACTTTCGCCAAGGAAAATGTCAAGCCAAAGATGATAAACTTGATGTTGCACAAGAATTAGTTGTTCTAGAAAATTTAATAGATAAACATTTAGTTGAAATAAATACAAGTGCTACTAGTTCAAATGTGGTCATTGAAGGTATCAATGACAAAGAATACATGAGCCAAATCCGAAGAGAGATTGTTAATGAATCATGGAGCGACACGGACGAAGAAGATGATCACAATATGTCATGTGAAGACGCTCAAATAGATGAAACTACAAGTGTTGATGGCAAGGACTACATGTGTCAAGACCTAAATGAATTTATAATTGAATCATGGAGCGACATGGACGATGAAGAGGATCATCATTTGGTATGTGAAGATTGTCAAACAAATAAAGCTACAAACGAGGTACAATCCGAAACCAAACATTTTTGCTATGATCAATTGATATTAGAATTTTCAAAATTAGAAAACAACTTCAAACATTTTTGCAACATAGACTCAAAAATCATTTTTAAAAATGAATCTTCAACATCCGCTGAAAGTAATTTTAAAAAAGAAATAATTTTAGAAGATAAAACGTCAAGACTTGAAAGTAATATTGAAATTGATCTTGAATGTAAAAAATGTCAAGACTATAAACAAGAAATTAAAAAGGAAAATGAAAAAGAAAAAATATTAGCTAAATTTGAAAATAGTTCCAAGTCTCTAAAATACTTACCTTAATATTCAAAAATCATTTGAAGATAAAACCGGCTTAGGATTTAATGCAAATGATCCTTCAACAAGTAAATCAAAGCAAATAAAATTTGTAAAACCCAGTATAGAAATTTAGAGATTACTCTAGCTATAATAATTATTTACTTCTTGAGTCAAGAAACTCATTATCCATGTGTGAAAACATATTGATAAGGAATTCGTGCATTTGTTATCGACATCCATACCATATGCATTTAAATGCATTGGATGTTGTGACTAACCATCTAGGACCCACGAGATTTTGGGTACCAAGTTGTCTTACTTGTTAGGTGTTAAAATCACGAAGTAAAGAAACTCGAACATGTGTTGGCACACTTGCATATAAGTGAAGATTGGCAAACAATTAAGACATACATCCTACACAATAACCTTTACGTCATTATGCTTCAAGAATTCGCTAGTGGTATTATGGTGTATTCTAGTTATGAGGATTTAGGAATCAAGCATTCATTGAAGAAGTATGGAGGGACAATCATGAAGATAAGTATGTTTTCCATTAAGTTGACTACACATTACACTCGGGTCAACAAGTTTTGGGAGCAAAAAGACTATGGGGATCATATTGCGTTATTATCTCTCTACGGTCTACTTGGGAATTTGTTGTTCCTCTACTTCATGAGTTCGTAAGTCTTATTGATTTAAATCAATTAAAGACGCAAGTTACGTTTTCTCTTTAAATTTATAGCTCAAACTCCCAAAATTGTTAGTTGTTAATCCTTGTTGTGATATAGTTAATTGTATTACTAGTAATGCGTACATGCCCATGCTTATATGAACCCATTTTGTCGGCCCTCCTAGGTATTTAAATGAAAATTCTCTATGATCTCTTTTTGCAAAACTCAATGATTTATTGTAAAATAAGTTAAGTATATTAACTTTCAACATCGAAGTAGAAATAGATCATCAATAATTAAGAAATCTATAAATGTAGAAATCTCCTATTTATTATGATAGGTCATGTGTATTAGCATAGGTATTATAGATGCTCTCTCATATCATCTTCTACACACTCATATTAATACTCATAGATGGTAGACGCCACTTCATTTGTGTCAACAATGATACATCTACTTAGATAAGTCATATCGGACAATAACATTGCATGCATATAAATATATACATATCACTTCAATCTCTTATGCATAAAATCATAAGTCATCAAAATATTGGGTCTAAAATAAATGGAACACTTATTGCCCTAAGATTTAAATTTTTCATAAAAAGCAAAAATTTCATGATTTGCAAAAAGTCGCCTTCACTCTAAGTCTAGGATTCTATTTTGCATCAATCCAAAGATTGGGTTAAGTTTACTTCTTCTTCATTATATTTTCCTTTTGTATAAACATACTTTTAAGAAAAACCCTAATCTATTTTATTTTAATTTTACTTCTCCCAAATCTAGAAAACTCATTTAATCAACTTGTTTGCATTGTTGAATAATGTGTAGAAACGTAGACGCGGGGGGGGGGGGGGGGGGGGGGGGGAATACGTTCCTCTTTAAAACTTAAAATGTTTCGTATCAAATTCCCGATTAAGTGTGACTAAATATGAATAGTAGTTATGTCACTCATAACAAACATATATGTCACTTAATAACAAGTATGCAAGCAATCACATAAACATAAACATAAACATAAAATGAGGTTTAAACATTTTTAACCAATTCAAATTACACTGGGGACGGTCCTTAAAATGTATGGACGGTCCCTTAAATGTTTGGGGACCGTCCCTGTATAAGGGACCGCCACTAGTGGGCATTTTATTACGTGTGATTAATTTTTCTTGTGTTTTACGTTTTTAAGTTAACTAGTTAATATCATAAGCATACATACAACAAGCCACACAAACGTAAATGTAATGCAAGCATAGAAAGTTAAGAGATAGGAAGAGAAAACGCAAACCGGACACGGTGATTTATAGTGGTTCGGCACGAAGCACCTCTTCGTCCTACTCCACTCCCCGAGTACCACACTCGAGAGTTACTTCACTAATCAACAAGCTCCTTCAGGCAGAACAAACCGTACACTAGCTTACATAAGGTTTAACGACACTAAGCGGAATGTCGAGCTCTAATCCTAGCTAGAACCAATCTACACCAAGGCCCACGTGGCCACACGAACAAGCACTCTTGTCCCACTTAGATCGACACACGATCTAAGCCTTCACACGAACGAGCACTCCTGTTCACTAGAATCTTCACACTTTGACACACTTAGATCTTCACCCAATCTAAGTCTTTACACACAACACACTTAGACACACTTGGATCCTATCCCGATCCAAGCATTCACACAAGACACACTTGGATCCTATCCCGATCCAAGCCATCATACAAAGACTTGACTAAGTCCTAACCTAACCACTAGGACTTCACACTTCTCACAACAAATACATAAACTATTCTAGTTACAAGACTTATTGGATCTTCATCTTCTCCAAGTTCACACATGTATCTCCATCCTCGACTCACACACAAGTCGGAATTATTACAGTGATTACAAGTCCTATAACCGTAACACTTGTTACGTTTGTGTATGAACATCTATAACATCTTGAATCTTCATCTATGTCGAGAGTTCTTCTCTTGCACTTTGGGAAGAGGCATTGGCATTAACTTCTCGAATCTTCATCTACGTGAAAGTTCTTCTCTTGCACTTGGCGGAAGAGGAAATCACTTATAAACATATATCTACATGTTATAGTGATCAAAGATAAAAGAAACAAAGACCAGAAAGTTTTTGTGTGTCTGGAAGGTTGTTTTCTGAAAGGGAACAATTCAGTATTTATAGACGACAAGAAAGAGGGGGACGGTCCCTTAAATGTTGGACGGTCCTTTCTCAATAAGGGACCGCCGTCCACTTAAAGGGACCGCGCATCCCGACAAGACGCTCCCATTTTGTCCTGACGTGGTGAAAACTTATCTGGTGCAAGCTGAACTGAGTTGGAGGGAAAAGTAGCTGTTGTAAATTTGAATTTGAATATATTTTCTAAATAAAACATTTCTTTAAAAAACACAAAAATACTTTTGTGAAAATGTTTGTCAAACTTAAAAATGTAAGTTTAGGAGAAAATAAAATTCTTTGATCACTTAACTAATGACGGTATAAAGTTTGTTCATACCTGAAGTGATTTCGAGAGACGTTGATGTGTAAACGAGTAACTTGTGCACTTTACGTTATGTATTACAAGTTATGTGTTTGTCATCATTAAAACATAAAGACATTGTATAGAATAAACGTCGTAACGTTTGCACTAACATAAAGCTAAAAACATCTTTTCATGCATGAAATCTTACAAGAGTTGTCATAATATATAACTCAATATATACTTGTGACATTCATAGATTAAGCATAACCAAATCAATGATGCCATGGATTGTTTTCCTGGATTTATTTATTTTTCTTTTGCATCTAGAGGTCAAAACATTCACCACACCATATTTTGTTGCATATAGGTACTCACTAGGATCTTATAAATTAGTTTGTCCCAAATGCTCACATATATATTTGTCAAGAAAATACTTATTATCTTTTCTTGCATTTTGCTCTTTAACTTTGCTTAAATGATTATATGGCTTAAATCTTGACATTATTTGTCAACTTGATTTATATGTTTCCTCACTTCATTACATTGCTTATTTGCTTGATTTGAAAACACTTGCTTGATTAATCCTTTTGATATACATATTGCATGCTAGATTAAATTACTTTTTTGCTTAATCTTTTTGAGTAAAATGCCTTGCATGATTATCAACATATTGCTTAATCTTTTTGTGTAAAATGCTTTGCATGAATATCAACATCCTTGCTTTGTTAATATATGTTGCATGCTAGATTAAATTATTTGTTTGCTTAAATCCCCTTAAGTTAATTACTTTGAATACATTTCTATTAGTTTATTACATGATAAATTGCCTCAAAGAATGGGACTTGCTTGAAATTAAACCAAAAAACACAACCTTTTCTAAAAAATTTCTGCTAAAAACCCTTTTCTAGTAATCTCGGAACCACCAAGTGGGCGGCCCCTTTAATTAATAAGGCGGCCCCCTTAATTATTAAGGGGACCAGCCCTTATTTAAGGGGACCGGCCATCTGATGGTCGGGTTTATATAATCTTTTCTGCTTTTTTAGCCTATTTCATCCTACACTTTCCAAAATTCACAAACATATTTTGTCCAAAACCTTTCACCAAAATTTACCTTCCTTAATCACATAATCACCACACTATAAATACCTCTTCCCATAAAAAATCTCAAATCATCCCATCATGTCTTCTCTTAATTACCCAAGATCTAAGCCTTCAAGGGTTGCAAAGATCAACGTCAAACCCGTTTGGAGAAGAAAGCTAGACACTTGTCAAAAATCCACCTCAATTAATGATGTTGTCTCCAACTAACCAACACCGAAACCTCAAACTTATCTAAATGAAACCTCTCATTTACCTCATCAAGACAACCTCACAATTACCCTTACTACCAAAATCCCATATTCATCTCACTCACTTCCATCAAATGACCCTTTTGAGGAACATATCAATCTCAAAACAACAATCCTAATCTCATCATCAATCCATCACATGTTGTTCCTTCCAACAACGCACCATCCAAAACACCCTCCACTCATGGAACATCATATTCCTCCATGCATCCATCATTATCCACAAATGATTACTCAGTCTCACAAATATCCATTCCACCAAAATCATCACCATCACATCCTAAAAACTCACACACCATAGCCAATGAAAACCCAACTCCTCCACCATCACCCTCTTCCGAACATTTGAAGTTCATTGAAGAACTCAAAGAAGCCCACGAGCTTAGTGCTCTTCTTGCTTTACACCTTGCTCAACGCAATTTGGACCAACAACCTTCCTCCACCCACTCCTTACCATCCAACAACTTGATCCAACGTGAAAATCATGTCGACAATTGTCCTTGTTGCATCTTTCTCCAAAAACAAACATTGCACTCAATGAACACTTCACTTGGATTGAGCATCTCCTCACTAGGTCTTCTCCAACACCCTCACTAACACAACACTCCAACCCTCAATCAAACCCTTCCGCTCTAAACTCACCACCACCAAACACTCCAAACTCTCCAAACACCATGCCCACAAAATCTACCTCCACTAATCCAACATTCATACCATTAACCCTCTAAGCATATTATATGCTTATAATTTTCGCTTTTCAAATAAAACCAATCCAGCTTTTGTGTTGTAAGCAAGTCTCATGGCCTCTCCTTTGGCAATTTAGGAATGTTTTAGTCTAATTGTTATGTATTTCAAGGTGTTATAGTAATGATTATGTGTTTTACATAATCATATTTATTAATGTAAGTATTGTTACGTGTTTTTATTAATCTTGCTATGATCTCTTTATTGCTATATATGCTTGTTCTTGGTTTTTTGTTTTTGCTCTTAACATATTTTGTAGCAAGCAATTCCATTGCTCGATTCCTTGGTGCCCTCGAACGAGGGGAGTACACATCAAGGGGGAGCTTTCATTCCGTCTAATTTTATGATTAAAACTAGTCGACATAACCTTTTTGATGCTACAAAAAGGGGGAGAAATGAATATAAACTCACTAAATACTTGTCTAAAACTAATTTTTAATTTAATGAGTTTAGATTTTGTAATCGTCAAAAAGGGGGAGATTGTTGATATAAATAATGCCTAAAAACATTATTCATACTTTTTGATATCTCTACGTTTTGATAATCACAAAATGTAAAATCATTAATCCCAAAGATTAGTACGTAAACAAGTATTTAGTTGTTAATATACATTTCTACAACTCAATCACTTAAGGTATGAATAAACAAAATGCCTAATGCATTTTATGATCAAATGAACATTTTCTTAAATACTAGATTTTTTATAAAATGTCACAAAATATTTTATATCTTTTACAAAATTATTTTTGGAAATAAAGAAATATGTTAATCTAAAATAAATATATGAATTCAAAATTTTAACAAAAAATGGCAAAACTATTTCAGAAAAACCTTCCCCACAAAAAGATAAAGCTGGGAAACGGATATAAGGGGCGGCCCCCTTAATTTACTAGGCGGCCCCCTTATAAATTAAGGAGACCGGCCCTAATTAAGGGGGCCAACCACGCTCCTGTTGTCCTCAGCTTTGCCTATAAATACTAGTTCATTTCTGGATTTTTTCCTCACCTTTTACACTCAGAACTTTCTGATCTAATTCACCATTTCTATTCTCTTAAATCCTTTGATCATTTAATCATAAGCTTTTGTTTCCAAGTGATTCAAGCTTCATCCATTCAAGTGCAAGAGAATAATATTTCTAACCTTCAAGATTAGAAGTATTACAACTTTGTGCGATCTTCCCACTCAAGTTGTTGGTGTATCATTCTTTGTAATTTATTCATTCATTTGTGTATAAGTGTAAACATAAGTGATTAGATTAGGTTGTGTATGTGAAGTAGTAAAGGTGTGTAAGCATAGGAGCTTAGAAGAAGAAGTGTAAAGAAGTAGTGGCTAGCATAGAAGGAGTGTATAGGTGTAGATTAGTTGTGGTGTAAACTAGTAGTGTTACTTGGTTGTTGCGGGAAGAAGTAGAAGTTGTGAAGTAGCAAATAAGTTGTGAAGTAGCTAAGAAGTCGTAAAGAAGAAGAAGTCGTGAAGAAGAAGAATTCGTGAAGTAGTAAAGAAGTCGTTTAACAGTGAAGAAGTCGTGAGAAAAGTCGTGTTGTGATTGAAGTTGTGAGATTGGTTCTAGCTACGATTAGAACTCGACATTTAGCTTTGTGTCGTTAAATGGGTGTATGCGAAAGTGTGTAAGGTTTTCTCCGCCATAAGGGAGCTCGACGACTTAGTGAAAAAAACTCTCGAGTAGGTGACTCGGGGAGTGGAGTAGGGCAAGGAAGGTGTCCTTGTAGCCGATCCACTATAAATCATCCATGTCTCGGTTTGATCTTTCCATCTCTTGCTTATTATCTTATTTATATTGGAAGGTGTCCTTGTATACAATTTTATTTAAAAAATGCAATAGTGTTGTTTATTATTTATACATTCAAGTTTGATACATTTATAGATATTATATCTTTATTTTCAAACAATATTGTTCTTTTAATGTTTTTGCGGACGGAAAGCGCAAAGTTATGCATTTTATATTTTAGATTCTTGTTTGTGTGTTCAATACATATTTTCGTAGCTTTAGATTGTCAGACATTATGCTACTATTGATATTTGTTTAAATATTTTTTCTTGAAAACTTAGAATCGTAAACTTCATATAAAATTAAAACTTGCTTGTTTTCAAGTAAGAAAAAAATTGAAAAAATCGAAACCAAACCGATTTGATGTCAAAAACCGAAACAAACGGTTTGTAGTTTTCAAAAACCGAAATATACGGTTCGGTTTTCTGTTTTACCATAAAACCGCCCAACCCCACTGCATGCTCACCTCTCTTGGTCGTTTTAATCTCTTAGATTCTATACAGTGACAAGTGTCTTAAAACTCGATACTGTCACGTTCTAAAAGTACTTACATTTAAGATTTAAAGATTTTCCTTCAACATATATATAGGAATATAGCCGTTGTGTGACGGTTGAGAAAAATTAAATGTTCGTGGTCACCATTCATTTTGCATTACTACAGGTTTAAATTTCGATAATATAAAAATCTACAAAATGACCCTTATGTTTCTCTATATAATGTTTGATTGTTGTATAATGGTCATAAAGCCATAATTTCTCTTACTATATAACCTTTGTGTAATGGTCATAAAACCATAATATCTCGATATAGTGCCTGGCCTATTTTTAACGGTCATAAAATCACAATTTCTCTATATAATCCATGACCGTTATGTAATGCTCAAAAAACCAAAAAAAAGATTCCTTTGTAGTATGTGACTGTTGTGTAGCGGTCATAAAATCAAATTTCTCTATGTAATGTCTTTCTCTGACTTGTTCTTTCTCGCTCACATTTTTTTTTATCTCCCTACACATTATCTCAATCTCATACCATTATACTTTTGTGTTTTACATGGTTTTTCTTTCTATATGTCGATGTTGTAGCTTCATCAACATACTAGTTGAGATCATTATGTACACAACTTATTTCCAATTCAAGCTTCACATTTTTATTCCAATTAACATCCGGAAACATAAATCTTTGTCAGGAAAGATTATACATCCTCGGCTCAGAAAGTCTCTAAAGAAGTTGGTGAAACATTCATTTTTCAAGTTATTTGGAAAAAAGAAAAAAGTAACCTCGGACGATCATGTCTTGGTCAAAGGTATTCTTTGGGCAATTTTCCTTATAGTCAGCATGCTTGTGATTATGAATTATTCTCATACTATCATGCTTAAGTGAAAAATGAATTATGAATCCTTAAACTTGTCGTATTAGTAATTGTGTTTGTTTAACCTTATTTCTTCATGTACTTATTAGTTGTTTGTTAACTGACTTGGAGCTTAATTAGTATGGAACCTTATTCAACATTTATCTAACTATTTATGTAACAGGGAAATATAAATCGACCTTGGTTTGTCCTATGGATAAAAATATTATGTGTACCGGATGTGTTGTGCCTGCTACTTGCACTGTAATGGTACCGAAACAAAGGACGTATTAGGGACTTGATTAAATCAGTTAGCTATGAGTGCTCTAAAACACAATGAAAAGGTTTTTGTAGTGATTAGCTACCGAGAATTTGCCACTCAAGCAGTCATACATTAGGTTGATCCATCTGCATACCTCGGTTCAGTGTCATCTGCTTCTTAAGTTGCTCCTCGACGTTTTTGATCCTCTTCTCGTAAAATTGTTTAGACTTGTATAAGTAAACATTCACCCGAATACATTCAGTATACCTTTTGGTTACATTGAGTATAACTTGTGGTGTTGTTCTCGTTGAAGAAAAGAATTTTATCAAGGAAAATTTTTTTATCGTAAGAATCTATGTTTATTTCATTTATATCATCAGTTTATTCTTTCGAAAGATAAAAAAATTTGTGAAACCGGATCAAAAACAGTGTGATGAACAGGATCTGGAGAATAAAAGAACGAGTTATTGGATAAAAAGAATTGTGAAACCGGTTCAACAACAATGTGATGAACAGGCTCCGGAGAAAAAAAAATGAGTTATTGGATTGTTAAGCTAAAGTTTGGATGTAAATTAGTTTTAAATATAGCAATTCATGTTAATACTTTTATTGTCTTTGGTTAGTAATAACATGTCACTTCAAATTATGTGGTGCTAACTTTTCTAATAAAGTTGGTCTTATTGTGATAAATGTAATTGCCTTCTATGTTCTTTTAGAATGAGAGCAGCAACAATTATTTATAAAGCATTAGCTACCTTTATGACAAATATAAAATGTAAATTACGATGAATGCAAACAAAGAGGTATATTTGAATTGTAACAGAGTGCAGTATATTGATGCAAGCTGAAAAGAAAAAAGAAGATAAACTAACAATCATTTAAATTTTTTGATCAAAAGACATAATCCACACTAGCGACTTTTAAACTCTGCTTTCCTTTGCCAAAAACACTTGTCTAAACTTTAGTACCAATCACCACGACATGTTTTTTCTCAAATAAGTTTTCTTTATCAAATTGTTATTTGCAGTGATGTCATGGATTGAAAACAAGCTATTAGGAAACATAACAATATTGGTTTCGGATTCATCTTCCCTGCCAACAACATCTGCTTCATTTAAAACGCGCCTTCTGAGGCTGTAAAAGTAGAAGTCATTTCCTATATCGGATGGGGTGCACTTGATGAATATGTCCCCTTCTTTGTTTAGACTGCCTAAAACCTTTAAGTATCCATAGGGAAATCATGGTCTTCGAAATTACAGTGTAGCACCCATTTTTTCTTGTGGTTCAATACCCAAAACTCCGTTGTCCTATTACAAAAATATCTATTTAGATTAACCAAGTAGTTGCAACCACAACTTTTAAATTCCCTTTTGGTAGGATTACTTATTGTTTTGACAGGATTAATAAGCCTAAATTCCTCCCTCTTTACATTAAACCAGTGTCGTTTTATGGTTTTCGATGGCCTTAGGCAATTACAACAAAGAAGCCCTATTACACTTGTAAACTAAAGAGAAATTGCATATAAACTTGAATTATATGACTCATATATGTTTAATATTATACGTATTTATATGCAAACTAAATAAAAAAGTGGCCCTTTTTAAGTGGAAGCCATATACGACGGCACCTATTGCACATCCCTCCGAGACCCCTGTGAATAATTTGATATAGTAATGCCATTTGTATTATTTAATTTTGACTTTGGTTAATGTTATTTATGGAATTGTCTTTTCTAATATCAAATTAATTCATAAATGATACCTTAATGAAAGTTAGTTTTAATACAACATTTAGGGTTGTTATTAGTGAAACTTATTTTCTTTCGAGTAGAATTCATATTGTCAAGATTTTTATTACATGTCATCTTTTTTTGTTTTGCTAAATCTAATTGTTAATATTTACTTTTTAATAAGTCACATGATTATGGGCGGATTTTCAAATAAAAGTACTTAACATAAAATGTAAAATTTGTCAATATTCTATATAACTTATTCTTTGGACAAAAAATATATGTTATATAACCTGGTGGGGGGATTTGAGATTTTTTACAAAATTCTACTCCGTTACTGATTAGTTGGGTACTACACAAGTATAGAAGAGTTATGACATGATACATTAATCTCTGAATTTTCACTAAATAAAAGAAAAACACAAATCTTAGTGTTTTTTATGCAAAGGCAGACCCAATGGGGTTTCGAAAGGTGCCTTTGAACCACATGAATTTTTACTTTTTAATATAAAATATTGTCAAGAATCTCAATTTTTTTTAAATGAACAATGTCCAAAATATACGCGGGTTGTCATTTTCCTTTATTTTGATGAAATGAACTTAACAACTTTTAGTCTTGGTCTGCCACTATTTTAGTGTATATTTTTATGAAATCTACAAAAGCTAAAATGTTACGCTATTAATTTTTTTATTAAGTGTAGTACCTAATTAAGAAGCGATGGTGTAAAATTTTGATATAAATCTCGTATCAAGTTAAGGATGAGTAACTATGCTTGTTCTAAATCTTTTAAACATAGCTTCAAGCATTGTGTATGGTAAAATCCCAAGTCTTTAAAGTTATACTATTTTGCAAGTTATTACATGATTGGAAACGATTTGTAAGCCTTACTATTTATTTTTTTTGTAACTCAAAATGAAAACAATCTAGTTGAGATTTAGGGGAGTATCCCATGTTTGTATAGAGTCTACTTCTACTTGTTTTACTATTGGCAAGTTGAACCTAAATCAGAAACTAAATAAGAATTCATACCACCTAAGTATGTAAATGCAACTAATTTCAAATGACAAACCAAAAATCAAAACACCAAAAAAAAAAAAAAAAAAAAAAAAAAAAAAAAAAAAAAAAAAAAATCATTTATTACGCATCTAGATGTTAGTGTGTGGCTGATCTAGTGGTTAGTCGTTAAGGGGGTGAATGAGGTGGCGATGGAGTTTCAACTGGGTGACGACAACTTTGATATAAGATGAACATCTTATCTTTTGAAAAACTTAACATTTAGTAAGTTAGGTCACCAAGTCACCAACATAGAGTTAAGGCTTTCTCAAACGAGAACTATGCTAAGCGTACTTAATTTGTACCTTTTGTAAAGTTTGATGGCAAGAAAAACACCACCACCAAGTTATCTATAAAACAAGAGTTAAAGAATTATATTACCAATGAACTTTCCAAAATTTTCTAATACCACCAATTTACTTTTTTTAAATACTTTTATCACCAACAAAAGTTTACATTTGTTTCAAATATTACCAGTTTTCTCAAATGTAACCGGCTATAGCCGGTTGACAAGTACAAAAAACTGTCACATAGGCATCTTAGCTGGTCATTTATGTTTTTTGTAATTAAAATATTTCCACTTCATCAATTTTTTATCGACCTCATTTATTAAAACATTTTCATGTCGTTAAGTGTTAGTATATAAGACAAAACCTACCCACATTCACCCCCAATTTGAGCCCACGCATTTCCCCCCTAAATCTGACATAAACCTTAATTTTTAATCTTTGCAATTGGTTCGATTAACGTTCATTATGGTTAAAGGTTAGTGTAATTGTCAATTTTTTCTTGTTTGTTAGTCGTGTTTTCTTGTTTAATTGCGCTCTAATGGTAAAATTCTTAATTACAGGTAAACCGGATAAAAATCATGTTTTTACTATCAACCAAAAACACGACGGTATTTTTACAACAAAGTCGTTTGGATATCTTCAAAGGTATGTCTTATGAAGATTTAAGTGAAATAGTAACCCATTTAGTGCAAGCCCTAGTCTTTAAGATGAATTATTGCAAAGTAGGCACCTCTTTAATAGAAGGTTTAGCTGAACTAAATAATGATGCGGATCTTCAAGACTTTTTAAAGGTTGGTTACGAAAACAAATGGGTTATTGACTTGTTCACTGAGCATTTTGGGTATGATGCATTCGATTTTGCTATGGAAGCCACTAGGGAAGTTAGTAATGATTCTGATGGGTCTACTGATGCATATTGTTCAAGTGATGAAGAGGAAATTGATAATGTAGACTTTTTTTATTGAAGGAGAGGAAAATGTGGTAATTCAGAACAAAACAACAAATGGCCCTTTTTTGAATAAGCTTTGTAGTAATGGTGGCCATTATAGTGGTTTCATTAATGAACCTATTCCCGCAATAGGTTAGCACCTTGTCATAAAGTTCAAAAGGGATTTATTTATCCTAAATTTGACCCCACAGTTCCATGGGATAAACATCATCTTGATTTAGGCATGAGACTTGAGCATTCAAAACAATTAAAAATTTGTTTAGCCAATTATGGGGTGACAAATGGTTATCAATTGTGGTTTCAGAAGAATGATTGGAGACGTTTGTTAGTGTTTTGTTATAGGGATGTTGAATCAGGCAGATGTGCAAGTTATAGTAGTAGGAAAAGTAAGGCAAAGAGAAATTTATTCAAAGAGGATGAAGGAACTAGCAAAGATGGAGAAGGTCCAAGTGTTGCTTCAAAACAACCTAAGAAACTTAAGAAGAAAACACTTAAAAAGAAATCAGTTAAACATAATGTAGCTCTTAGGGTAACAAGAAGTAGTCAAAAAAAGAATGGTGAATGAACTAGCAAAGAATGAAAAGGGTCATTTGAAACACCACATGCAATTATCTAAGGTATTGAGAATTCAGAGTCACCTAAATGGACTAGATCCAAAATATCTACTGAAAAGAAAAAAAGAAAACCAGCTTGTGGTTTTAGATTGTGGGCATCCTGGATGCAGGGGAAAACACATTTCAAATTAAGTCATTGAAACCTAACCATAAATGCACCAGAAACTACAACCTAGGGTCTTTAGTGACTTATATAGGTGGATAGCACACCAATTTGCAAAAGCGATTATTGCAGATACTCACATTACTTTACTAAAAATGAAAGTTGCCATTAGAGAAAAATTTCGTATAAATGTCAGTCTTAGGCAATGCAAGAGAGCTAAACAAAGGGCTCTTTTTGATTTTGAAGGATGTTTGGTTGAGCATTATTGTAGGTTATAGTAGTACAGGAATGCTATCTTAGCCTCAAATCCTGGATCAACTTGTGTAGTTGAAGATGAAGAAACAAAAAGTGGTAACTACAATTTTAAAAGAACGTATGTCTGTTTTAATGGGGTCAAAGATGGGTGGTTAGCAGGGTGTAGAGAAGTGATTGGTCTTGAGGTGAAAAGTGTACCGCTTTGGTGGGGGGGGGGGGGCATTTAAGCCCGAATTCGTGATTATTTGATCAATTATTGCCCTAAATCGTTCCTTTTATCATTTTAGGTACTTTTGAGAAGAAATCTAGAAAAGGAAGCATTTTGGACGTTTTTGGAGCAATTTAGTGAAGAAAACGAAAAAGTCTCAAAATCCTTGCTGGGAACAGTACCTGACGGCGTCAAGACCATACAAGTGACGACGTCAAGCTTGGCAAAAGAAGTGGATATGGAAAATACACATGACGGCCCAGAACAATTTCAAGGCAATTTGGCCTGACGGCGTCACCAAGGTCGTCAGGGTCAAAATACATGTGACGGCCTAGAGTAAAATTACACATGACGGCGTCAGAAGTGGATCTAGGCAATACGAATTTTATCTTCGCGGCGAGTTGACGGCGTCACAAGCTATAACGTGACGGCGTCAAGGTGTAAAATCTATATATAGTTTTCTAATTTTCATTCATTAAGGGTGGAACTTTTGGAGAACCTCTTTGTGCAAACCCTAGACAAATTTTCTGTAGAAACAAGGGTTTCAACCCTTGTTCCATCCATGTTCAATTGAAGATAAGTTTTCCAATAATCATTCAATATGTCTATGTGTTGTTTGATTCTATCTTATGCTTGTCTTCTTTTTAACATGCTAGGCTAGGTTTTTCTTGTGTTTGCTTAGATGTAATAAAACCTAGATGTTGATTATTGGTTGATGGTTTGTTTATAGTTGTTGTGGATGATTGTATTCGATTTTAGGCTTAAGAAAACTGGCAAACTTCCAATTGGTAACTTGCTTGAACGTCTTAAGAAACATGATCGGAGGTGTACTATGATTTTTGGTTGTATTTAAGGCATAAGCGAATTCTAGTGATCCCATGTTAGGAGCTTTTAGTCGGATCGACATAGGAGTGAAGTAGGAGCTTATAGAGTTAGGGAATTTCGTACACGGCCCTACGACTGGTATTAAGGAATATAACCCGTCATCCATGCAATTGTAACAAGCTAATCAACCGGTAAAAGATATCTAGGGAGTAATGAAATCTAAGTAAACACATTTTCTCTTATTATTGTTTACACCACAAATTAGTTTTAGTTTATTTTATTTTATTTTGATTGCATCTTTAGTTAATTGGGTTAGTTGACTAGCAACTAATTCTGCCCACTCTTTCAAAACCCGAGATTTTACTTGCTTTTATAAAAATATAAAAATACAAAAAGAATCATCCCTCACCTTTAGACCTAGTTTAGTAGACTTTTTAATCCTAGCGAACACTATTCCTGAGTTGAACGATCAATCCCCCGGTACTTGTCACTATACTATACTACAACGAACAGGTACACTGCCTAGTGGGGATTGCAAGCTTCTCAAGATCCCTTGAGAGGTAAAACTTTTGCGAGGGTGCAATTGCACGCATCAAACACACTTGTAAGGGTGAGTTGCTCATAGCAATTGGAAGGGATGCAAACAATCAAATGTACCATATTGCTTGGACTGCTGTCAAAGTTGAGAACAATATGAATTGGTGTTGGTTTTTTCCTTGTCACATGATGACTTGAACTTGCAACAAGGAAATGGGTTAACAATTATCTCATATGCACATAAGGCATTAACAGAGTTTAAAATCTTTTTAAATAGTAGTTACCACTATTTGTTTTATATCTATTGTATACTAACTTCAATCTTAGCTTGATTCAGGGATTATTAGATGTTGTGTCTGATTGGTTCCCAAATGCTGAGCATAGAAAATGTACAAGGCATGTATTTGCAAACTTTAAGAGGAAATTCAGTGGTCTACACTTACAAAGGTTGTTTTGGAGAGGAGCTTCAACCACAGTGGAGCAATATTTCATCAATAGGATGGATGAGATAAAGACCATCAATAAAGATGCATATGATTATTTGATTGGAAGGAATCCAAACACTTAGTGTAGAGCATTTTTTAGGTTGGAATCAAAGTGTCTATCATTTGAAAATGGTGTAGCTGAAAGCTTCAATAGAGTAATACTTGTTCAAAGAACAAAGCCAATCATCACTATGCTGGAAGACATAAGGATTTACGTGATGCAAAGGCTGGTAGCCATGAACAATCTAGCATTCTCACTGGAAGACAAAATAACAACTTCAATCAGAAAGAGATTAAACTTCCTAATAGATGAACAAAGGTACTAGTTTTTTTTTCTTTCTGTTAACACTAAATTATGTTTCCAAAAAAAATGTTGAAGTTTATGTGTAGTAACATATCTTTCATTTACACAGGCATTGGACAGTCATTCCTAGTGGTTTTCAAGAACTAGAAGTTAGGAGAGGTGTTGAAGCATATGGTGTGAATATCCAGCTTAGACTATGTATGTGTAGGATGTGGCAATTGTTTGGTATACCTTGTGTCCACTCTATGGCAGCTTATATCCATATGAATAGAGAACCGGATGAAGGTGTTGATCAGTGGTACAACCAAGATAAGTGGTTTGAGCCTTACTAGTTTAGTATAAAGCCTGTGTATGGTAGTAACATGTGGAAAAGAACAAACTTACCACCACTGTTGCCACATATAATGAGGAGTATGCCAGGCAGACCAAGGAAAAACAGAGTGAAGGCAAGTGGTGAAAACAATTCACATATTAGTAGGATTGGGAGACAAATGACTTGTAGAAACTGTCAGGCTACAGGCCATAACAAAAAAAAGTTGTGATAAAGACCCTATTCCCAAACCACCAAAGGTCCAGAACCTGTTGGTAGAAAAAGAGTACTATATTTTCAAAGTTTTGCATCAAACAGAGGTGGTGGTAGAGGGTCTAGGGGTGGCAGAGTTGGTGCAAGTGGTGGAAGAGGTGGGTCTAGTGGTGGCAGAGGTGAGGCAAGTGGTGGAAGAGGTGAGTCTAGTCATATGGGTGCATGCAGAGGTGTTAGGGGTGCATGCAAAGGTGGTAGAGGGTCAAACAGAGGTGGTATAGGGTCAAATGTGCTGGTAGATGAAGAGGTATGAACTTTATGTATTACCTTATTTTTTTAATAATAAGTGTTTTAGTTGTTTACCTAATCTTAAACATTTGACAGGAATTGAATGTGGAGGAAATCAGAAAAAACATGGAACATGGCTACATGGAGGAGTTACTATTTGAAGAAGAGGAAAAGAGGATTGCAGAAGAAGAAAAAGAGAGAGAGAGAGAGAGAGAGAGAGAGAGAGGAGCAAGACTGGGAGCATGATGAAGAAGCATTAAGGTTAACACTTGAAGCAGCAGAAAGAGTTGGGAAGGAATACTAACAAAAACTAAAAGAAGATGAAGAATTTGAGCTAAAGCAACAGTGGTGGTACAGTTAAAGGTATAGCCCAAATGAATAATTTGAAATGGAACCTTTGAATAGGATTGTCAACACTGTCAATGATAATCTGGAAACACAAGAATCTATTGTCAAACATTTAGAACAAGTTGAAGCATTTGAAGAAGGTGAACCAACTAAGAAAGTCCAAGGTGAAGCATTTGCAGATGAACAACAAGATGGAGATGCAAAACCAGTTGCAGCTGATGAAAAGGGAAAAGGTGTTGATACAAGTGCACCAGACGAACCAAAACAGAAGAGAGGAAGAAAAAGGAAAGCTGCAACATCTGGCCCAGACATGAGAATTTACCACAAGAACAGGGGTATAGCTGATAGGATTTTTAGCATGAAGATGAAGAAAACTGGTTTTGGGTCAAATGGTGAAGGGTCAACAGCAGATAAAGCATTCTCAGTTGAGTAGTGTTGGAACCTGTTCTTTCTTTATTGCATTCATATAAGTAGTTATAAGATACTATCATGTGGTATATTTTGTGGCCCCAAACTGAATGGATCTATGACTTTTGTATTGTAATGGTTGAATTATTGTCTATAATGGTCCCAAACTCTAGGGGTTCGTCTCCCACATGACTTATTTTCTAATGAATGCAAGAACTTGTTTTATCTAGTATATTGCATCTTATTACTTTCTGTTTTATCTTGTATGTTAGTCATTTATGTTTAATCAAATATAAGTCTTTAGCCCTTAATCTTGTATGACAGCATATCAACATCATGAACCAAAACTGCAACAATAACAGATTTTCTAATGAACACTCAAACCTGCAACATCATGAACCAAAACATATTTCCATTCATACCAATGATTCCTAAAATACAACAAAAATAGTTTACATGATGTTCAATCCTAGTAGAAACATACTTAGTTGACAACTAGTACAACAACAACAAGCAAAAACAAAATAAAACTTGTTGACTTCCAAAAAGTCAAGCGGGTCATAAGTGAGGGAATAACTTGATCTTGAAAACTCCATTAATCTTTCTTCACGGGTCATCTCATTCTCAAGTTGATGTCTTTCATTTGGAGTAAGCAACCCATACATCTCATTCATTTGTGCTTGTACCAATCACTCTCAATTTCGGGATCAAACCAAAGCCATGTCTCACATTTCTTTTTTACAGGTTTCTGATGATATTCACTTTAGTGACATGAATAGTGTAAATAATCATCAAGAACTTACTCCACGATTTGGACAAACAAGGAATCGTCTACCCAGATTGGTTAGCGTCCATGATGTTAAAACCCTAACTGGAAGCTTGCAAGTACATAACTTGGAATTATGGCGACGATAATAAGACATTGTGGGTGCGATTTTTGGACCGTTAGGATTACGGTTAAGGTTAGGGTTATATTAATGAGAAGAAGTAACGGTTTATATTGTGGGGGTGTTTTTTACCGTTGGAAACCCGTCCCAATTGGACCAAAACTGGTGACTAGGCAAAAACAATTTCCACGTAGATAAAGAAATGCCGGCTGGAAATTAAGTTTGGAATGTTGGTGATATTTACTGGAACAAACAACTTTTGTTGGTGATAAAAATATTAAAAAAAAAGTAAATTGGTGGTATTTGAAAATTTTAGAATGTTCGATATAAGTCTTTAACCCATAAAACAAGTTACTATTCTATAAAACAACTTGATTTTCTTGGATATTATTTGCTCCTTGCGACAGGTTTTCAAATTTTAGCCGATTACCATATGGAATGCCACAAAAAGAACCGGTATCTCATCTAATACATGCTCCGTCGTATATTTTTAAGAAGTTTTTTGATCCGTTGAAACTAAATAATAAATAACTTTTTTAAGAAAAACAAAAATTGAAAGATGAACTATCATACACAAAAGGTATTTTATCTTGATAAATGTCCATTTCTATTTCTATCTACGTATGAAATGATAAAAACAGTGCATTATTATTCCACCAGTATCCAAAGTCCAAACCCATAATTCCACTTTTACTTTTGCTAGTATCTGCCAGAATCCAATTGCCCAAAGATGTTAATGTGCCCCAACGGCTCAATCCTCATCATCACAAATTCACAATCATTCAAAAGAATTTTTAGAGCATCCACAATGATTTTTTTTTTTTTAACAAAGTTTTCTGTATTGTGGTAAAAGCTTTTTGCGAAAGATTTGGTGAAACTCATATTTTACTATATTTATTTATTTATTACAAAGCTTTGAAAAGACTTGGTGTCATTGGACTAATGACTTTTAGATGACTTTTCTGAAAAAATGAGTTTAACAGTGAAAGATCTTTAACGATTTGAGCACTGTTGATGCTCTTACTGAATCAGATTTAGACTAATAACTTTAAAGTTGACCAAATCACAATTAAGAACCTACCTACACATGATTACTTTAAATCAACCAATTGATTAGTCTTCAAAATATACAAGTAGTTATTTTGGCACTTATCTTTTTTTGAAAATTGACTTTCATTTGGGAAATCCAAGTCCAATTTGAAACCCGATGGGGGGAAAACCTTCAACTTAAGTCGCCCGAAGGCACGACACTTAAATTGAAGTAAACCTTGCCTTCTCCAGATTCGAACCCTTGTGGGTTGAAACCTTCATTGAAGGACTTTGAAATCGTACCGACAGGGCAGTGGTCCACAAGGGAGGACTTCCCGGTTTGGTCACCCAAACCGGTATTACTCTCCACTAGACACGCTTAACTGAATAAGACATGCCCAGTGGACCACAAGCCCATTGGTACTTATCTATGCCATAGCAAACATGTTATTTCCTCATAAGGTTAAATACGGAAATAAGAAGGGAACAATCGGTATTTACTAATGATGCTAGTTTCGTCCAGTGATATTCAAGTTAATCAAGATTTTTTAAGGGTGTTCTGATATAAATAAGGAGGTGCTCCTTATAGAGTACGTTGGTGTGTAAATTTATTAGATGATAGATTAGACTATGCCTAAGCCTATAGATGGGTTTGAGTCTAGCCAAACTCTAAGCATGGGCTTGGCCTGGCTAATCTATCATCTAATAATAAGTAGTAGTGCATTTTTAAACTTAAGCATGATAGCAAATATTTAAAATAGATCAAATTAACAATTTTGTTTAGACTGTTTACCGCTTAGAGTTTTAGACCATCCTCGTATTTTATTTTTATTTATTTTATTTTATTTTTATTTATTTATTTATTTATTTATTTTCGTAAGTTCTCAAATGACTACGAGCAAACAAATATCACAAATTTGAAATCTATATTAGGGATAATTATCACAATTCACAAATTTATATATGGTGGTTGAAATTAATTTGATGAGTATTAAGTTTTCGTATTTTTCCAAAATTTGGCTATGTACATTGTACGTGGAAAGAAATATTCTCTCTGACTCATGAGAGTGAAAGGTCAACATTTGACAAAAAAATGGAGGAATTCAATATTCAAAGTTGCAAGTGAAATCACCAACAAAGGTAAACCTGTTTTCAGTTTTCTATGTTCGTCAAAAAAAGGTAAAACGTTTACTCTTGATACTATTTCAAGTTTTCTCCAAAACTAGTCAAACTTGCAACGCTATTGAGCAGAGAATTTCTTGTTCAAAGTCCATACTGTCAAATGATTTGACAGTCAAATTTGTGATTTTTATGTTACACTTTTGACAAATTTTCCATTTTGTCTTAGGAGTGTTTGGAACCGCATATTTCAATTGCTATTTGCTAATCTAATGTGACTAGGGCCAAGCATAATAGATCGCGGACCAAACCAAAAAACCGGATCGAAGTGGACCAACCGGACCGAATTGGACCAACCGGACCGGACAGGACGTGGTCCTCGGTCCACACTTTTCCTCATATTCGGTCCTCGGTCAGGTCCGGTCCGGTCTTACGCAAAACCGGTCATTATGCTTTGTTGATCGGACCAAACCGACGAAACCAGCCATTATGCTTTGTTAGATCTGACCAAACGACGAACTGGTCCGATCTTCTATCCGGCGTTTTGGGCCAAATCGATTTTCGGTCCGGTCCAATTTTTGTCGATCCGGTTCGGTGTTCAGACAGTGCTCAGCCCTTGTGACTGCCAATATTTAAAGTGATTTCTTAAATTAACAAACTAATACAAGTCTCTTCACTCAACAAATATGATCAGTATTTTGTAATGGGTACTACGTAGATTAAACGATAATTTAAAATAAAAATATTTCCCAATATACAATTGATAAATTCACTTGAGAACATTTCACAAAGGAAATGCTATTATCTATCGGAATATCAACAAATGAAGAGGGTGTTTCTGATTGCTCATTTAAAACTGTTAATTTGCTCATTAAGCACATGACAAGTTGCAAAATGAAAACTACTTATCTCACGCCATAGTACACATATAGATTTTTTTTCCCCTTCCAGACAATTTATATTTGTGAGAGAATAAGCATATAAGCAGTTTGAATGAAAACAATCCATACACACTCGAAATATAATGGTTTAAAAAGGAGCGATGTGTTTAACAATTGAAATTAAAACATAAACAGCTTTCAATGATTGTATTAACTCAACTTTAACAAATTGGCACATAAAGGTAACAAAAAAGGAATACTTAGGCACTAAGGAAAAGGCATCTAATGCTATTTCTCTTTGTAATTAAAAGCATGAAGCGACGAAGGATCCAGACAGAATAAAGCTACTTCCACTTGAATAGTCTTTTAGTCATCATGTATCACAAAAGAAGCAACAAATAGCAGTTTGATTTAGTACGTAATTACAAAATTACAGTGACATTACGGATATCATATCGTAACTCGTGCATTCTATCACAACAACAAAAATGTCAAACAAATCTCGGTAGGTGGAAATGCAGAGATGCATACAATACAAGATATGTAACACATGATAAAACAACAAATACATGGTGAAAATGTATCAGTAAGTAGGATAGTAATAACCGTTACCATTTATTGGTTGAACACCATACGGCATCATGGGAGGTTGTCCAGGAGCAACATAACCGCCGCCATTAATCTTAGCCAAACTAACTTGACCTCGCATACCATCCCTAGCATACTGTTGCCATACCATCTGTTCTTGAACTAATAACTGCTGTTTCTTTTCTATATCCGCCATTTGGACATACGATGGCGGTGGGACGCTTAATGAAGCCGCAAATGGGTCACCTCCTACGGCTTGGACAGACCCATCAGGAGCTGGTAGTGCCAAAACAGGTGTAGCTGACTTGCTTGGCAATGCCACACTACTAGCACTGCCACCGGAAAACTGAGACGCGCTCACATGTTGCCTCACCATTCCTTGGTCATACATTCCATTAAGAAGCAAAGGGTCAAGACCACCACCCATTGCCGCCTTTTGTTTCTCAAGGTGACTGGTGGTTTCCACCAATGCAAGTTCCCAATCAGCTTTTCCAGCCTCTGCAGCTGGATTCTGCCAGGCGGAAGTTACTTCAGATTCCCCATTGGATCCAAAAGCTTCCCAGTTCCCATTACCCTTATTAGCTGCTGGGCCTGCAAACAATGCCAATGCAAATCTATTTCCTTGATCATCAGCTGTAAATGCTTCCTCTCGTAGGTCCACTAAATCGCCTTGTGGTTTAGGTGGTGACGGCGGCTCAACCACAGGAGGTGGTGGAGGAGGAGCCTCTGGTGCTGGCAAAGCCTTTATCTCATTCATATCAGGAACTGGTTCTTCCTCTTTAACCGCTTCCACAACCTCGGGTTTCTTCTCTGGGCTTTTTGAAGCTCTTGCTCTATCTCTCACAAATTCCTCAAGTGTCTCTAGCAATTTCGAAGTTATCTTTTGAACTTCTGGATACTCCGATGATCTTGCAATACCCATATCCTTGCACCAATTATAGAAACCTACCAGCTCATCAATCTGTTTTGCAGCGCTAACGTAACAATCAAAAGCCTTAGCACAATCGTGTTGTTCCATGTCAAAAAATTTATCAAGCAAAACAGCTAAAACCTCACATATATCAGCATAAAGTTTGAAACTTTCTTGCACAATAGGGTATAGCGCAACCAACACCAACCTACTGTTTCTCGCCAGACCAGTAGGCCGGCATGACAGCACCCGATCTAAAAGCCTCTGTAAATGTCCCATCTTTCCAAATATCCTCTCGGGTGTCATATCCCTCAACGGAGTAGCATCTTTCTTCTCCTGGGATGATCCAGATCCCTCTCTCACATCCCCGTAAGATCTTACCTTCCTCATATTTCCATACCCAGGCTCATCACGAAACTCGTTATAATCATAATCATATCCCTGATTCTGTGGCGATCTCCACCTATCATCCCTTGACCTTTCATTATCACCATTACCACCACCGTTTTGCTTCCTCTCATAAGCGATCATATCCAACCTCTGGTCCAAATAAAACCCATACGTCCTCACAAAAGTGGAATGATCCCACGAATTAGCATGCGCCTCATCACGAAAATCCGACATATTAAGCAACCTAGTTCCTTTCCTAGTAGCATACATAACCTCCTGCTGGAAAACCGAATCACCATCATTCAAAAGGCGATGCACAAGCACCAAACACTTCAACGCAACAATCCAATCACGAGTCTTGCTCAATCTTTTCGACACAGCATGAACACAAGCACTAACATATCCTCGTGAATACGAGGTAAGCTGTAAAATCTCTCTAATATACTTCTCACTAGCTGGATCATCATCATGACTCGTCGCTTTGACTATCGCAACTTCTAGCTCAGGTGCCATATTACTCACCACTTTCGCGATTCCTATACTTGTTTGATCCTTCACCGCTCCCATCGCCTTCCTAAACGTTGTCGGCGCCATATTTCTAAATAAATTTTTTCTTCAGTTAAAATCAAATCTACAAAATCATCCACACATTAAATCAGACCTTATAAACTAACAGTATTCTAGATCTCAAACTAAATCTAATAAATCACCAATTATCATCTTATCTCTTCTCTCACACGGGTTAAAAACTAGAATACGGATAACGATAAATAATTTAATTGTAATACGAAAAATCTATTTAAAATAAAATTATTAGTTGTACTTACAGTCTAAACACTGTTTGTGTAATAATCACAAGTACAAGACATTAAACAATGTCAAATTCTTATATATGTCCGTATATTATACTAAAATTTTAAAATGAATTTGATTAATATGTAATAACTAGTAATAAAAAGAATTCAATAAAAAAAGTTAAAAATTAATCACCTTCAGTTAATAATAGAGTATCATTAATTAGGTTCATAAAAAACGAAATCTAATCCAAATAACAGTCTTCAAAATCTCAAATATACATTAAAAAATTAATATTAATCCTAAAGCGGCGACGCCAAAAGGTCAAACTCGTGGATTAGCCGGCCAAATACGAAAAACTTATAAAATATTAGTTTATTACGTAGCATCACATAAAAGAATATAAAAATTAAATCACAGTCATTAACTAATATCAGTTCATTCAATAATTTAACTAACAAGGTTAAAATTAACAAAAAAAAAAATGGTAGAATTAAATACCGTAAATGATCTGAAAGTAGATTATTATTTGTCTAGGATTAGATCTAAGGTAGAGGGAAAGACATAGTGAATATGTTAGCGGTGATTGGGGGATTTGGTGCAGGGGAATAATAAAGGAAAGGAAGAAAATACAAGAGCAGGTGGTGTTAGTTGAATAGTGTTGTGTAATTCTAGAAAGAGAAAAGCAGGCGGTGTTTTATTGTCTCAATTTGGTGTTGTGTTGTGTATGTAAATTTGTTGTGTGACTGCCCCCGCGTTTGGTTTACGGTGATTGAGACATTTAACTACTATTTACTTCTACACATAAAGCGCTTTACGTTTTTTCTTTTACAAAATGACAAAAGTTACATGTTTAATCCTTATGGTTAACACAAAATCACCTTATTTTGAAAAATAAGTATCATGTGGTGTAATAATCAATTTTTCTTTCATACACGAGTTACGAGTACTCCCTCTCGTTATTACATGGATAGACTCTACTTTTTATAATAGAGACTATCAAATAGTTTAGAAATTATGGATTATTTAAATAAAGACGCCGAGTATGATTTTGAGTAAACCACAAGAACAAAGCAAGTAATATATTTTTTTTTTTAATTTATTTTTTGAAATACAATATTATTAGACCACATGTGCAATAACAAAATACAATATTAGGGGTTCGAAAGAGATCCTGATAAAGCTTTATGTTTCTAAACTTTTAAAATATACAAAGTGATTAAATGGTGTAACTGAAAAAAGGCTAAACTTATGGTTTTCAAAATAGATTTTGAGAAAGCTTTTGATTCCATCTCTTGGGACTACTTATTTAAGGTCATGTGCTTTATGGGCTTTAGCGAGAAGTGGATAACATGGATTAAAGGTTGCTTATGTTCATCTACATCTTCGATTTTGGTAAACGGGAGCCCTACTCGTGAATTCCATATCAACCGTGGCCTTCGCCAAAGAGATCCTTTATCTCCTTTTCTCTTCATCATAGCTATGGAAGGGCTCCACGCAGCTGTTGAAAATGCTATATCTGCTGGGCTTCACCGGGGTCTCAAGGTTAACACCTTGACTCTCTCTCATTTTTTCTTTGCAGATGATGCTTTGTTTATAGGTGATTGGTCGCGAGCTAACATCAAAAGTATGGCTTCCATCCTGGAATGCTTTTACCATGTTTCTGGCCTAAAGATAAACTTTCATAAATCCAACCTTGTTGGTGTTGGAGTTCCCTTCGAAAAGGCCAGCCATTTTGCTCAGATCACCGGATGCAACGCTATACAATCTTCATTCTTATACTTGGGTCTTCCGGTGGATTGTAATATGGCCAACACTAAGAACTGGGATCCTATTCTTGATAAGTTCTCTAAGCGTTTATCTAAATGGAAATCTTCCCTTCTTTCTATTGGAGGAAGATCTACTCTTATATCTTCTAATTTGGGAGCCATTGGTACGTATTACTTCTCCCTTTTTCCTATGCCTTGTCATTGTAACAACAAGCTTGAATCTCTCCGTTCCAATTTTTTTTGGGAAGTGATGTTAATGGCAAAAAGATTACGTGGATCTCTTGGAGATTAGTTCTCGCGTCTAAAGATAAAGGAGGGCTTGGTATTGGTAGCCTTTACTTTTTGAATCATGCTCTAATCCAAAAATGGCGATGGCGTTTTTTCAACAATCCTCAATCCCTTTGGGTTCATTTGATTAAAGCTATTCACGGTGAAAATGGAGATGCTTCTTCTTTTTATAATCATGTCCGTGATCAAGGAGTTTGGGGTAGAATTGTAAGGTCCATTAACTTCATGCATGAGAAAGGGCTTGTTCCTCATTCTTTTCTTCAAAGACATGTAAGTAATGGCACCTCTACTAAATTCTGGCATGAAACATTGATGGGGGATACTCCCCTCAAAAATCAGTTTCCCCGCCTTTTTCACCTAGCTTTGAACAAAGATGGTATGATCCGTGATTGTTGGAACAATGGTTGGGATTTAGTTTGGCCCCAATAAAAAAGATCAAGAGTGATTCCTCACCTATCCTGTCAGGGGCCCAGTTGAACACTCGAGTATAGATTCCCTATGCTCATTGGAAATATGAATCGGGAATTCATAGCGGGATGAATCATTAGAAAAGAAAAAAAGTTGGTAAAGATTAAGTAATTTTAGTAAAAATATTATAGGACAACATTTTAGGCAAGACATAAAGGCATAATTGTAATTCAATATTTCTCATATTTAGTGTTTTTAAGTAATAACATTTTCTCTTTATGATAAAGATGAGAACGTATAACACATCAAGGTTGTAATATGTTTTTACCAAAAATAAAACTAAAATACTTAAATAAAGCAATATATAATTATAGGAGCAAAACAAGCATGTTAGCTTTTGAAGTGGTGTTCATTTATAGTTTATGGATGATGCGATCAAACAAGGATTCCCACCCGCATATTGTGTGGAATGCTTGTATATGTTAGTGTTATCGGCTTTCCAAAACTTTGATTTCGAGTTATCTTAGATTGGTATAATGATGCCTTGTTTTGTGTATCCAACAATTAAAAGTCACTCATCATTTGCACCTGAGAAAGCTACATAGACGTTAGTTTTAGCAAAACTTAATGTGCCTTAAAATGCCCTTTAAGACTTATAGTAAAAGATAAACTAAAATTGCATGTTTGCAACATCGCAAGTGATATACGAAACCATTAAACCAGAGTTTCAAAGTAGGATATGCAACAACAAAGAGCTTTTAAAACACGTGTGCAAGGGAACACTACAAAGCTGACACTTAAAATCGTAAAGCGTATTATTAAGTGAACATTGAAACAACATGGTAGAATCAATAGTTTTCACAAAAAGAATGTCTATTACATAGCAACATTTACCCATTTTCACCCATTGGCAGCCCCACACATTTCCACACCCCAAAAGTATAAAAGTCACAATGTCGTTAGACTACTAAAGTGACTCCTCTTCCATAAGCACACCACACAAACGATAGTTAAAACATACGAATGACATTACAAAATTTCCAACAACAAAGATTGTTCAACAACTTGTTTAACGATCTGATAATACGTACACCAACCTAAATATAAACATGAATTGTTCAACTACACACATCACCCAAAACCCGAACAACGCCACTTTTCCCCGAAATGCCAGAATGCAGAAACACAACAAAAGCAATCACATTTCCGCTACTCCAATTTTTCCTTGCTTCCATTGGTGAGCTAAAAAAGGTTGGCCTTTTAGCGGATCTAGTCCTAGACTCACTTCTAAACGCTGTTTTTCTCACACCTCCTACCTTAGCTGAATCAGATGATGATGATATACCTGAGACTCTAGAAAAACTAACATGCGTTAACAATCAGCAAACACAAACACTTCTTACAGAACAGTATATATGTTAATATCCAAATTTTCATACTTTGAATAACCAAAGAACAAAGAATTCATCAAAAATATATTGAAAACTAAGTCAACTGAATACGTTAGTGAAATAAACATTTTTGTGTCATAACTTTTTACTATTAATTATGTCATCATGTTTCGACATGGAAAAAAATATATCAAGTGGCATAAATAAATTAAAGTTAAAGCTATTATTGTATTTTATATTGTCCGCATATATAATGTATGTGACAATTGACCAACTTGGTTATATACTTTAACTGAGTTTAACACACCTTAGTTGACTCATGGGTCGTAAACGAGTAAAAAGGTATGTGGTTTTTTTAAGAAAGAGTGATTAGTGAATATAAAAGTATTACTACTTCACATTATTATTTATTTTATATGATTGCATGCATGGGCGCATGGCTAGAAGAGTAGACTATTCTTTTGCTTGATCGGTCACTTGTCCATATATTGATAAATAAACAAACGAATGCATTGCCACAACAAATGACAAATTGGAGTTCATTCAAACAATTAATACAAAATCAACAAAAATTAATTTGAAAAATACGATCGAAATCGAGTATCGTTTCGTTTAGGTTTCATACTCCTTGCAAATGTTACAAGTCATAACCAGCAGTACCACATGTCATTATTCTATTGGTTTGACCACATCACCACTCAGTCAACGCTAGTCAAACCTCTAACTATTTTTCCTCTTTTCACATTTTTCCTTTATATACTAGTTTCTATTTCATTTCTCATTCGGTTTTTGTTGTATTCTCTCTCAACTCCACTGTAATAAATTCACCAATCAATAAACAATCATTTCACTTTCAATTACGAATTAGCCTTCTTATTTGTTAATTCCAATTGTTAGTTGAGCATTATCCCCAATCTTTCATTAGATTCAGATATTGTATGTTACATTTGGCATCAGAGCAACATCCCGCTACCATTAATGGCTGAATTCTGTTGAAGAATCAGTTATTCAGTTCCAAAAAACGGTTATCTTGTTCACAAGTCGTTTTATTCTGTTTCGCGCCAAAACAACTTCTTGATCTTTTGATCAACCATCACACAGACATCAATTCCGGTCATTCTAGACCATTTGTCCAATCTATAACACTTTGCTGATTTTTTTTATCCATTTTCCAATCTTTACATACGTTAGTTAGGGAATGTGTGAAGGTGTACTCTGTTTTGGTGTAACAGAAAGTGAACAGAATTGTTGAGAATGAGTATGAAGATGCAGTTCTTAGAAGGTTTGGAGAAGTTAATGAAGATCCTATGGCTGAGTTGAAGAACTTGAGGTACAAAACCACTATGAAGCAGTATCAGAGTGAATTTGAGACGTTGTTGACTCAGGTCACCATAACTGAGGCTCAGTCAATTAGCATGTACATAGCTGGTCTTCCTCCTGCTATTGAGGTGAATGTAAGGATGTTCAGACCAAGGTCTTTAGTAGATGCATTCAGTTTGTCCAATTTGCAAGAATCTACTCAAGCACTTCTCAAACAAAGGTCTGCACCTCTTTTACCCACTCCAAAATCTATTTCTGCTCCTACTTATATGAATAGAAATGTCAATTATCCTTATAGAAGCACTACTACTTTAGCTTTACCACCACCTGTGAATCAAACTGTGGAAAAACATAATTCTGTGGGTGAAATAAGGCCTAGGAAATTGTTAAGCCAAAAGGAGTTAGATGATAAGAGGGCCAAAGGATTGTGTTTTTACTGTGATAAGAAGTATTTGCCTGGTCACAAGTGTGAGGGCCAAATGTTCACTTTGGAAGTCATTGGTTTAGAAGAAGAGGAAGAGGATTGTTTGGGAGAAGGTGAGGAAAGTGAAGTACCTGAGTATGTGATGCCTGAAGATACACCACAATACACACCTCATATTTCTTTAAATGCATTGTCTGGTATTCCTACTTACAACACTATGAGGGTCAAGGGTCATGTTTTGAAACAATTGTTACACATTTTGATGGACTCAGGCAGTACTCATAATTTTTTGGACCTACACACAGCTAAGAAATTAGGTTGTAGGATCAAAAAAACTTGTCCTCTTAATGTATCTGTGGCTGGTGGTACGAAGTTGATAAGTCAGTATATGGTTAAGGATTTCCAGTGGAAGATTCAAGGGGTAGTGTTTTCTACTGATGTGATGCTATTACCATTGGGTGGTTGTGAGTTAGTTTTGGGGGTTCAATGGCTTTCAACTTTGGGCACTATTAAGTGGAATTTTCAGGATCTGTTGATGCAGTTTGTGTTTCAAGGGAAGAAGGTGACATTGAGAGGTACTAACCAATCTGAGTTTGGCTTGGATGAGTGGTAAAAAACTGGCCAAATATGTCACTCAACCAGAAAGTTCTTATGTGACTCCAGTGTACTGTATGGGAGCTTTTGCTAGTCTCAATTTGATGCAGTGCAGTGATAGCCCTGATTTATTGAACAAAGAGTTACAGTTGGTGTTGGATGAATATGAGGATGTATTTGCAGTACCAACAACCCTTCCTCCACACAGAAGTTGTGATCACAAAATACCTTTAAAAGACAACAATGTATCTGTTAATGTGAGACCTTATAGGTATCCTCCAGCTCAAAAGGATGTCATAGAAACTATGGTGAAGGAGTTATTAGATTCAGGGGTGATCAGGTCAAGTCATAGTCCTTTTTCCTCTCCCATTGTTATGGTTAAGAAGAAGGATGGATCATGGAGGATGTGCATTGATTATAGACAGCTTAACAAGCTTACAGTTAAAGACATATTTCCAATTCCTGTTATAGAGGAGCTTATTGATGAGTTACAAGGAGCTAAAGTGTTCTCTAAATTGGATTTAAGGTCCCGTTATCATCAGATTAGAATGAGTGAGGAAGATGTGTATAAGACAGCTTTTAAGTCACATGATAGGCACTATGAGTTTGTTGTCATGCCATTTGGTCTCACCAATGCTCCTTTTACATTTCAAGCTTTGATGAATGACGTGTTCAAACCTTTCTTGAGGAAGTTTACCTTAGTGTTTTTTGATGACATTTTGGTTTACAGTCCCTCTATCACTGAGCATGTTGGCCATTTGAGACAAGTGTTGCAGGTTCTGAGAGAAAATACCTTGTATGCAAAGAAAAGCAAGTGTGTGTTTGGGACAACAGCAGTGGAGTATCTTGGTCATGTTATTTCTGGTGCTGGAGTTGCCACTGACCCAAACAAGATTAAAGCAATGCAACAATGGCCTACACCAACCAATATCAAACAATTGAGGGGTTTCCTTGGGTTAACAGGGTACTATAGGAGGTTTATCAAAGGTTATGCCACTATTAGCCAACCATTGACTACATTACTCAAAAAGAATGCATTCTAATGGTCTGCACAAGCCCAAACAGCCTTTGAAAATCTACAACAAGCTATGGTCAACTCTCCTGTTTTGGCACTTCCAAATTTTGATGAGGAATTTATCATTGAGACAGATGCTTCAGGTTATGGTATTGGAGCTGTACTACAACAACAGGGTCATCCCATAGCCTATTTGAGCAAATCATTGGCAACCAAACACCAATCTTTGTCAGCATATGAGAAGGAACTGTTAGCAGTGGTTTTGGCTTTGCAAAAGTGGAGAGGGTACCTCTTGGACAGACATTTTAAGATCAAAACTGATCATTTTAGTTTGAAATACATGCTGGATCAGAGAATTACTACACCTTTTCAGTCTAAGTGGCTTCCTAAACTCCTTGGCTTTGATTATGAAATAGATTATAGAAAGGGCAAAGACAATGTTGCAGCTGATGCTTTGTCTAGGATTGAAAGGCAGGCCGAATTATTTAATTTGATATCTGGTGTCACTTCGAATGAGTTAATGGATGCTGTGATCAAAACTTGGTCAAGTGATCCAGTCCTGAGCAAGATTGTGGAAGAGATAAAGAACAAGACTGTGGTGGGTAGTAAGTACACTTGGCGCAATGATCAACTCATCAGGAAAGGCAAATGGGTGGTGGGCCATGATGAAGAATTGAGGAATAAACTTGTGGCTCATTTTCATGATTCTGCTGTGGGGGGTCATTCAGGAGTGCATGCTACAACTAAAAGACTCACCACTTACTTCTATTGGAAGGGCTTAAGAAAAATGGTCAAAAACTGGGTCAGAAAATGTGATGTCTGCCAAAGGAATAAATCAGACCTATCTTCTTATCTAGGATTGCTTCAACCTTTACCCATTCCTGAGAGAATTTGGCAAGAAATCTCCATGGACTTTATTGAGGCTTTACCATTGTCACAAGGGAAAACTGCTTTACTTGTGGTGGTGGACAGGTTGTCAAAACAAGCACATTTTTTTCCCTTAACCCATCCTTACACAGCTTCTCAAGTGGCTCAACTGTTTTTAGACAACATCTACAAGCTCCATGGATTGCCAAAGTCCATAGTTAGTGACACAGACAAGATATTCATGAGTTTGTTTTGGAGATCCTTGTTTGAAAAGTTACAAGTTCAATTGAAAATGTCCTCTGCATACCATCCCCAAACTGATGGTCAAACTGAAATTGTGAACAAGTGTTTGGAAGGCTACTTGAGGTGCATGATTGGAGAGAAACCAAAGGATTGGGTCAAGTGGATTCCTCTGGCTGAATACTGGTATAACACAAACTTTCATTCCTCCATTAACACAACTCCATATGAGGTGGTCTATGGGCAAGCTCCTCCTCTGCACATTCCATATGTGGCTAAGGATTGTGCTGTGGAAGCTGTAGACAGAACAATGCAAGCAAGAGAGCAAACCATCCAATTGTTAAAGTTCAATCTCAAGAAGGCACAGGATAGGATGAAGTCACAAGCTGATAAGAAGAGGTCTGAAAGGGAGTTCTCAGTTGGAGCTTGGGTCTATTTGAAACTTCAACCTTATAGGCAGCTTTCTATCAGACAAGGGAGGCAAAATAAGTTGTCTTCTAAATTTTTTGGGCCATTTCAAGTAATTGCCAGGGTTGGACAAGTTGCATACAAGCTACAGCTACCACCTCATGCTAAAGTCCACCCAGTCTTCCATGTGTCACAACTCAAAGCTTGTTACTCAGATGCTGCTACCATGGGAGATTTTCCACAATGTGATGCAGATGGTTTGCTAGCTGCTACTCCTCTCAAGTTACTAGAAAGGAAGATGGTTAAACAAGGCAATAGGGCTGTGGTTTATGGACTTATTCAGTGGAGTAATGGTAATGAAGATGATGCAACATGGGAACTGCTCACAGACATTGAGAAGAGGTTTCCAGAGTTCGCATTTGACCCTTGAGGACAAGGTTGTCTTTAAGGGGGAAGGATTGTTACAAGTCATAACCAGCAGTACCACATGTCATTATTCTATTGGTTTGACCACATCACCACTCAGTCAACGCTAGTCAAACCTCTAACTGTTTTTCCTCTTTTCATATTTCCTTTATATACTAGTTTCTATTTCATTTCTCATTCAGTTTTTGTTGTATTCTCTCTCAACTCCACTGTAATAAATTCACCAATCAATAAACAATCATTTCACTTTCAATTACGAATTAGCCTTCTTATTTGTTAATTCCAATTGTTAGTTGAGCATTATCCCCAATCTTTCATTAGATTCAGATATTGTATGTTACAGCAAATAATTTTGAAGACAAAACAACAAAAATGTAGAATAGTTTCAAACACGATTATTAAGATCTCGATCCGATCCTTATCTTAAGATATTACGATTTTACGATCCTACAAAGTAAAAATGATACGAATCCTACGTAAGATCTTAACAAACTTAAGATTTTATAAGATCCCGATCTTAACCATAGGATCTTAAGATCTAATCCGGTCTGATCTTACTTTTTCGAAACCACAAGCTAAAAAAACCACAAAGTTATGAATTACGGAGTATGTTTTATAGAATTTAAAAAACAACATTTTAATATTATTAAACATTCCATATTCATAATTTAAGACAATATTTTCATGAAACATTTATATAATTTTGTGTTTATGATATATAATAATTTGTAAATTTAAATAATATTATTACAAATACTATTAAAAAAATGACATTATAATAGGATCTTAATAAGGATCCCAATGATTTTGATCTTGCAAAAACGAAAATTATCATAAACAAAATCCCGATCTTAAAACCTTGCTTTAAAGTTTGAATTAACAAATGAAACATGGAGCAGAATATTTATGCAACGTGAGAACTGTGATGTCTTTTGGTAGCCATATAACTGGACTATATTAAGTGTTTTCGACATGCGTAAATGATATCTTTATGTATTGTCTCTTTATTTTTCATCTAGTTAACCTGACAGACATGGGCACATGAAAAACTTGTCACACATCAAAAAGCTGAGAACACTCGACTCATGTGGTGGCATATTAATTTGCAAAGTAAAAAAGTAACTCCCAATACCGTCTTCCACGGGTTATGGGTCTCAATACCGTCTTCCACGGTGTATGGGGGAGGTTGAGACGTAGACAACCATACCCCTACCTAAGGTAGAGAGGCTGCTTCCGGATCTACCTAAGGTAGAAAAGGACCTCCGGCCTTTTGTAGGGAGTGAGGATCGAACCCTTGACCTCTAGGTTAAGAGGAAAGGGGTTTTCCTCATTATCCCTAATCCAACTGCTGCTCATAATAATTTAATAAGGAGTCATGTTTTCTCATGGTATTTCAATGTAATATTTTATTAAATACTAAATAGTATGGGTTTGCATACCACATTAGAAAATGTCTTTACAGTCGTACATGCTTTTGTAGATTATATTTCACATCAAACTTGTTGTATAGTATGTGTCAAGTTTCGAATGTGGGATTAATGCAATGTTAAAAAAGATTTAACCAGACCTTTATTAAGCCAAAGTAAACATACATATACATAATACACATTTGTTCCCCATATGACTACAAAAGACACATAACATGTAGATCTAACAATGGAAACATGCACTGCAAACCGTTTTTTTGGTAGCAGATGTTTACAAACAAGTGTCAGAAAACAGCCTAGATGGAAGTTAGGCTTTTCTTAGGCGAGTCTGTATTGATATGCACATGTTTTGGTGTCTTCTTTGCCCACCATAAGTAAAAAACCGACGATATTAAGAGCAATACAGCTATACCTCCAAGTGTTATTCCAACGATCCTTCCTACATGCTTCTTGTTATCCTTGGAAGAACCATCGGGGATTGATACTAACAAAATAAGACAATTAATAATTACGTATGTTATTAAATATTTACTCAACGTTACAGTCTGGTCATTTAACTAACCTTGAGAAACATGTATAGCTGAGACCAGTGGACCAAATGTGCTTTGAACAGGTATGCAGCAAGTACCTTTCCCAGCCCACATCAGATGAATGTCGATGATCGTGTTTGTTACATTGGTTTCAAACAATTTCACTAATGCTCTTTTTGGTCCGTGTGCTTCGTTCATTATGTTGAAATCTTGAATAACTCTTTCACCCTTTTCAAATTTGATCCAAGTTTTTAAGCAATAATATTTTTCGTCCCATTTTTATAAAAATATGAGATATGTACCTGGATATAAATGTCGAATAAGCGTCTTCCAAGGCCTCTCCATGACTCAGAATCCTCCATTTGAATTTCAGAAAAATGAAGTTCAACATTGTATCTTCCATTTCTTAACCCGAGGCCATAATACCTTAAAGAGTTTGGTGATATTCTTGCGGTTCTATACAACTCAGAGTCTAAAGTACCTGTGATTTGCGAAGCGGTTTGTGTAGTATATTGAGGTCCATTTGGGTTTGATATGAAACTTCCTGTGTTGCTTACTGCCCATTTGTTGTTTGAACTTGTGTAGACTGACGAAGCCCCAAGGATTTCAGAATCATCATCGAATCTAACACCATATGTAGATACTTGTTGTGAACCACCACATTTGACAGCAAAAGAATCTACAATGTAAAGTCAAAGTCAAACATACTGATTTTCAACTTGAAGTTTGACATGAAAATATCAACGTTTATTAGAAAATATTCTAATAGCAATTTTAAAATTTATAATAGATATTACGGGTGGAACAGTGTAACTATCGAAGTTATAGAAAATGTGTATCGAACATGACGTCAAAAATTTGTTCGTCTGACCTTGAGAGTCAAAGTATGAAAAACGCTGAATAGAACTTACTGGCTGGAACCTTTTCCTTGCACTTGTTATCACCTAACAGACAACGTGAGATCTCAGACGCCTTCCTGCACCGATTTTTAAGTAAACACATTAGGCTTTTCCACATATAAAAATCCCAAGAGAATGGAACTGTAAATCTTAAAGGAACGGCAGTTTACCCGTTTAGTAAGCTGTCTCCATTCACCAAAGTTCCAACAACATTTCTGCAGAAAAAGTATTATGTTTATGTGGTGTTTCGATAATCTGGGGAGCTAAAGATGAAATAGAATAATTCAACTCACAATGATCTTCCAATTTTTGCAAAATTAGCAGGTAAATTTCCTGTGATGGAATTGAAGGAGATGTCTCTGTTGCAACATAATGAAACAAAACCGATAAATAGAAGAAAACTAAGAGGTGGCTGAAGACGTCATTTTGGTACTTACAGTCCCCGAAGTTGTTGAGTTATGAGATTTGATGGGATCTCCCCGGTTAAGCTATTGCTTCCTAGATACCTGAAAATCTTAACATTGTGGACAAATTCAGAATTTCAGATTATAAATTATGGAAAGATTGAAAGACTTACAAGAAATGCAACGATTGTGAGTCTTGGAAAGAGTTTGGTATGCTGCCTGTTAATTTGTTGAAGCTCAAGTCCCTTTAACATGTTTTCCAAATAAGAACTTTAGACACAGTTATTATCCTACGACATGCATAACATTTGGCATAAAGTGGAACTTACAGCGTTTGCAAGTTAGCAAAAGTGCCAATTTGTGACGGAATTTCACCAGTTATTCGGGAGCTTCTCAAGGAACTGTAAGAGATACACAAATTACACCAAATTTCTATACCAAATTGTACTAATTTGATAGTTTCATTTTTGTAACGCAAGGCTAAGTATGGTGGATTAAAAAATGAAAAAGGCGTTAACTTTGACATATAATATATAATGATTAAAACAAATGCAAACGAAGAGGCAGTAAGTCATACAGAATCGAAAGGCTGGACAAGTTAACCAAGAAATCAAGTGTCGAATCTTCACCACTCAGATCACCTATTCTCCTATAAAGCATAAAAAAGAAAAGGATTAAACTGATTAACATATGACCAGTTTAGTCCTAACACATATATTTATTGTTTTACAAAATTAATGAAAAGTCTTACAAGTCTTCTAGTTTAGTCAAAGCAGCGTAATTGCTCGGAATCGGGCCTTCAAGAGATGTTCCTTCAAGTCTCCTGAAGAAAACGAACGAGAAAATTCATTAATATATATAAAACATAACTTTCACTACAAACATATATAATTAATATCATGCTTACAGTGTTGTTAGATTCGTAAAAGTTCCAAAAAACTCAGGAAGCTTTCCCGTAAAACCGTTATCGGATGCCCACCTGTTGTGGGATAAAAGTTTACAAATGCAGGTTTGAGTACTGAAGAACAAACTTTATGTAATCATTTGTTTACACTGTGTGAAGGGATTTTAAATTTGACAATTCTTGAGGAAACGGCCCGCTCACTCCGCTGCTATCTATGTACCTAATTGACAAAGAAGGCGTTAGACAAAAAATAATTATAAAAAATTCAAAATCTTGAAAATGGTACACATTAGTTTGACCTCAAAGTCAAACTTTTCTGTATTTGGAAGGTTGTAAGATAGACTTACAGTTGCTCTAAGGAGGTCAACTTTCCTAAATCAGCAGGCAACGGTCCGTTGAAATTGTTTGAGCTAAAGCTTCTGTATGACAGTAAAAATTTGTCATGAAGTGATATAAATGATAGAATTTGTTGAGAATTAAAGACTTTTACTTACAAAGATTTCAACTTGGTAAGATTGCCAAGCTGCACAGGAACAAGACCGCTAAAATTGTTAATGCCAAGACTCCTGTGATTAACAATAATGCAACGTTAATTGATGTGATTATTCAGAACTAGAATAAGTATATGACAAGATTGATATGTACTAACAAATATTGCATGTTGATTAGGTTCCCAATTTCTGAAGGGATAGGTCCACTTAGTATGTTCTGACCGAGGTTCCTGCATCAAGTTCAAATATACAGTTAAAACGATGAGTTGCATAGTTTCACTCCAAGTCAAAAGAACTAATTTTTCAACTTTGAACTGAATTTAATGGTCTCTCACAAGTCCATAAGGTCAGTCAGTTGAAAAAGTTCTTGCGGGAGTTCGCCAGAAATGTCCAAAGCATATATCATCCTGCAAAGAAAATATTAAACATCCAAACTCTAGTTAGTGTAAATTTATAGACTTATTGGTCTGAAAGTACCACTAGTCATTTTTCATTATTACTGTAAGAAAATATTATAAAGAACTGACAAGTGAGTAATATGGCAAACGTTGGCAGCACAATCACAAACAATTCGCGGGTTTGCATGCTCTGCAGCCCAAGCTGCACCCGGTGTGCACGGGTCAGTGGTCAAGTTCACCTTTGACCTCAAATTCCAGTAATCTATCAGCTTGTTGATAGCAGTCACTGTGATCAAACACAAAAAAGAAAAGATCACAAAGTGAGCTAACAACAAAAATTACAAACAAAAAACGAGCACGCACTTGTCACACAGACCTTCACTCGGTTCAGTGGTTATTTGAGCAGAAACAAGTTTATGTATCGTTAAAACCAAGAAACAGAAGCTAAGGATTCCCATAATTATGCAATGAACTTGTTATCAGAAAGTTGTAACTTACACAAAGACAGTTTTAGTTTTATCTATACAACTTGTATATATGAAGTCTAATATTCTATGCACGAGGTACAACGGTGTGAACATTAAAGTCAGGCCTACAAACACACACAACCAAACAAGTGTTTTATGGTCAAGTTTACATCATCATCAAATGCTTTCTTTAAGGATAAAGTCATTTTCTTTGATTAGTATGATATAGTAAACAGCAAGTGGCAAATATGGAAACATGGAAATGGAAATTAAGGGGTGTGAACCCTTTCTTAAGCTAGACTCCAATAGTCTAATCTTAATTTTTTTTTTCTTTATATATAAATCATAATCCTTTAGCAAAACAACAATGTTCATCCCTTGAGTATTCACCTACGTGTAGTTCAGTCCATCCAGAATTTCTTTTCAATCTGTGTCACTGAACCTAAGGATGTTGATTGATCTCCATAAAAGTGTCATGTGCACGACACAAATGTCTATACTGTGTTTGTAAATGGTATCAACCATGCCTTTTGGTTTCCTGTATGATAATTGAGTGACTGACTTTGTAAGCTATCCTTTTTGGTTTCTTGATGCTAACTAGATATCAGTGTTATGAAAAGGCCAAAATAACGCCATGGTTTGTATAAAGTCAGCAAAATGTAGTATCTATTATATTTTGCACTTGTGCAAGAAATCTGTAAATAATGGTCAAAATTGACAACTTGATTGTGAAAGTCTTTAATAGTGTAATAAATAAATCGATGCTAAGGGAGTAAGGGGCAATCGCATCGCAGCCCCTCCTGTCTCCCTCACCATGTTTAGGAGAGCAGTACTTGGATGGGTCACAGGATGTTGTCTTGCTGCACCTTGAACTTTTAAAATTGGGTAGAAGGTACTATAGACAATAAACAAAAACATAAGGATTGCCGGCCTGTGAATAGACCAGATTAAAAGATTAAACAAGGGGTCATAGTCAAAGTTGTTTCTCAAGAATCAATGATCGCACATATTATATAAACACTTGCTTTACTATATTCTTTTGTATGCTGAATAAAGTTAATGACAGTGAAGTTGAGTCTTGGCATCATGCCAATGAACCAAAATCGAGAACTACGAAAGTAAGTAGAAACTCTCGTTAGGAAATTTCATTAGAATCAGCTGGTGTAACTTTGAAAAATAATTGGTACAAACTAAAAGAACCTTTTCTAGATCAACTTGAAACTCTTCTTATTTATTTATTTATTGGAACAGAAAGTGTATAGGCACGTAATGCCCAATTGGCTATAGTGTGAGCCCAACTAAGATTAGAGTGGTTCCGGATCACATGTTGAGGGAGCAGTCCTTCACTAGTTCAGCATTACACACATCACCAACCACCACCTATCGTCAGTACAGGTTATACAAATTGGATGAACAATAGTGTGCAAGAAGAATTCACATACAGTAATAGTGAAACAAGATCAATTTACAGTGTCAAACTGACTACAGCACAATCATATGAACCTGCTTTGGAAACTATCATCAGACCGCATGAAGGAAGCGAAGATCAGAGTCAAAATATGCAAGAAGATCTAAGAAGAATTAAAAGACAAAGTCCTAATGTAGTGTGCACATAGATGTATGTTGAAGCAAAGAACAAGTTGGATTTATCAACCAAATAAACTGAATCCACTGTCAAAACAAACAAATATGAAAACGTTTACATGCCATACCACATAAAGAGCCATTACAAAGTCATAACCCATGTTGGACCAAAAAGGTTGAATCATTTGTTTCAGTTTTAGTAGCAACTGATTCGTACTTGGAGCACAGTGGACGGCAAGAGATGTAACAGTATCTCATTTATTGTTGCTACAACTGGACTGGATTTCAATACACATTCTTGCTTTAAATTTCTTCAACTGCATTAATAAACATAGGAGGATTTGACATTTCCTGAAAGAACATAATCTAGTCAGCTGGCAATCTAATGGTCTAACATGTTAAGTGACGATGCTTCCTCTCAACTTTTACATCTTCATTCTATCGTCATTATATTAGCTAACTATATATAAAAATTACGACCCATGTTCCATATATCTTCACAAACTCTTAAGCAATAGTTACATATTATCTCAGTATATATAATCATTGCAAAATTTTACAAATACTCAATGAACACTGAAAGGTGTTCAAACAAGTGAGTTCTGTTGACATAAATAATGTCTGAAAACATTAGTCATATCTTTCGATACCTCTATATTTTAACGATCACAAAATGTAAAATCGTAAATCGTATAATTACTACGTAAACAAGTATTAAGCTAGTTTATATCACTATATCCAACTTAATCACTTAAGGTATGGATAAACAAGTGCTTAATACATCTCATGATCAAAGGGGTATTTAATTAACTAACACAAAGTTTATTTAATTATATAAACATATTATATATTTTTGAAAAACACTTTTGGTAATTAAGAAAAATGTTTTATTCATACTAAATATATGAATTCAATTTTTTAACCAAAATCAGTTAGTTTTTCACCAAATAAACTTTCCCCACTAAAAGACAAGGATTCTGGCCGTTTCAGCTGGGCGGCCCCCTTAATTATAAGGGGCGGTCCCCTTAATTTTAAGGGGGCCGACCTTGATTTAAGGGGACCGGCCACGCTCCTCTGTCAGAATCTTTTGCCTATAAATACCACCTTAAACCTGAATTTTTGCCTTACCTTTTGCACGAAATTTTCAGATCTATAACTCTCTAAAGATCCTCTAAAACCCTTTGATCATTTGTACATTAATCCTTGTTTCAAGTGATTCAATCCCTCATCATCCATTCTCATCCAAAGTGCAAAAGAAGAACACTCTTTCTACAACCAAGTTCAAGAAGTGTTGAAGAGTAGTTGTGCATAGTGTATATATACATTCATTTGTGAATATTGTGTTGTGCTTGTTATATATTGTTTAGAAGATATAGAAGTTGTGTAGGAAGTAGAAGTTGATTAGTAGTGAAGTAGGTTAGTTGTGAAGATTGGTGTGAAGTAGAAGATCGGTGTGAAGTAGAAGATTGGTGTGTAGAAGATAGGTGTGAAGAAGATTGGTGTGTAGTATATTGGTGTGAAGAAGTTGTGTAGAAGTAGTGATCAAGTTGTGAAGTTATTGTGGTGTGTAAATTGGTGTGTAAGGTTTTCTCCGCCAAAAGGGAGTTTGTTGACATAGTGAAGAAAACTCTCGAGTAGGTGACTCGGGGAGTGGAGTAGGAACAAGGAAGGTGTCCTTGTAGCCGAACCACTATAAATCCTTATGTTGTGGTTTGATCTTTCCAACTCTTCTCATTACTCATTTATTTATCTTTACTATATTAGCTTTGTTAGTTAGTTACCATACAATTGTTCATATAGTGCAAGTATTGAGTTCACATAAACTAGAATCAAAGTTTTTTAAAACAAACTTGTGTTTATAAATTTAAAAGGACGTAAAACTATTCAACCCCCCCTTCTAGTTTTCCACAAGTTCTCCCAAATTATGTGTCCATGTAACATTGCAATTAATTTAATGATGTGAAATAATTTGCAAATTTGATATTGTATTCCTCATAGTGACAACAACTTTGTCACGATTAAACAAGATATGGTTACTTCCAACTAACGAAAAAGTGAAATCAAGTTAAAAGAGCAGAGTTCACCTTAACTTCCATCATCTTCGTTAATACCTATACCTAAAGTGTTCAGAAGGTGAAACCAAACTCTCAACAATGGTACATGCTTGAAAGCACATCTCAAAGTCTTGAATCACAAAAGACGAAGTATCCTTGGAATCATACACGACCAACTCCTGTTAAAAGTTACGTATAAATATTAATATGTAAATGACTAGTATCGAACCCGAGACCTCGGGATTGTACACAATACAAACGAGAGTCAAAGATTAATAAATATTAATTGTTAGTTATATTTATTAATAACACAAGTTCAAGGATTAATGGTCGTTAGTTATTAAATGTATGGACTAATTATCGTTAAAGGGAAACGGAAAGGACTAGAATGTAATTTGGATAGCAAGAAGGATCCGGAACACCCTTGTGGGTGTATGGCCGGTCGATCCAAGCCCAAGGGGGGTTGACCCATGCCTTGCTTGGTCTTCAAGTTTCCTCTACTATATATACAAACCTTACGGTCATTCATTCACACCTTTTGTGCACACACAATACCCTAAAGTTTGGTTTTTCCTTCTTGTTTTCTTCTAACCGATCGAACCTAAGAACCCTTAGGGTTGGATCGATTTTTTCAATAACAAAACAATACTTGTGTTTAATCTTGCAATTAATTTGATTCGGTATTAGTTTGTGTGTACAAGAACGAGGGTAACAACTCACTATAGTTGTTATCAAGGAATCGATCAATAAAACGGTAAGGGATTGATCATTGATTCATAAACCCTAATTAGGGTTCATCAATTAATTCAAGATTTGCTTATTTGATTCTTGTTCGGGCTAGAATCACCACGGCACGTTCCTATTTATGTTTTAGTTAATCTTATGTGTTATACTTGATCCTAGCTTCCGCATATTTGTGTACTTTGATTGTCAAACTCTAACAGTGGCATCACGAGTCATGTATAACATGTAATTGATTACTAAAACGTAATAAAAATCGGATCTTTAATTGTTTTAGATACATGTTTTTGATCTAGGGTTTTTCTTTAAATTTTTTTTATAAAATTTGAAACCCTAACCCTAATTTAAGGGGGGGGGGGGGGTCGATTTTCCACATAAAACCCTAATTAGGGTTTGTGGTTTAATTGATTAATTGTAATCACTAGAAACCCTAGGTCTTTAACCGGTTATGTGAACGTATTCTGTGACCTATGTGCTAATTGTTAGGTTTTATCCGTGACAAAACATGCATGTTAGTCATGGATCTTGTTGTTTTTTTTTTATTTGTCACATGTTTAAGATAGATCTAAAATTGGGGAAGACTCCAATATATATATTAAAATCAATTTATATGCTATGTGGTGTGTATATTAGCTTTGGCCTACGCAATTAATTCGTCAATGCATGTGGCTCTCTTCCATTAAGAGGAGAAGGCCTTAGTTGATTACATGCATATTTATACCTAGAATTGATTTTATTAGGATCTTTTCTAATAAGGTTTGCATGTGGCTAATTGTTTCACTTTTATTATTATTAGTTATTTGTTTTTCTTTGAATTACCTGTTTTTATTGTTTCTTAATTGTTTGACTTGTTGTAAGCAATAAAAAGGGTGATTTTCATAAAGAAAATAATACGGACTAATAATGGTGAAACCCTAAGTGATAAAGATTGAATCTTGCGGAGTCTTATGTGCCAACAACGGTTCGCTTCGCACGGTAATTCGCTCCAAGGCGAGACTAGCAAGATTCATACTTTATTACATATTTTTGAGATTGAATTCATAAACTTTTGCTTGATTGATGTTTTGTACAAATATACTTTTAAAAGTAACTCTTTTAAGACTAAATTCATAACCGTGATATGAAGGCTTAGAAAAGAGCCTTAGAGTCTGCCTTGGTTATCACAATCTTGAATACGTCTTAAACGAATTTCTTTTAAAATCATGCTTGTAGAAAGTCATCTTAGGGTTTTTTAAACCTCAAGTAAAACTTTGTGTATTAATTTCACGAATTGGTAATAAAAAGGTTTTGAAAATTATGTTATAAAGATGAGTGCATGCATCTTTATACATATTTTGATTGACATATCAAAATTGAATACCCTTAAAATTTAAGTTACATGCCATCTATCTATAAGGAACACTTGGAATTTTAATTTAGTAAACGTGAGACTTAGGCTAAATTATTATAACAAGGTAAAATTCTGTTAATGCGTGAGACCATAGATAGTAATTTTACAGTTTCTAAGGTAGACGACTTAATTAAGTTGTGCGTGAGACCTAGAACTTAAGGCATGAGATGGGATGAAACATGCTTACAAGGCAAATTGATGAATCAATTTGATGTAAATCCCATAATGGTCTAGGAATTGGAAATCTTGTTTGCCAATTATTGTTCGACAGATTACCATCTTTTGTACTTTCACCACTAGTAGATCAACTGATGTGGTGGAACTATGTAAAGTTGGATCCTAGATTTTCAAGAAAATTTTGGTGGTTATATGAATATAGCCTATGGGTATTTTATTTTCTTGAAGATATTTATTATCGAAAATACTAATGTTTGAACTTTTATCTGTAGATATGGCTCAACCCGATAACCCAACTGTGATTTCTGCTTTCAAGAGTCATCTTGAGAGAGAAAAATTGACTGGAAAGAATTTCAATGATTGGCACTGTTCGCTCAGAATTGTCTTGAGGGCGGCCGGTAAGCTCAATTACTTGACCCAGGAATGCCCAGCTGAGGCTCCTATATCTGAACCAGAAGATGTTAGGGCAGCTTGGAGGGTGGAACATGCTAAGTTTAATGAGGTTGCTTGTTTAATGCTCACTAGCATAAGTGCTCCATTACAAAAGAAGTTTAAGTACTTTTTCCCTAAAGATATGCTTGAAGTACTTCAGCAGTCTTATGAGAAACCACCCGCAGTTGAATTGTATGATGAACTTGACAAGCTACACAACTGCAAGCATGGTGATGGTAAACCAGTTGAAGATTATGTGACTGAGATGAAAGAATCTTTTGATCAGCTTCACAGAATTGGATTTGGTTACCCCGAGAATGTGCAAGTGCACTTGATCAACAGGTCCCTTAACAAGGACTTTGCTCGTTTTATGCAGAATTTCAACATGCACTGCTCGGGGAAGACAGTCTCAGAATTACTCGCACTGCTTGTTGATTTTGAGAAAAGTCTACCAGCTAAGGTCAAGGCCCCTACCCCGCAAGTGTTGGCAATTCATGGGGGAGAATCCAGAAGAAATCGCATGTGAACAAAGGCAAGGGGAAAGGTGATAAAGGCAAGCAGGTCATGGCCTATCAACCTCAACCAAAGATGCCCAAGGGGAAGCAGCATCAGCCTAAGCAGAACAAGGTGAATCTGCCAAGCAAGAAGGATTAGGCTTGTCACCATTGTCATGAAAAGGGCCATTGGAAGCGCAATTGTCCTCTCTACATTCATGACTTGCGACTCAAGAAGCAAGGGAATGAAGCTGATAACCCCAGTTCATCAGGTGCGTTCTTTATGATTGAATTATTCACTCTTACTCCTAAATTGAATTCATGGGTATATGATACGGGATGTGGCATTCAAGTGGTATATAAGTGGTTATCCTTAGCAGAGTGGTGGTACGACACTACTTATCATACCACAATGAAAATGACCCCATTTGAATTGAAGCCCTCTATCGCTATGCTCCAACACTTATACCTATGCCCCAGCCTGAAGGTTCCAATGTTGCCTCGGCAGAGAGTCATCTCCTTAGTCCTATCTATCCACCTCTCCAGACACAATATCTTGAGTACCTATGATGGTGACCACATCTGCTCGCATGTGATGTTTGGACATAGAATCATTTGCAATACCTTGCAGGGGTTTAGAGTTGAGAGAAAGTTGACCTATGGACAACAATTCCTGCACGTGGGTAACGGAGCACATGCAGCAGTTGAAGCTATAGGAGTAGGGATGAGCACGGTACCGGTACCGTACCAAACCCGTACCGAATTGGTGGTACCGAATTTTTCCCGAGCATAAATTAGTGGTATCGGTACCGTACCGAACGGGATTCGGATACCGGTACCGGTACCGGGAAATCGGGTTTTTCCCGTTTTTTTCGGGAATTTCCCTATTTGATACCGGTCTCGTACCGAATTAGTGGTCCCGATTTTTTTTCCTCCTTATTTCGTAGTACCGGTACCGTACCGTATATCGGGAACGGTACCATTTCGGTACAGTACCGATACGGTTCCGGGATTCGGTTCGAAATGCTCATCCCTATATAGGAGTTTTTAATTTAGTGTTGCCTTCGGGCTTAGTAATATCTTTAAATAATTGTCATTATGCACTGACAATTGTTAGAGGTGTAATTTTATTTTCATGTTTGTTGAACCTTGGTTTTGATCATACTGTTTCAAACAATGGAATTTCAGTTTCTTTAAATGGTGTTTTTTATTTTAATGCTATTGCTGTGAATGGTGTGTTTGAAATTGATATGAATGACAATGATAATGCTTTTGTTAAAAATAATTCAATGTATAGCATCAATAATAAGAGAATCAAGAAAGGTCTGGATTTGTCTTATCTTCGGCATTGTCGACTTGCTCACATTGGCAAGGCTCGCATGAAAAAGCTGCAACATGATGGGCTTTTAGAAAAGATCAATGATGAATCATTTGATAAGTGCGAATCTTGCATTGCTGGGAAGATGACTAAGAAACCCTTTAAAAATAGGATTGAAAGGGCTAATGATCTACTTGGTCTAATTCACACAGATGTGTGTGGACCACTTAGACATGTGTCAAGGAGAGGTGCTAGTTACTTCTTAACATTTACGGATGATTACAGCCGTTATGGTTATGTTTATTTACTTAAACATAAACATGAGGTGTTTGAAACATTCAAAGTGTTTAAAGCAGAAGTAGAGTTGCAACTTGGAAAGAAGATTAAAGCTCTTCGATCCGATAGAGGTGGTGAATACCTGAGTCAGGAGTTCATAGATTACTTAGCAAAGGAGGGAATTGTCCGGCACCTTACTTCTCCATATACTCCACAACAAAATGGTGTATCTGAGAGAAGGAATCGTACATTGCAAGACATGATACGATCTATGTTTAATCTAACGACTCTTCTTTATTCGTTTTGGGATTATTCCTTGGAATCTGCGGTTCGCATTCTTAATATGGTTCCAACAAAGAAGGTTGATAAGACTCCATGTGAGTTATGGACTGGAAAAGCTCCTAACTTGTCTTATCTTAAGGTCTGGGGTTGTGAGGCGTATGTTAAACGTGACTCAGCAGACAAACTCCAACAAAGATCTGTGAAGTGCATCTTCGTAGGATACCCTAAGGAAACTATGGGTTACTACTTTTATTACCCACTGGAAAATAAAGTTTTTGTTGCAAGGTATGGAGACTTCTTGGAAAAGGAGCTCATATCTCAAGAATTCAGTGGGAGAGTATATGATCTGGAAGACGATCATGAAGATGTAACACCTTCTGAAAACACTAGCCAACTTCCTGTGGAACCTGAAAGTTTAGGTCCTCCACCTGAAGTGAAGTGGTTCCCATTCGTAGGTCAACTAGACCTGTGAAAGCTCCAACACGTCTATGTCTTAACATGGAGTGTGATGATAACTTGATAGGGGATCTTGATGAACCTACAAGTTATAAAGCTGCCATGAATAGTCCTGAAAAGGAAAAATGGCAGGTTGCTATGAATGGGGAAATGCAATCCATGAAAGACAATGAAGTCTGGGAAGAAGTAAACCTACCTCCGGGTGCCAAGTTAGTTGGAAGTAAATGGCTCTACAAGAAAAAGACTGATATAGATGGCATTGTACACACATATAAGGCCCGTTTGGTAGCTAAAGACTATACTCAAACTTTTGGTGTTGACTATGAGGAGACCTTTTCTCCTGTAGCTGACAATAGGGCTATTAGGATTCTTATAGCCATAGCCGCTTACTATGACTATGAGATTTGGCAAATGGATGTCAAAACCGCCTTCTTAAATGGTCGCCTAGATGAAGACATCTATATGGCGCAGCCTGAGGGGTTTGTGAATCCAGCATTCCCAAATCGTTTATGCAAGCTTAAAAGATTCATTTATGGATTGAAGCAAGCATCACGACAATGGAATAAGAGATTTGACAGTGAGATTAAAAAGTATGGATTCACTCAAAATCTCGATGAGCCATGTGTATATCACAAAGCTAGTGGGAGTAATGTAATTTTCCTTATATTATATGTTGACATATTGATCATGGGAAACGACATTCCAAGTTTGCAAAAGGTTAAGGCATATCTTGGAAGTTGCTTTTCTATGAAAGATTTAGGGGAAGCTGCATTTATTCTGGGAATCAAGATATATAGATATAGGTCTCAGCGATTAATTGTGTAGAACCGTAGAGGGGGGGGGGGGGTGAATACGGTTTCTTAGGCTTTTTAGATGTTTAAAAACTTTAAGCCAAAAGAAAACCAAGTGGTTGTATAATCAATCCAACAACCACTATCACAACCTAAGTATATAAAGCAAGTAAAGAACAAAACGATATATACTGGTTCGGGATGGGGGGTTTATACCATCCGTACGTCCAGTTGCGAATCCGCGACTCCGATGCTATTCACTAGTATAATCCTTTCGGTGGACTATAAACCGTTACAATTCACTCCACCGATATTCACCAATATCGATTCACAAAGAAGGAGTTACTCACCAACCGCCCTCGGAAACCACCCAAAAGAATCTCATGATTCGACTTTACCTAAGGATCACAAAGATCTCTACCAAGACTTCCACCCGGAAGTATCAAACCCCAACTAGATCCCCAATGATCTAGGCTTGGTCACCAAGACACAAGACTTCCCTTACAAACAATTGAATGAATGAATGAATGTTTGTTCAATCAAGTCCTAACCTAACCTAGTGACTCGATTGTAGTAGAAAGGGTATAAGAAAGAAGACCCTCGACACAATCACAAGAGTGGATTAGGTTCTTGTGATTCTTCCCTTGCAAAGATATGTATTCTTTCAAAGATGTTAGTATGAAAATCAAGAACACAAGATTAGAGATAGAGAGATTGAGAGATTTGAGAGTGTTTAGAGAGAAAGAATCTAGAGAGAAAGAATAATGGCAAGGGGTGAGGAATACAATAGGCAAGGGTGGTATTTATAGGCCAAGAACCCAAACTTGGGAAATTTTACCGAGGCCGGCGCGTCACCTGCGCGTCAACGCGCGGGCAGCGCGCCAAGCGTCTGTAACTTTTTCCCAAGTGTTGGGTGTTTGGATCTTACAAATACCTATCCTTGCTAAACCCCTAATTGTACTTCACATTAAACCTTAACATTAATCATTCTAAGGTTTACCAACTCAAATAGCCAATTTGGAAATCATTTGTGAAGTGCTTAAAGAGAAACCAAATTACCAAGGGTTTAAAGTGTAGATTGGGTAATTTGGAAGGGGTAGAAGTGTATCTCCTCATATGGCATAGAAAAGAGAGAAAGAATATGCCATGGAATATTCTAATGCTTGGGGGGGGGGGGGGGAAGAATGAGATGGAGGGTTGAGATGAAATGGTTTGAATTGGATGGCTAGGATCAAAGGGAGCCTCCCTTGGTTTTCAAACAATTTTGCATGTGGGGAATATGGATGGATGAGATGATCACATTTGGAATGGATGGCTAGGATCACACATGCCTAGGTTAGGGTTGAAGAGGATATTCCAAGGAATATGCTTTGCTTGGGGGGAAAGGAGAAATGAAGGGTTGAGATGGTTTCATTTGAATTGGATGGTGGAGATCAAAAACATGTGGTGGTATAGATAGAAGAGATTGGATGGATGGTTGAGATGAGTTTAATTTGAATTCAATGGTTGAGATCAATCACATGTGGTGGTATAGGGAAGAGGGATTGGATGGATGGTTGAGATATGTTTGATTTGAATTCAATGGTTGAGATCAAGCCCATGTGGTGATATAGAGATGAGGGGTTGGATGGATGGTTGTGATGTATTGTAATTTGAAATCAATGGCTAGGATGAGAGGAGCCATATTAGGGTTTCCAACAATTGGCATGTGTTGAAAATGAAGGGTTAGGATGTGTTGTAAGGGAATGGATGGTTGAGATGTAGTGTGTAAGGGAATATGTAAGGGTGTAAGAGATTGTGTAAGAGAATATTTGATTTGGATATGATTGGTTTTGTCTTATGCATAAATGAAATTAAGAGAGGATTAAGACACAATCTAATTGTCATTAAGAAGAAAAGATTTAGACAATTAAGATTATAAGTTGAGAAAATCATAGGTTACTTATAAGTTCAAGTAATACAACGTCGAGAATCCATAGTTTCATATCTCGTGACTTTCCATGACTCAACGTTCTCAACTAATACCTTGGTTCAAACAAGTTAAGTGCTTTACCTTGATGTAAAGCATAACCCAAGTGGGAAAGGATGCGTTTACGCAAAGTGACCTTTGACTTAGTTTGACCAATAAGGGAGTAAACCCGTTACGTAATTAGGGAGGACGTAAGCACGGGATATGAGCATATGAATGCTTCAACACTATGTTATGTGAAATATACAAGCTCCCTAAGTTTAGAAAAGCCTTGGCTAGAGGCGATAGTTAGAAAACATGAGTTGGCGTTTTCCCGTAAATGGGTGTTTTAAAAGTAGGATCTCTCAAGTCTCAAAACTCGTTTCGAGTGTTCTCAATTAAGCACATAACATATTCATACCTATTTTGAAAGATACACATTTGTCGGGTAAGGGGAAAGCCGACTTTCAAAATTCGCTCGGAACCATACAGTGTCCTGGCGCGTCACCCGTGCGTTGACACGCGGGCAGCACGCCAAGAGCAGACATTGGCTCCGGCGATTTTGAGCTAACGTTTGTTATTTTATGTGTTTCGATGGTTTATTTGTCATCATTAAAACATAAAGAGATCTTGATCATGTTGCCTCAACAATCTCCCCCTTTTTGATGATGACAAACAAAAACCTAAAGCAAATAAAATTACCAAACTTAGTGAAGACAAAGGGCGCCTTTGGTGTAGCTTGCATCTTGACCTTTGCCTTGTAATTTGGTGAAGCCTTTAACATTACTTGAATGGTCTTCACGCTTCTTGCTTTCTTTCTCCCCCTTTTGTCGAATCAAAAAGGCGGGACTTCCATTTGAAATGGGAAAGTAGCTTGTTTCCGTGCTCCCCCTTGGACTGTTGTTAAGAATATTCTTAAGTACCTTAGGGCTACTAAAGAGATGTTCTTAGTTTATGGGGGTACTCCATCTGCAGAACTTGATGTTACAGGTTACTGCGATGCTTCTTGGAAAGGTGATAAGGATGATACGAAGTCTCAGACGGGATATGTCTTTGTCATTAATGGAGGAGCTGTGGATTGGAGGAGCAGAAAGCAGAGTGTATTGGCGATGTCAGCTACAGAAAGTGAGTATATAGCGGTTTCAGAAGCTGCAATGGAAGCTGTTTGGATTAGGAAATTTGTTTCAGGGCTTGGGGTTATGCCTTCGATTCAACGACCTATGAAAATGTATTGCGACAATTCAGCTACAATTACATTTGCCAATGAACCTGGAATCATGAAAGGCACCAGACATTTCCCGATTAAGCATCACTATGTTCGAGAACAAGTCGAAATAGGTGAAATCAAAATGCTCAAAGTTCACACAGAATAAAACTTAGCGGATCAGTTAACAAAGCCTCTACCTTGCACCAAGCTTTACAAGCATGCTGAAGGAATAGGACTTAAATTAGCTGAAAGTTTCATGCCCATTTGTGATTAGTATTTGGATAAGGGATGTAATGTACAATTATTATTTTAATAAAATAAAATATTGTTTATGTTTATTTTTTTATTGTCTTAATAATATATCCAATATTTGCATGTTTAAATCCATGAATATGTTATTATTCTAAATAGTCCGTTGTCGATTAATGATACGGGAATATCATTAAACTAAGACAATTTTGAGTATTGGTTTAGGATATACTTGAAAGTATATTGATGCGTAGTCATACCAATTTCACATGATACTCAATGAATTGAGTATTGGACTTATCCCAACAATATGATTTAAGTTTTAGTGTGAGAATCATATTTAAAGTTATCCTCAGACTTGAGATACCAGATAAGTGTCATGGATGTAGTGCATTTTTGTGAAGCAATCTACCGCTTACCGTAATTGGAAGTTATAAGGGTTGTTTTCAAAAATGTTGCAAAGTTCATGGGTTATTCTTGTAGTCAAGAGAGAATTTGTTCCTTCTGATTTGTTCAGAAGTTTAATACTGCTGGGCCCCTCGTAGGGTTGACAAAATGTTTGCGTGGCCACGCCCAAAGTCTATCTGGAATACGTTCAGATGTTTTGATAATTTTGTTCAATCATAAAGAGACGAGAAACAGAATATTAATAAAGAAACTCACATCTTTATTAAATGTAGTATTAGAAACAAAAGGATAATTATAATGATGAATCATTAAAGGTTTTCCAGGAAACCTAGCTCGAGTCGTGCTGGGGGCATTGGAGTGTTGCAAGACGCTAACCAATGTCATTTTACTATTAATAGATATACGAGTGGGAGCTGTTAAAAGTTACGTATAAATATTAATATGTAAATGACTAGTATCGAACCCGAGACCTCGGGATTGCACATAATACAAACGAGAGTCAAAGATTAATAAATATTAATTGTTAGTTATATTTATTAATAACACAAGTTCAAGGATTAATGGTCGTTAGTTATTAAATGTATGGACTAATTATCGTTAAAGGGAAACGGAAAGGACTAGAATGTAATTTGGATAGCAAGAAGGATCCGGAACACCCTTGTGGGTGTATGGCCGGTCGATCCAAGCCCACGGGGGGTCGACCCATGCCTTGCTTGGTCTCCAAGTTTCCTCTACTATATATACAAACCTTAGGGTCATTCATTCACACCTTTTGTGCACACACAATACCCTAAAGTTTGGTTTTTCCTTCTTGTTTTCTCCTAGCCGATCGAACCTAAGAACCCTTAGGGTTGGATCGATTTTTTCAATAACAAAACAATACTTGTGTTTAATCTTGCAATTAATTTGATTCGGTATTAGTTTGTGTGTACAAGAACGAGGTAACAACTCACTATAGTTGTTATCAAGGAATCGATCAATAAAACGGTAAGGGATTGATCATTGATTCATAAACCCTAATTAGGGTTCATCAATTAATTCAAGATTTGCTTATTTGATTCTTGTTCGGGCTAGAATCACCATGGTACATTCCTATTTATGTTTTAGTTAATCTTATGTGTTATACTTGATCCTAGCTTCCGCATATTTGTGTACTTTGATTGTCAAACTCTAACAGCTCCGACCCTAATTGCACCAAAATTTTCCCATCATTTGAAATAAACAAAGGCACCGAATACCGATCTCTTCCAGGATCAGTCAGATACGGGATGGAAACCAATTTCATCCAAGAATTCTTCACTCCATACACCTTCATCACCCATACATCCGTACGATTTGCACCATAAGTACAAAGCACACACAACCATTCTCCCAAAACCTCCAATGTCAACTCCTTATCACCGTCATCATACACCGGTTGCAAAACCTCACCATAAGTCTCTGTTCCTAAATCAAAAGAATTTATCGTCCAAGGATCAGACTGGTAATCTAGCCTAGGCGCCCAATGAAGAGCTCCATTCACAAACTTAGCAGAATCCACTAACCAAAAAGCACAAGGAAAATCATCAATATCCTTCCAACCATCACAATCTCCACTTTTTAACAAATAAATCTTGGCTTTGTTATCCTTCTTAGCACGATTTTTTTTCCCTATATACCTCAGGGGCAGCCCTCTCCGAAAAATTCTTGGTCCACTGTCATATATTTGGGATAAGTGTTGGACCCACTATGTACTTTCCTAATACTACCTTGTAAGCTAGTACCTATGGTACTTCTTGTGCGACTGTTTCGACTTTCTTGGGCGACTTTTTTTTATTATTTTTTTAAAATTTAACTTCATATAAGTTACACTATTAGTCCCCAATACATAAAAAATGCACCGTAGATCCCTAATAAATAACCTTCGTTAGTCCCTAATACATAAACACCACCACCACCACCACCACCTCCCACCACCGCTGCAACCACCACCTCCCGACACCATCCACTGCCGCCGCCACCACCACCCACCACCACCACCACCACCACCCACTACCGCCACCCACTACCGCCTCTCACCACCACCCACCACCATCCACTGCTGCCACCAACACCCACCACCACAACCATCCACTGCCGCCACCACCCACCACCACCACCCACTACCGCCACCACCACCCACTACCGCCACCACTACCCACCACCACCACCACCCACCACCGTCTCTCACCACTACCACCACCATCCACTGCCGCCACCACCTACCACCACCACCCACTACGCCACCACCACCACCCTCCACCACCACCTACCACCGCCTCCCACCACCACCATCTACTGTCGCCACCACCCATTACCACCAACACCCACCACCACCACCACCATCCACTGCCCGTGGTGGTGGCGGTGGTGATGGTGGTGGCTTTGGATGGTGGTTGGTGTTGGTGGCAGTGGTGGGTGGTGGCGGCAGTGGATGGTGGTGGTGGTGGTGGGAGGCTGTGGTGGGTGGTGGTGGCGGTAGTAGGTGGTGGTGGTGGGTGGTGGCAGCAGTGGATGGTGGTGGTGGTGGTGGGTGTTGGTGGCGGCAGTGGATAGTGGTGGTGGTGATGGGAGGCGGTGGTGGGTGGTGGTGGTGGGTGTTGGTGGTGGTGGTAGTGGGAGGCTGTGGGGGTGGGTGGTGGTGGCGGTAGTGGGTGGTGGTGGTGGGTGTTGGTGGCGGCAGTGGATAGTGGTGGTGGTGGTGGGAGGCGGTGGTGGGTGGTGGTGGTGGCGGTAGTGGATGGTGGTGATGGTAGGTGTTGGTGGTGGGAGGCGGTAGTGGGTGGTGGTGGTGGGTGGTGGTGGTGGTGGGTAGTGGGTGTCGATGGTGGTGGTGGTGGTGGTGTTGTTTATGTATTAGGGACTAACGGAGGTTATTTATTAGGGACCTACGGTGCATTTTTTATGTATTGTTGACTAAGTGTGTAACTTATATGAAGTTAAATTTAAAAAAAAAAAAAAAAAAAAAAAAAAAAAAAAAAAAAAAAAAAAAAAAAAAACATTTCGCCCAAGAAAGTGGGACCAGTCACCCAAGAAGTACCATAGGTACTAGCTTACAAGGTAGTACTAAGAAAGTACATAGTGGGCCTAGGGATAGCGACACTTGTCCCAAATATATGACAGTCGCCCAAGAATTTTTGGAAAAAGGGCTACCCCTAAGGTATATATGGTGTGAAAAAATATAGAGAATGTTTGAAAAAATATAGAGATCAAAAACTTAGTACTAGCTTCATTTTCATCATCCGAAGACGAATCGGCAAAAAATATCTCGAAAGAATTCATGGTGTGAAAAAATATAGAGAATGTTTGAAATGAGATTGTGTGAATTGAAGTGTGTTTATGTTGTGTATTTATAAGGTAATTTAAAGGAATTTTTTTTCGCCAAACGGCTAGTTTTCTAAAGGCGGGATTTTATTTTATTATTATTTTTTTTTCTCAAACGGTTGAATACAATTAAGTGGGTTACCGTTTGGATCAAAAAGCAATAAATATGGGATAAATTACTCGGTCGAGATCACGACCCATATCCTTTGTTTTCGCCCCTCTATTCGGTCGCGACCGATACTCCACAACAAGCACGACCGAGTAAGACCTTGATGACCGAGTCGGTCGAGGGAGCTTTTGTGGGTAGCCTAAGGGCATAACTGTCAAAATAAGCCACAAAATTATGACTTATGTTATATAAGTCGAACAATTATAAGCTAATAAGACGTATATAAACTTAAATAAACATCCCCTTAGCAGCAAGGAGACATGAGTATATGGGTCTACAAAATAGAGCTTTCTTTGAATAAATCCAGCGTCCACTCAAGTTGAGCTTTATCAAGAATCGAGATCGTGCTAAAAAAAAAGCTTTAATTATTTACTAGTCAAGCTTGAGCTTATAAAACCTCAATTCAAGTACTTATCGAACTCTTATTTGTATTTATTTATGTTTTTCATAAATATAAATTACTTATACTTTAATAGCTTATATTTAAATATTTGTAGTTTATGTGTAAATACATTAGGGTAAATACTTATATATGTATTTACGAGCCTAACTCAAATCTTATTTTATATTCTTTACCAAAAAAAGAAAAAGAAAAAAAAAAAGAGAAAAAAAATCTTATTTTATATTTATTTTTAACTGATTAAAAAAGATAATAAAATAAAAATATATTAATTGTTTACATGTAGTATGTAGCGGGTGTGATTTGGGTGATGGTAATCCTACGTTTGGTTTTTTTACGTTCGGTAAAGACCCCAAGTTATAACTGGAGTCGAGTGTTTGGGTAACACTCACGTGACGACTACAAGGTGTGTAGTGTGTGTAAAGATTGATTAGCTTCAGGGTGAGAACGACTTGGTCCATTCCGTGAGAATAGACTGGTATTTATAAGGTTGCGTTTAGGTTTTTGTGCCACCCATAGATGCAATCTAATGGTTAAAGATGGTCCAGGTAGTGGACATCCAAAAGTAGGGACGGAGCTAGGGGTTTCCCGCGGGTGCCCGGGAACCCCATGGATTTTTTCGATGTAGTGTTAATTTTTGAAAAAAACACCGATTTTTTCTAAATGCATCTTAAATGCACTTAGTGCTTCGAAAATGTGTTTCTAGTATTACGGTTCAAAAGATTTTGTGCACCCAGTCATATTTGGTCCTGGCTTCGTCGCGAAAGAGGAGACAATAATGACACGTAGCGTGATATTCTTGGTTCTGTCAAGTGCATTGAATGTTCCATGTACATACCAGCGAGATGTTTGTAGCATTACCTCTAAGCCAACGAGATAGTGACACGTATTGTCTGTTGTAACAGTCTTTTGAGATAAAATCCCAGTTAAGCCTTTGCCTTGATGTATCATCCATGCTTGGTTTGACAGTCATTAAGCCTGGGTGGGAACTTGCTTTCCAGCGTGTTGGTTAAGGGTATGTCTTGACCTATTTTGAGTGTGTGGGCTCTAGCTATTTGGACTAGAACTCTCATACGCTATCAAGTCTTTCAAGTTCATTGGTATATGAAACTCATGTGACATATGGTAATGGACTTTGAATTTTTATTTTTTATTTTATTTTATTTACTTTTTTATGATGTGACATTTTTTCCGGCCATATTTTTTTATCACGAAAATGAAAAGCCTATACATCTTTAAATTTTCAATAACGAGATTTAAACACTCTTTTATAAGATACTGAGGTCACCTTACTACTATTAGAGTATTACTAGTATGTCACCTTGAACATGCTTTGTCTTAAACAACAATATATAAAATTGTTAAAGAAAATGATATATAAACATGGACGGAACTAGAGCTAAAATTGATCGAGTGAAAAAATAATATTAACTGTATTATAAGGAAAAAAAAGTACAATTTTAGATTAACATAATTGAGTTTAGTGAAAACTGTGTTTACTTAACATATTGATGGATTAACTAAGTAATAACTAGAAACAAAATTCATTAAGATCGGATGCATTTTAAAAAATTTATTGTTCTTCTACAAAAATTTGCACTACAAATCCAAAATTCTATGAGGTCGATGACACCACGAGACTTTCACATAGAGCGGGTTATTTTGGTTCCAATCCATTTAAACTCCAGGTTTATGCTCACCCCAAAAGCCCAAATACACACAATAAAATTACAAATATTGGACATATGAAGGTCTAAATTTGAATTTTCTTGACAATTGGGAACCTCATATCAATTTGTGTGGCATAGGTTGAGATAAGCCAAACTCTTCCTCAAATCCACCTATCACCCCAAATCAATCTCCCTTCATTCACACAAACACACACAAACATTTTCATTCTCCATTGTCACAAGTACCATTTCTGCACTCCACCACAATGGCTGCTAACATGATAATGGCTTCCTCCAAAACACTAATCACCTCACCCCCAACTCCCAAAACCCCCCCTACCCCAACCCTCCCCCTCATTTCCAAACCCCTCAAATTCAACCCCAAGACTTTGTCCTTTACTCTAGCAACCACTTTAGCAACAACTCTAGCAGCAACCCCTTTACCCTCACTAGCCGAAGAGTTCGAAAAAGCGCAGTTATTCGACTTTGATCTCACTCTCCCCATCATAGCAGCAGAGTTTCTTTTCCTCATGTTCACACTGGACAAGCTTTACTACTCCCCATTAGGCAGCTTCATGGACAAACGTGATGCCGAAATTAAGGAGAAGCTCAGTAGCGTGAAGGACACGTCTGCTGAAGTTAAGCAGCTGGAGGAGCAAGCTGCTGCGGTAATGCGAGCTGCACGGGCTGAGATATCAGCTGCGTTAAACCAGATGAAGAAGGAAACTGCAGCTGAAGTTGATGCGAAGTTGGCTGAGGGGAGGAAGAAAGTTGAGGCTGAGCTGCAAGAAGCTTTGTTGCAGCTGGAGAAGCAGAAGGAGGATACGATTAAATCGCTTGATTCGCAGATTGCGGCTCTTAGTCAGGAGATTGTTAACAAGGTTCTTCCTGTTCAATGATTTTGTTAAGGTTTTTGTTGTATGAATTTGGAATGCAATAACAATTACTTGTTTATAAATTTGGATCATTCGGATTCGGGTTATATATGTGTAATGATGAAGTTGTTAATTTTGTGAAATAATATGTTTATGTTTTTTTGCTTGTGTTGTTAAGGACTTGAGGTAAGAGATTAGTTGTAGTTGCTAATTAGGATTTTAGAAGTGTATAAAATTCGGGTCATGGCCAGCCCGTTTAGTAAACAGGTAGTGTTAGGGTGAGTTTAGGTTATGTGGTTTAACCTGCAAATCAGTTGAATCTTTGAAAAAGAAATGATTTGATAACGGATTGATAAATTGTCAATCTCATTAACCCGCTAACCCATTTACATAAACGTGTTATGAACCTAACCCAATTTAGAACAAATCTCAGTTTAGTTTTAGCAAAAGTAGTTTTTGGTACCATCTGTAATTCTGCAGCAGAAACCATATTGGGTGCTCAAAAGGTTATAAGTTTTGAAGTTTATATGTTTCAGCACATAATTTTACATGTATTCGGTTTTGGTTTCTTTAGTGTACAAACTCACTGAGATTGTATACAAATATATAGATCCACTTTAATAATATTATGCTCTCAACTGTCAACATGTTTTACATTCTGGAAACAAAATGGATCATGACTACATTTTTATAATTATCATCACCAACAGACTAAAGATACAATGACGATCTTAGACTTGGGTAGTCAGAAACTAGTAAACTCATAACAAGCGACATTATTTCAAACAATAACCTGTTGGATAACCAAAACCTCCCAGATAATCACAGAACGAGTTTGATAAGTACGCATTGCCACATCCATTACAGTTGGAACCACTACTCGATTTACACGACTTTGCATCATCACTTGGAAAGTGTTGGCCAAGTCTTACTGTAGACTTGACCACACGATCATTTCCCTTTGCCCGACCCTCTTGTCTTCTTTGTTTAAGGAACCCTTTCACTGTGCAACCCCAGTTGGATTTACTTTTCTTATTAGAATTAAGATCTTTTCGTCCTTCATTTTTGACATGATTTTGCTTTTTATTCATGTCTCCACACAAATTCAATTTGCTCGATGACCTATTCACAAAATTTAGTTCATTTATTTTCTCGTGGATATCAATTGAATCTTATTAGTTTGATAAATAGCTTACCCCTCTGGTTCATTAGAGCTGCAAGTGAAACTCTCTGATCTTTCCCCTGCAACTATGTATATGGGTGTATGCCTAACAAACTGAAGCTGTACAGTAATACATTTGATGTATCATGATTAAACAGAAGATATGAACATCGTCTGTTGACAATTAAGCACATTTGCATTGTGGTAATGCACTTACAGGAGCGTATAAAAGCTGAATCAATTAATAATGCTCACCTGATCACCGTTCTTGATCCCAAAACGTGTGATACGATCACGGTCACGAAGGAGCTTCATATGCTCGAAGCATAAGCAAAAATTCCCCCACACATGAGGCCTACAAGCACAATCAACTCTTTAAATGAGGAAAACTTTCCAACACTACTACAATGTGTTATTTTGTCAAGGAAAATGTTATTTGTTAGATTTACTAAAAATCATGTTTGTACCGTTTACTGTCGATCAACAATGCATATTTTCTTAGGAGCATACCATGATATCTTGCTATCCTTTTGTGTAGGAAAATGACCGAAAGCAGCTTCTACGCTTTGCTTCAGTTTCGCCACAGTTGCTTTCCTTGTAACAATAACATCTAAATAGAACATACCACCCACATTTCAATTAGTTCCAATATGAAACGTTACAAAATTTGTATCGATATATACTTATATAGACACAAATATATAGTGAATAATAACACATATCATTTCTAATGTGACATTACCAAAAGGATTAATTTCATATATCACCTTACTTTCATGATTAATTTCATATATACTCAAAGTGCAAGTATTGAATGCACAATGTATAATGTTTTTAATGCATGTTTGGTTATATATGAAAAAAGGAAGGGAGCTATGAAATTGCCCCTTACCAAAACACGATCCATCTAACTTAAGAATAGAAAGTCTGATAGGCTGCGAGGGCGATTTTCCAAATGAAAGACGCTTCCACGAGCTTGTTGTATCATTCAACAATGTTGGACAAGAGCTCGGAATCATAAATGGAGATGGTCGACTTATCTCAAAGGGAGCCTTACGATTAAAATGATAACGTTTATACCGAAAATCGACATTGGGTTCTTGTTTCTTGTTCGAAAAAAGTAGCATTTCTTAATTACGTGTAAATTATCAAAAGATCAAATGATTAATAATGTGGTTTCAATAACATGTAAAAGAGGAAGAAATTGGTGATAATCTATATTTTCTCTGCGAATTTTATTGAGGGTGGAATATTGACGGTTTCTTTAGGTACACCTACACCTACGCGCGTTTTTCTTCCCTCGATGAGGAAAGGCTACTTTGTCTAATCGGTTAAAAATAAACAATTAACTTGTTACAAATGGCGCAATGTTTCCAAATATTGTTTTCTATCAAGTGAACTAATAATTTACACAATACACATTCTGTTAGCAACTTAGCATGGGTAAATGATATTGTAAAGTAGAAGCATTACTGTTCAGCTTATGTTGTTTTCGTCGTTATGATACTATAAATTCTAGGTGGAATATGATATGAACATGCGAGCTAGCTGCAGTGGTGCTCCATAAATTTTAAAGGCACACCATCTTAACACATATCCTAATATCCTATAACCCCACTATAACATAAACACTTTTCTAAATAAAATTCCTATAACACATCACAAAAATACTCACTCACTAAAAAAATAAAATAAATAAATAAATAAAAAATAAAAAAATAACTACATAACATCTCGTTATAGAGATTAGGGTTGAGCAACGAGTCAAACCCGAACTGAACAGACCAAACTTGACCCAATCCGAAAACTGATTTTGAGAAAAATGTGTACCGAGAACCAAACCGAAGTTAACCTAGCGAAACCAAAACCGAACCGAAGTTAACCTAGTGAAACCTATTTAGATAGTTTAGTGTAGTTTTCTTGGTTTTGACCCGAACCGAACCAAACCAAGTAAAACCGAAACCAAAACCCATAATTATATAAAACCAAAAACCAAACCGAATAAGGTCATGTCGGTTCAGTTCGACTTGTTGGTTCGATTTGGTTTTCAGTTGATTTTGTTCACCCCTAATAGAGATGGCTATGAGACTTATAACATGGCTATGGCACAAGAGGGTGCATTTTGTTATGCCAATGAGTAAAAAAAAAAAAAAAAAAAGAAAAAAAAAAGCCCTATGGCATGCCATAGAGCACCGCACCGAGCACTCTTAGCTGTGCCACAACTGCGAGTCCACGACCATGTTTAATGTTGCTTAGTTGGCACCCAAATCACATGTGAACCATTGTTACGTATCTCAGAAACAATGCGTGAAGGGTAAAAAAACTTGGAAAATTGTGGCATGCACCACTAAAAGAAATAAACGTTATGAGCATATTGTTTGATATGTTTCTATTTTAAATAGTATGTATATGAATGTAGAAAAGTGTGAATATATATTGATGCGATGTTGACGTGACAATGAACAAAACCACTACTATATCAAGCTTAAAAGACATCCTAAAGACATGTAGCTAGCAAAATCCATACACGATTACAACAAATTAAGACCGGTGGTTGTTGTAACTGCAAACATGATCGTCAACTCAATGCCTCGTCAACATTTCTCTTCTCAACCAACCTCACCACCAACATAGTGTAATAACACAACCAACATCACCACTAAAATATACCCACCGAAACACATATATACCCATAAAACCCAAAATCACAAACACACACATCAACTACTTCCACAATTCGGTTAGTTGAACGACCGAGTTCTCCCAAAACAACACCAATAACGCGTCATGTGAGGTTGGGTATAATAATAAGGACACGTCCTTGAGGTGCCAACGAGGCAACCAACACGTGGTATAATAGCTTATTACCTATCGTCTAATATACTTTCAATACGGGAAATGATATGCGCACGTATTTTTTGATTTGCATATTTAAAATTACAATCAGCTAAACCCAAAAGAAAAATACATATAAATACAGCTGTTTAATGTTTAATGCATAGTTCGGTATATTCTAATAAAAAATTAATGTGCAAATCATTTTCTTTTTCAATAATAATAATAACGAGTAGGGCACCGGTCCGCCGCGTTGCAGCGGAGCGTTGTAGTTGTCGGGGAGTTTAGGTAACATTTTAAGATAGAATATTAGTCTCGTTATTGGAGTGATGTATATGTTTGTTTGTAAGTAAAATAGATAACGTTTTTGTTTTCCAAAATTTTGCTTTGGTAATCTACCTAATATAAACAACAACGCATACAACAATGACCAAAGAAGATAAACATACAATGTAACATGCAAGAGCTAAATGAAAAGAAAAAAAAAAAAAAAAAAACAGCATCTCCAAATATATTACAAGAGCTTATCACCGTATTTTGTTTTGGCAATGGGCCAACAATGTTGGGTTACTGCACATATAATGGCATTGGATTGGGCCGTATGTAGCAGGCCAAAAAAACTGTGTATAACCCACGTTACTAAGCGACGTCGTATTAAATGATAATTAATATATATATATATATATATATATATATATATATATATATATATATATATATATATATATAGTAATACATAAGCAGATAAGCCACTTTCCACTTTAATTTTTTTTTTTTTTTTTTGAAAATTGACTTTCATTGGGGAAATCCAAGTCCAATTTGAAACCCGATGGGGGGAAAACCTTCAACTTAAGCCGCCCGAAGGCACGACATTTAAATTGAAGTAAACCCTGCCTTCTCCAGATTCGAACCCTTGTGGGTTGAAACCTTCATTGAAGGACTTTGAAATCGTACCGACATGGCAGTGGTCCACAAGGGAGGACTTCCCGGTTTGATCACCCAAACCGGTACTACTCTCCACTAGGCACGCTTAACTGAATAAGACATGCCCAGTGGACCACAAGCCCATTGGTACTTTCCACTTTAATTACTAGAAAGAATATATACTTAACGTGTACAAAACAAAATATTATTCCCAAATAAGAACAAAATATCATATGTCACATTTTTAAAATTCAGTTCCTAAAACATATACTCCACTCCAATTTGCCCAACACTTACTTATTCAAACACATCATCACTTCATTTCCGTAACAACTTCTCTTCTTCTCATTCTTCACTCCATCTCTAAATAAAAATTCAACTCTCATTATATAAATCCATTAAATCATACACAACTTCATTAAATACATCAATTTGTCGAATTTTCGAGTTTAATTTACGGTCCCTTAGTAAGTAAATTTTTGCGCTTTAATTGTAGTTTTGTTTATGTTTTTATGCAATATAAACTAGTTTCAGGATCAATACATGATCACGATCAGTTTTTACTTTTTAGCTAATTGCGTCATTAATTTGTTTAGATGTTTGTGGTTTTTGTTGGGGAATTAGTTGAATTTAATTGTTAGGGCATAAATTGTAAAAGAATAAAATAAATTATAATTGAGATATCATTGTTTTATAAGTGTGCGAGTATTTTTGGTAAAATTGTTTAGGATGAATTTAAGGCTACCAGTAATGAGACCAAACAAAGAGACCAAATCGTCAGCGCCAGCCCCAACTCAGTTTTCTCTCTCCTAGACCAAACACTCGTAATAAAGAGACCGCGGTCACAACCAAAAACAACCCCACGAAAATAAATTAAACAAAAACCACACACACAAACACTTCAAATTGTTCGGTCCATTGCGAGACCAAAACGTTGCATTGGGAAGCGAGGGGGAGGGGACGCGTTCCATTTGGTCCTTGTAGCAACGGGACGCGTTCTTTTTGTTTAGACCAACCGAATGGTTTGGTTCCATTACTAGTAGTCCCTTTTTTTTTTGAACTACCATTACTAGTAGTCTAATGGATATGTTTCAAGTTCTTAGACTCGCGTGCTTGGTGGACCCAAGGGTTCCTACGAACCACATTGATTTTTGCAGCGCAGTGTCAACTTTTGTCAAAACTTGTGATTTCTCTGAAATGAACTGGTCCCATTTAAGGAGCTGGTTAGAGCTCTGGGTGTGACAATGCTATAACAACGCCGGTTTTAGCATTAACACAACCACGCTTTGTCATGTGTGTGTATGTGTGTTTTAGTGGGTATAATGTCAGTGTTAGGGATGCAGGTAAAATGTGGTTGTGTGTTATGATGATGTGACACCTACTTTTCATGACAACAGCATTACGACACCTGGTACTCTTATAGGCTTTGCTAATAGGTGTTTGATTTCTTTGTTGTAATTATGGCTTTGTGGTCCTTGATACTTTATCAAATAAGTGATTATGGTGGAAGTTTATTAATATTGGGGTGTTTAGGATTGTTGATTACAACTGCTTATCAATTTATTGTGTTTTGAATAGAAGTGTAAGAAGTTTTGAGTGTTTGGAAAGAAGCAGACGGCTTATGATTTTGTGTATTTGATGTGAAATAAGCTGTGTGGGAATTTCTTATTGAAGTAGCTTATCTGATTATGATTATTTTACGCCGAAAATCTGTAAATTAAGCGGAATTGCTACCGAAACAGCTGCTTTTATAATTATTTGTAGCAAGTATGTAGGTGTGGATCTTAACACTATCAAATAATTAGGATTGCAGTGAAATTTTCGTTTTTAGGGAGTGTTTGGGATTGTTGTTTATAATATCTTATGTGTTTAATGTGTTTTCATATCACGTATAAGAGTTTGTTTGGCGTTCCAAACTTCCAATAGAAGCAAACTGCTTATGGTTATCTGCATTTACAGAAAACTAGAACGATACCCGCGCAATGCGGCGGCGGGTACCTGTGACTATATTTTGCGTTATTCGGTTATTCAGTTACACATTTAGTTGTTTTTATGCTTTATAAGTAGAGATGGAAGAGATGGTTAAGCCAAATAATTTTAGTTTGAACAACCAACCTGCTTCCTAACAAACTAACAAACCTGCTTCCTAACCAATTAATTTTGAAATCCTTCCATAATAAGCAAGTAAAAGTCTGAATTTTAAGCCTTTCTAATTATAGAATAGTCCCAAATGCATTATATATTATAGAAAATGTTTGTCTGAATTTCATTATTTTACCTTTTATATTAGATGAATTGCGATACACTTAAACAGCTGCTTATTTTGTTTTGGTACAGCATAAGCAAATCCAAACACTTTGTTATAGGTGTTTATTTAAATAATTGAGATCATGGTGGAATATTCAGTAACTAGGGGGTGTTTGTTTTGAGTGTTTGGATAGAAGCAAATTGCTCATGCTTTTTTGAGGATGAAACATTTGGTTTTGAATAAGCGGTTCGGGTGTTGCTTATTTAAATGGTTTATCTGAATATGATTGTATTACTGTCTGAAATCATCAAATAAGAATAGTTGCAAAACACTCAAACAACCACGTATCTACTTATTGCTTTTGGTTATAAGATTAGGAAATGCAAACACTACTGAATTGCGTTTTCTTGTAGTTGACTGTTGTTCGTGCTTACTTTAAAAATTGATACGCAGTGTTAGATTATTAAAACGGATACCATTATAGGTTTGTGTATGTTCCTCCATTGTTAGATAGTTGCAGCCAGACCTTTGAAGATATGACTTAAATTCCTTATATGTGCAAGTGTAAGCGCCTAAATTTTTGATTGCTGCCACACACAACAGGACTTATTATATGAAATTTAGAACACTAGAAAACATTAATAGAAGATATTAAAAAAAAAAAAAAAAATGATTTACTGCTGCTAAAAACAAATCAATTTGATGTGTCTCTTATTGATCTTTGTTGATTACATATGATCAGTTTGTCTTCCATTGGGAATCAATGGCTGGAAAAGTTGTTCCAAACCGCCCACCAAGTCCTTTTGACTTTGAGATTGTTGATAAAGATTACGATCAGCTTACAAGCACTGATGCATCTGCTAACTACATTAATCCATGGATAAAACCTGCATCTGTAAAACTTAGACATAGGCTTGGAAGGGGACCGTTTGGTGATGTCTGGTTAGCTACGCGTCATCTAGTTACTGACGAATATGAAGAGTATCATGAAGTGGCTGTTAAGATGTTACATCATATCAAGGAAGATAACATCAAGGCTGTATTAGATAAACTTAATGTGTTGTTCTCCAAATGTCGAGGATTGGAAGGTTCTTGCTGGTTGCATGGTGTTTCAGTCATAAATGGGAAGGTAACAAAGCAGATTCTACTTTACTTGTTATTATATACTTACTTAGTCCCAAGATAAATACAATGTCTAACGCGTGAAAGACTGAAAGTGTATTGAGAATGTTTGACTATTAGTTAACAACTTAAAAAGCCCCTAAAAATGACAATACAGAGGAAGCCTGTCGGCCAAAATGAGTGATACCAGTTTTTTCTAACGTGATATTTATTATCCACAAGGAAATGTTGTTTCTGGGACAACCAATAAGAATTGTTGAATTGCTTCTACCTTATTGATTAATTTACGTTTGTAATCATCTTTATTAAATGGTTTTATATATTCTAGATATGCATTATTATGAAGTTTTATGAGGGATCAGTGGGTGACCAGATGGCGCGTCTTAAAGAGGGGAAGTTTTCTTTGGGTGATGTGTTGAGGTATTGGTTTTGATAAAATGAAATTGTTTGCTAGGATAATTTTTCTTTCAAATTAATCATTTTGGTTATACTGACAGGTATGGGATTGATTTGGCTCGGGGAATTATCGAGATACATTCTAAAGAGATGTTAATCCTAAATCTTAAGCCTTGTAATGTCCTCCTAAATGAAGACCAGAAAGCAATTTTGGGTGATTTGGGGATCCCTTATGTTCTATTGGGGGTTCCATTGCCTAGCTCAGATATGACTAGAAGACTTGGCACACCAAACTGTATGGCCCCTGAACAATGGCAGCCAGACGTTAGAGGCCCCTTAGCCTTTGAGACTGATTCGTGGGGTTTCGGGTGCAGCATTGTGGAAATGTTGACTGGTCAACAGCCATGGTGTGGTAAGTCTATTGATGAGATTTATGACTCGGTTGTGAAAAGGCAAGAGAAACCACATATTCCTGATGGCCTTCCTCCTGCTGTCGAGAACGTGCTTCTTGGTTGTTTCGAGTATGACTTCAGAAGTCGCCCTATGATGGCAGACATATTACGTGTCTTTGAAAGGTACATATCAAATTATCAGTTATGCACACCACTTTTTTTATTTCCATAATCTGAATTGTTATATGTGAAATTGCAGCTCGAAAAATGCAGTTTACCATGATGGGAACTGGACAAATATTGGTAGTAGGACCATTGTAGACAAATCAAATTTGAACGGTTACACAGAATGGTTCTTGTCAAAAGACCATCTTGTGGTAGGTGATATGGTGCGATCAAGAAAGCCACTGAACTCCTGCAAACCTGAAAACATGCTAGTCCCGGAGGGGACTATTGTGGGCTTAGACACTGATAGTGATCAAAATGGTTATGTTTTGGTACGAGTACATGGCATACATGATCCTGTAAGAGTCCATGGGTCAACGTTGGAGCGGGTCACTTTTGGGCTGGCAGCAGGGGACTGGGTTCGTTTGAAAAAAGAAAACAAAAAACACTCTCCTGTTGGTATCCTTCATTCCATTAACCGTGATGGAAATGTTTCTATTGGTATCATTGGGATTGAAACTCTTTGGAAAGGTGATTACTCAGACCTCCAAATGGCAGAAACTTATTGCCCGGGTCAGTTTGTGAGGCTAAAATCTAATGTTTTCAGCCCAAGATTTCAGTGGCTTAAGAAAGTTGGTTGCGAGTGGGCTACTGGGAGGATTTCTCAGGTGTTACCAAATGGTTGTCTTGTTGTTAAGTTTCCGAGTAGACTAACTTTTGGTGATGCAAACGGCTGTTTCTTAGCTGACCCAGCTGAAGTTGAATTGGTCTCCTTTAGCACTAGTCCTAACATGATGAAAAAGTATCAACATCTTGAGGATTTTCACTGGGCTGTCAGGCCATTCTTGGTTTCTTTGGGTCTGTTCATTGCAGTCAAAACAGGGGTTCGTGTCGGGAGGAAATTTGGAGGATCAAGAAATAACTCCGAAACCCCGGAAGGTCAGCAGCGCGGTGATATTGCTAATGCTAAATGGCTTCCTCCAAACATGGCTAACATCATTTTCAGAGAAGGGGTTACCACTACCTCCACTTCCAGGTAACTCTTGGGCTATAAAGTTGATTCCAAAATGCACCACTGAATTGCAAAATAGTTATGCTAAAGCGGAATTTGGGATATGGGTTTGTTTAGTTATGATGGATTTTTATTAGGTTCTGCAGTGTTGAATCCTTTTGTAAATAGCTGACTGCTTAATTGTAGCTGTAATTGGATGGTGAATATCTAAAGTTGTGATATGACGTTTATCATCATCTTTAGGTTTTCATATTTGGCAGTATCGCTTTTGTACAGTGAATGAAATCTGAAATTTTTAGTACCCATTTATAAGTGATTTTGTTTAGTTTTGGCCTTCGTAGTTTCTGGACTTTTTAATTTTGGACCATTTACTCGGATCATAATCTTGCAACTGCATAACAAGAATCCAAACTGCATTGTTTACAATTCAACAAAACATCAGGTGTGTTATTCAAACAACCAGATATTGAGATTAATGAAGTGCTGAGATTAGAGGTGGCAATTTGTGCCCAAAATAAAAAAAAAATGGCTAAATGGGCAAATTTTTAAAAGATTTAGGTACATTTGGGCCCCCTCTTTTTTTTGAAATGAGCATATATTGCCCATTTAGAAGTTAAATGGGCATAATGGGCACATGTTTTTCTCTCAATTAGAGAACATTAAATTGAAAAACTTGTAAATATAGTACATTTAGTTACTTAAATTTAAATGGGGTGTTACGTTTGAGGAATTTTTTTTGTTATTTTAGGTAGTTTCTAAACCGATTCGTATAATATGCGCCCGTTTGGCCCGCGCCCGTTTGGCCCATGCCCGTTTAGCCCGTAGCCCGTGCCCGCCCGTTTTGCCACCTCTAGCTGAGATATAGAGCCTAAGCACATGGAAAAAAAACATTGCAAACAAATAAGACGTGATAAGGAAAAAAATAATACAGAACTTTATATATATATATATATATATATATATATATATATATATATATATATATATATATATATAGGGAAGGGATCCAGTGCGGATTGAGTTTTAAGTAGGGATGGTGCGGATAATATCACAGTAGTTTTTTTTTTTTTTTTTTTTTTTTTTTTTTTTTTTTTTTTTTTGAAAATTCAAAAAAATTTGAAAAAATAAAAAAAATAGAAAGGACAAAAAATTATTAGGAATCGCTGAAAAAATATTCAAAAAAGAATCGTTTTTATGGTTAAAATGTATTATGATATTATGGTTTTTTTTAATATCACTCTAATACTCATACATTCTTTTTCAGTTTTTTTAATATCACCGTAAGTTTTTTTAATATCGTAATAAAAAAAACAATGATATTAAGCTTTTCACTAATATCACGGTTCATTTTTACATGTAGAAAAACTTAATATTACGTTGGTTTTACAATATCACCGTAGCTATCATGGGTTTTTAATATCACGGCTCATAATATTGTTAATATCATGGTAGACCTCATAATATGGTTAATATCACGGTAGCACTCATAATCAAAAAAACAAAAAGTTCTCAGAAAAATCTGAAAAAATAAAAAAATGAAAGAAGATAACAATATTAAGGATCGCTCAAAAGGAAAAAAAATTAAAAAAAAAAAATCATTTTCATGGTTAATTGGTACCGTGATGATAGCTAGATCTTGACTTTTTTCAGATCTGGATTGGACGGACTAGATCAATCTGCACGTCCGCACTTAAAAATTTTATCCGCACGTGATCCTCACTCTCTCTCTCTCTCTCTCTATATATATATATATATATATATATATATATATATATATATATATATATATATATATATATATATATATATATATATATATAGTGAGACTTTCTTACGAGAACCATCTTATCTGTGAGAACTAAGAGAACCACCAAAAACATACATACACGCTTTCAATAATTGTATTTTTGCACATATGTTCTAAAAACAACACATATGTTTTAAAAAAAACATAGTTGTTCTAAAGAATTTGATAAAAAATTGGAAATACAAAATTTTTCTTTGAAGGTGTGCATGTATGTTCTTATAATGCATGCAACGACAATATTGCGGCTGTGTGTAAGTTTTTGTGAAAAAAAAAGGATGAGTTAATGATGATATTGAAGAACATAGGTGGATATTTACGATTATTGATAATTTGCATGTATTTTATTTTATTTTAAAAGACGTGCATATATATTTTTGGTGGTTCTCTCAGTTCTTGCAGATAAGATGGTTTTCGCAAGAAAGTCTTCATATATATATATATATATATATATATATATATATATATATATATATATATATATATATATATATATATATATATATATATATATATATAGAATTGAGATCAAATGAGAACTTTCTTAAAGTTGTAAAAATGAGAACCAACCAAAATCTTACAAATGACACTCAACTTAAAAGAAAATAAAAACATAATTAATTACAACTAAAATTGCTAAAGATTTGATGGGTTTTCTTATAAATATTGACGTAAACTAAGTGATACACTTTGATTCAACGTGTAATGTGTATCAAGGTTTAGTATTGTGTATCAAGTTTTTAGTGGTTGTTGTGTATTAGGTGTATCAATTTATGTATAAGAAATTAATTTTTTGAGATTTTAATGTATATGTATCAAAAATTTAATTGTGTATCAGTAATCCGTTTCTCATGTATGAGTTGGTTATTAGTCGATTTAATGTTAACTTGTATTAATATATAATATTTTGGTTCTTCTTTGCTAAAATGGTTATATATCAATGTTTTAATGGTATTTTAGAATAGTTCTTATTTTTACAACTTTAAGAAAGTTCTCACATTAACCTTCCCTTATATATATATATATATATATATATATATATATATATATATATATATATATATATATATATATATATATATATGTATGTATCTTTATTTTCAGAACCCTGTTAAGTGCGGGAACTGCGAGAACTCCAATTTTGCATTTGAAAACATGCATGTTTATATAAAACATGTATGTTTTATTACATACACCTTAATACACATATATGCATAACATACATGTTCATATAAAAACCTGTTAAGTGCAATAGATCAATGCAAAATGGTTTTATTTTTAGAACCCTGTTAAGTGTGGGAACTGCGAAAACTCCAATTATGCATTAGAAAACATGCATGTTCATATAAAACATGTATGTTTTCTTACATATACCTTAATACGCAGACATGTTTATTAAGGTGTATGTAAGAAAACATACATGTTTTATATGAACATGCATGTTTTCTAATGCAAAATTGAAGTTCTCGCAGTTCCTGCACTTAACAGGGTTCTGAAAATAAAGCCCCCATATATATATATATATATATATATATATATATATATATATATATATATATATATATATATATATATATATATATATGAACTAGCATGTAATCTGGAAATATTTGGTTTAACAAAAAGGGGGAAGAACCGAATAGGTAACGATTTTCTGGTACCGGGTACTTGTAACGGTTCTGGTACTGAATCTCGTCCGGATATCGGTTCCCCCTTTCATGCATCCTCAGGAAAAAAACGGTACCATCAATTCGGTACAGGTTCGGTAACAATGCGGTACCGTGCTCATCCCTACTTTGTCCTTATATCTCCTTTTGGTTTCTCATTGCAGAAATTGCATCGAATCTATCATCAATAAAGGTCTGCTTTAAGTTGGTAGAGTTACTGAGTTAGATATGGGGTTTCTTGAAGGTGTCATTTTTCATGTTCTTATTGTGTTAAATCTTTTGATCTTCATAAGATGCTAAGTTAAAGAAAAGAACGTGAAGGAAATACAAAAGAAGTCAAACACAAATTAGGTTACAAAGTTTTGCAAGTGCAGGTTTGGAGTTTCGTGCTTACATGGCAAAGTGGATTCTTGATTTCATACTGGTATACATATCAGTTTCTAAATTGTTTACAAACTAAAAAAGCCTTACCAATTGTTCGTTTTTGTAATTTTGAACTAGTTATGATACCCGTGCATGCACAGGGCTCTAACATAAAAAAATTTATTAGTGATTTTCGCTATTATGTTTAAAGCATGTGTGCAAAAATTAAACTTTATTTTCTAGAAATTAAACAAACACCTCATTAATGTTACCAATTAGTGTATCACCATCAGTAAACATGGTAAGCAATGCCAAGAAAAGAATATGGAGATATAATGCAATTCCAGCCAAGATGTAGTCGTTGTATATGTAGAGCATGTGTCATAGACAATGTAACCACGGAAGACTAAAGCAAATATACACCCATATATCATGTGAGTGGCTTTACCCATTGAAAATTAAATTTACAATGCAAATTGTACAAACGCAATCAAAGATTATGTTGGGAAAAGGCATTTTTTTTTTTTTTTTTTTTAATATATAAACATATATCCGTTGCATTGAGGCTCACGATTTTCACATTGCCCAAGAAGTGAGCAACTCACCATTGTGAGTTTGATTTTGTTTCATTGGCCCGTGAATATGATTGAGTGTAGCAAACTGACGGGTGAGTTGTCAACTCACGCCCCACTCACGTTTGTGGATACGGGTAGTCTTAAAACAAAACAAATGATGAAAACATACCTTTTTTCATTTTTTCTTGAATTAGAAAAACTCCCCAACCAAAATGATTGTCGGTTCAAGTCCCGCTTTAGATATATTAGATAGTTTGTGAAATGTATATTGTGAGATTGTTAGTTGTCGTTCTAAAAAAAAAAAAAAAAAAAAAAAAAAAAAACTTCGTGAACAAGTCCGGCAAGTGGATTGGATTAACAAATTGAAACAAACACATACATATATTACGTAATTATAGAGACGCTTATTTGTCATATGTTTTTATTCGATCGATCATGAATAAAAAATAGAAGGAAATACCTATAAATTGATTGAATTTTAAAATAGATCATCTATGAATCCAAGAAAAAAGCCTTCCTTTAAGATACCTGGTTTACAAGATATTTGCCTAGTAGAAGTCTGTCCCGAATAGTGGAACTAGATATCCACCGGACAAGGACTTGTTTTAAATTTTCGTCAACCTGGCCCGACGTAGCCCACCTAATGAAATACGACCTCCCTGAGATATATGGTTTATATATGCTGGAAAGGTAACAAGTTCCGATGAAACTTATCAAATATGTTATGAAGTTTTAAAGTTGATTTGTTGGAATTAGCCTCTAATAAGTTCTAAAGATTGATACTAAACAATAACAACTTTTGCACAAGATTTACAAATAAAAGAGAATTCGATAAGAAACAACGAATAATTCGAATGAGATGTTTAAATGACAATACAACAAATGAGTCATGAGTGTGATGTCAACTTTTGCTACGTGTTTTGTCTTGTAAAGTAAAGGGTAAAGGCCCATTTACACCCAACAGTCGCTTATCGTATTTGCTTATATTTGAATTGACATTTATCGACTTATCTATCATACACCAAAACACACGAAAATACTTATCTATTGCACGACATATTTCTTCACATGCTTTTCATTACTCATCTGGAGAGTAAAGTCACCCAAGCATGTCACCCAAAGCGGCTAAGTGCTATCAAAAAGCATGTAAAAGCCCAACAACAAATGTCAAAAAAAAAAAACCATTTTCCTGGCTAAGTGCTATCAAAATAATTTACTTTCATCTCTGGCAAGAGTAACCAACAAAAATAAACTTAAAAAAATCAGCAGCAGCACTGGAACATCTACTAGTCTAGGGACGTTAGCTCCCAACTAGTGACAGGCGTGTCTCAAATACAACTAGTTGAAAGATACATATGGGCAATCTTTCTTCTCCATTTTAGTGTAGTACTCGACTTCTTAGGACCCACATCCTCTTATTAACGTGAGATTAACTCTAATTCTTCTGCAAGCTCAGTGTCTACTTCCAGTAGACAGAGTATACAAATTTAGGAACATAGATGGGGCAAGAAATGAACTCAACCCCAACAGAACAAATAAGGCAAAATCAAATGCTACTAGAGTACTAGGGAAGTATGATGCAATTTATGAAGAAAAGTATCAGGAGAAAAAAATCTATTAATATCATATGTATTTATCTTTTCTTAGTGATATTGTTTACTTTGACAACAACATAACCATACTGAATAACAATAACAGTAAACATAGCTTGCTTAACTATTAACATGCCACATCAACAGTAACAAGTATTTTGTTCCAAACTAACTACAACAAGCTGAAAATTAAAAATCAAATGAAAATATAAAATGTTTAAATTCAAAAACAAACATGAAAATGTTTTTGGCATAATTCACTCCTCAAAATCCCTTGACTTGTTGGTACAAGTTCACTCTTCTAATTAGATGACAAAATGACCACATATATCGTAGCCTCAACCTATATTGCCATATGTTCAAATCTTGATGACCACTTTCAGTCTTATTTAACACAGTGTGTGTCAAAACAACAATGATAGGGTGTTATCCATGTTTTAACCTCCTGCTTGCTTTTAATATTGTTCTGTTTATCCATGTTTTAACCTCCATGCGTCAAAAGACCTCGTCATGAATGTTTATCCATGTTTTAACCTCCTGCTTGCTTTTAATATTGTTCTGTTTTATAAATAGACATGGCAAGGCCTTAATCATAGCTTTTCTCGAAAGAGGCAAATATATTAAGATATGAAACAAAAAAGCACTCATGCCTGTTAAATACAATGTAGAGTCCCCTGCAATATGACCTAACCATCTATTATCTTTCAGAAACTTTCTTTGGAGTTTTTAATTCAAAAGCAACTTTGAAAGAATGTTACTATATGGTGACAATCGAAAAGGAAGCCTAACTCAGCTAACCTGAGCAAGGGGTGAAAACTGAATACATGTAATATGAACAAAGTTTGTGAGATACGGTTGAAATATAAAAGGGAGATAGGCAGTTACATACTAAGTACTAACATAGGAAACATGTAACAGATGGGACACTCTCAATAATGCAAAGCATAAGTAGACTATTTGGGTCGCCATAAAACAAACTTGGTTGTAATATACAGTAGTAAACCTAAACACTTACAAAGACAGTAGTAAACCTAAACACTTGCAGAGCGAAGAGAGCTTATATCATCTAACATCTAACATATCCCTCTTATATCATCTAACAGAATACGCTCTAGTGAGCTCTACAAACCAACTATCCCCGTCAATACTACAAAAGCAACTTAATTTTCTTCACGTTCATCCTTTCCTTAATTTGCGGCTTGTTTACCCTTACTGATAACGTTTTTTTGCCTAATCCTGTAGCATTGCTGAGCCTTCTCTTCCAAATCTGCAATTATTTTCTCGGACTCATCTAGTATCTGTTTAGGCAGTTGCTCTTTTAAGTAATCAAAAAAGTCGCCTAATGTCATCTTCTCCAAATCCCACTTACGACTATCAGGTTTAGTCGTCTTCATCAAACCCTCAGCGCCATCTTGTCAATTTTCTAACTCCTCTGCCACTTTCTTTCCCTTGTCTACATGTCCCGCTTTTGACAAACCCTTTACTGAATTACCTTCAACTGCAGATTCCTTTCCATCACAACCTTCTTCCATTAACACCAATTTCTCCACCACCTGATCTTGAGCGGTTTCATTGTTGGCCTGATTTCCTTCATCAACTCTGACAGTCTCGTTACCATCGTTCACATTCTCCTCAATTCCACCACTTTCAACATTTTTCAGTGGCTCAACCGCCACTGCCATTCTCCCTCTCCGCGTCCTTCTACCAACTACCGGAACAGCTTCTGCCACTTCTTGTTCATCTAAAACCGTACCCTTAAAAACATCCACCGGCAACAATTTCTTCTTCCTCCCTCGTTTATTTTTAGGCTCAACCGCAGCAACAACTACATCCGTTGTTTCTTCAGGTATTTTACTCAATTCAGGGACCTCAGTGACCTTCTCCGACTTTTTCGAACTTTTCAATATCCTCTTAGAACTCGCACTTTCCACCACATTCTTTGTACTGTCCACACCTTTTTTCCCTCGACCATGCAAATTACGCTTACCTACACCTTCCTCTACAACACTTTCCCCCAATTTATCATTTAACCCTAACTCATTTATTTCCTCAACAATGGCTCTAGACTGTCCCTGCCGCCTAGTATTCTCTCTCAATCCAACAACCTCCTCAACCACCATTCCAATCTTAACAATAATTGAAGTCAACTCATCGATTTTAATACAATCACCATCATTTAAAGCAGTAGGAACACCAGGTTCGAGTTTTTCGCCGTTTAAAAAGGTCCCGTTAGACGAATCGATAATTAGGTAACAACTAAGTTTTCTAGCTTATGTTTAACTAATATTAGCCTATCTAAGTTATCTAATTCAGATTATAGGTCATGTAAAGGGTGTATAGCATGTAATTAAGGTTTTATCTATAATTAGGGTTTTAAAATGTAAACTAGTAAATGAAATGGTTCAAGGCACATGCAAGGGTTCCTAAGGGATCTAAGGCATCCTAATACTATCCTAAGACTATACTAAAGCTAAAGAAAACTAAATGTAAAGCTTACTTGGCTAGGAAAGGGTTAACGAGGATTAAGCTAGGGTTAGGGTTTTCTCGATGGCAACACGACTCAATAAGGCCACAAGGCTTGGTTTGCTCGACTGCGTATGTCTACTACAACTCGTATACTACTAGTACTACAGAAGGTTTGAGGTGAAAAGAAGAGGATAAGGGTGAATGAAATGGAGACGGAGTCGCGGGTATTGTTGGTGACCAAGTTTGGGGAGTCGTGGTGTCACGAGGAGGGGGGAGTGACTAGCCACAGCTAGTAGGTGACTAATGGGAGCTATAAGGGTGGAGGTGGAGGTCTATAGGCGGTGTAGGGGTATTTGTGGTGGTGGTGAAGCCGTGGAGGTGGTTTAGAACAAGTAGCTTACAAGGAGGTGATGCACCTCCTAGATTTCTAGCTTAGAGGTGCTTGTAAGCTGCTTAGGATGTTTAGTGATGGTTTAGGGTGATTAGGGGTGGATTAGTGGTGGTTTATTGGTGGATTAGTGGTAGTTTAGTGGTAATTAGTGGTGGTTTAGACAAGTAGGTGATGCACCTACTTGTGTGGGTGCTTGTAAGGTGTTAGGATTCTAGCTTAACTAGGAAGAGGTGTTAGGGTGCTTGGTTGAGGTGTTTGAGGTGCTTATGTTTAGGTTTCACTAGTTTAGGTTAAGTTTTGACCTAGTTTTACTTAGTGAGAGTTTAAGGTTTTACCTATGGTTTAGTGCCTAAGTTAGGTTCCTAAGAGTGTCTAGTGACTAATCCTAAGTCCTAAAGGGTTTATACTAAGTGATGGTAACTTATGGGAAAGATTTGGGAAGGTTTGACCTAGTTTTGTGACCTAAATGACCTATTTATGTTTAGTGGGAGATTAGGGTTTATCCTAGGCTTTTGTGCCTATATTAGTGTCTTATGAGTGTCTAATAACTAATCCTAAGTCCTAAGAGGCTTATACTAAGTGATGGTAACCTATGGTAAAGTTTTGGGATAGTCTAGACCTAATTCTTGGAAGTTATGACTTAGTTATGGTTTTGTGCATAAGGGACTTGTACCTAAGTTCTAGATGGTTGTACTAATGCCTAATGGTCCTAAGGTATCCTAATATTCGTAAGGTAACTCATACTTAAGCCTTGGACACTTTCATACTAGTTAAGTTAAGCATATCGGTTCAAATAAGCACATAGACCTAATTAGGGTTTAGTTAAGGTTTATTAGGGTTTTATGATATGTTTAGTGTTTTAGATTGGTAAATTACTTATTATGTGTTGGTTATTATGTGTTTGAGTGTTTCCAGATTAGGGTTAAGATAATCAATGAGTACCGGATATTCACTTGAAATCGTGTTATCATTTTCCAATAGAAACTATTCAACCCTATGCCTGGGTTACACGAATATCTCTATGGGATAAGACCAAGTGATGTTCTTGTTTTAGGCACAAATCAAGAACAAAATTGTATTCAAGTGTTTAGGGTTTGTGTTGATAATCGTTATCATGCAGAATGTTATGACCTCTATTTATAATAGAGAATACTCAAACCCTAGTCCATGGAATTATGTATAATTAACGGCCCATTAATTATATCATAATACTTTCCATAATAGCAGGAATCAGTGGTTAAACCCGAGCAGTACTTTGAAAAAGAAGTACTTTGAACAAACAGTACTTTGAACAAGCAGTACTTTGAATCCACTAGCAACAGAATCACAACAGCTAGCAGCAGAGTCAGATTTACACTAGCAACAGAGTCCACTGTCAACAGGATCTACTAGCAGCAGAATCTTTTCATAACCACTATTGAGTCAGGGGATTCAGTGACCAAATGGGTGTACACTCCGTACCTCCAAACCCATTACCAGGTGTGAATTAATCTCTCAAGTGCACTAAATTTTCCAACAATCCTCCCCAAATTTAGTTCACTTCCTTTGCATGAAAAATTAAACACAAAACAAAACATATGCATAAATGAAAATATCTTGACGATTGAATTCTCATCTTAGTACATTACACATTCAAATATTCGAGAATCAGGGTGTTCTAAGAATTGAACCCTTCAACCCATTTGAATACCTGAAGATAAAATACACATACATTTTCAAACACTTAAATAAACCTGACACTATACAAGCCATGTGTCCATATCCAATTCATAAATGTTGTAAAAGCTAAAAGTCCAAAGCTTCCTGAAGCGGCAAAACTTCAACATTTACATAGGTGGTTCCTCTTTATTCATGCTCCTGCTTAGCACTTTTTCAAAGAAAATTAACCATTAAGAAGTTATGACTTCATCCTCCTTTCCAGCAGGTTCCAAGCACAAACCTTGGGATGTTTGTAAAACATGTGCTCCAGTCCACTAAATGTTTAGCTTTCCACATTGAACTCAACTCCCAAGTTTCCTCAGGAGGGAGTTGGGTGTCTTTGCATTCAGTGACTAAGTTGGACTTAAACCCATCCCTTTAGCAGACTTCAAAACCAAGTCTCTAGCCAAACCCTTCATCAAGTGATCAGTTAAGTTTTGTTGAGATTTAATAAACTCTATAGATATCACCCCATTCATGATAAGCTCACGAATCATGCTATACCTGACACCTAAGTGTCTAGACTTCCCATTGTACATCTGCCTATAAGCCTTTGCCAATGTAGCAGCACTATCACAACGTATAGAAATAGGTGCTATAGGTTTAGGCCACAATGGAATCTCAAGAAGCAAGTTTTTCAACCATTCAGCTTCTTTGCCAGCAGCTGCTAAAGCCACAAATTCAGATTCCATGGTTGAACTGGTGATGCAAGTTTGTTTCTTGGATGCCCAAGAAATTGCACCTTGATGAGGCGAAAAGTGAACCACTTTTAAAGGGTCATTTAAGCCCGGATTCGAGATTATTTGATCAAATATTGCCCTAAATCGTTCCTTTTGTCATTTTAGGTACTTTTGGAGAGAAATATGGAAAAGGAAGCATTTTGAACGTTTTTGGAGCATAAAAGTGAAGAAAACGACAAAGTCTCAATTTTCCTGGCTGGGAACAGTACCTGACGGCGTCAAGAGCTTCTACATGACGGCGTCAAGAGTTACAAAAGAGGTGGATGTGGACAATACACGTAACGATCCAGAGAGTTTTGTGCATAGGAGATGACGGCATCACCCAAGGCCATCATGGTCCAAGTATTAGTGACGGCCCAGAAGAAATTTACACATGACGGCGTCACAAGTGGATCTAGGCAATACGATTTCATTATAGGCGGCGAGTTGACGGCGTCAAAACTCAATACATGACGTCGTCACCCATTGTAATATATATATATATAGTTTTCCAAATTTCATTCATTGGGGGGCAACTTTGAGGGAAAAACCCTAGGTCGAATTTTCCAGCTTTTTCAAGGGTTTCAACCCTTTGAATCTTTCATGTTCTATTAAAGATAAGTACTCTTTCAATTCAATCAATATGTCTATGTGTTGTTTGAATATATCTTACGCTTGTCTTCAATTTAACATGCTCGGCTAGATTTCTTTTGTGTTTGCTTAGATGTAGTGAAACCTAGATGTTAATTATGGGTTGATTGTTTGTGTATAGTTGTTACGGATGATTGTATTCGATGTTAGGCTTAAGAAAACTGGCAGACTTCCATTGGTAACTTTCTTGAACGTCTTAAGAAACATGATCGGAGGTGTACTACGATTTTTGGTTGTATTTAATGCGTAGGAGAATTCTAATGATCCCATGTTAAGAGCTTCTAACGGCTCGAGATAGGAGTGAAGTAGGATCCTATAGAGTTAGAGAATATTGTACACGGCCCTACGACTAGTATTAAGGAATATTATCCGTCATCCATGCAATTGTAACATGCTATCAACCTGTAAAAGATATTTAGGGAGTAATAAAACCTAAGGAAACACAACTTTCCTCATCATTGTTTACACCACAATAGTATAATTAGTTTCATTTCATTTTTGTTATTTTATTTTGATTGCATCTTTAGTTATTTGGGTTAGTTGGCTAGAAACTAATTCCGCCCACTCTTCCAAAACCCGAGATTTTACTTGCTTTTATAAAATATAAAAATACAAAAAGAATCATCCCTCACCTCTAGACTTAGTTTAGGAGAATTTCTAATCCTAGCGACACTATTCCTGAGTTGAACGATCAATCCCCTGGTACTTGTCACTATACTATACTACAACGATCAGGTACACTGCCTGGTGGGGGTTGTAAGCTTCTCGAGATCCCTTGAGAGGTAAAGCCTGGTGCGATTCCCACGTATCACACCTCCACCAAGTAGGAATACCCAACCACTAGTAGACGAATTGTCTTCAGTGTTACTGATCTAATTTGCATCAGTGTATCCTTCCAACACTGATGGATAACCAGTATATGAGAGACTATAATCCATAGTTCTCTTCAAATACTTAACCCACATCAAAAGCAATATCAGGTCTTGTACAAGTCATGGCACACATCAAGCAGCCAATCACCCTAGAATACTCAAGTTGAGATACAGCTTTGCCAGTATCAAGCATTAGCTTCTCACTTGTATCCATGGGAGTACTCACTGGAGTACAATCAAAGTAATTAAATATCCTTAACACCTTCTCAATGTAATGAGACTGAGAGATAGAAATTTTGTTACTTTCATGTTTAATCCTAATACCAAGGATAACATCAGCCTCCCCCATATCCTTCATGGAGAACTTTGATGACAAAAATTCCTTTGTAAGGTCAACTTGATTTTGGTCAGTGCCAAAAATCAACATGTCATCAACATATAGACAGATGATGACTCTTTTACCAGATTCATCAAATTTGCTATATACACATTTGTCAGCCTGATTAAGTAAATAACCACTAGACAAAACCACTTCATCAAACTTTTGATGCCATTGCTTAGGTGCCTGTTTTAGTCCATAAAGAGACTTAATCAGTTTACACACCTTGTTTTCATTTCCAGGCATGATGAAGCCCTGAGGTTGATTCATATAAACTTCTTCATCTAAATCACCATTCAAGAAAGCTGTCTTCACATCCATCTGATGAATAATCAGATTGTGAATTGATGCCAAAGCAATCAGCAATCTTATGGTACTGATACGAGCCACAGGAGCATAAGTATCAAAATAGTCTATTCTTGACTTTTGTCTAAAACCCTGAATAACTAGTCTTGCCTTGAACTTTTCAACAGTTCCATCTACCTTCATTTTATTTTTGAAAATCCATTTGCTACCTAGAGGTTTGCAACCAGGTGGTAGATCAGTCAACACATAAGTGTTATTGCCCATGATAGAGTCCATCTCATCATTAATTGTTTCTTTCCAGAAAGCAACATCCTGGGACTTCATTGCTTCTTCAAATGTTTTGGGATCATTGAGCACTCATCATTTTTGGTCTAATATGAACTGCAAAACATACAAAAACACTCAGTAATGCATCAAAATACTGAAAATATTTCAAAATTTTGTTTTATATGTTTTAGATGCAAAATGAGCAAAAACAAATGAAAAATGCACAAAGTTTGCAAAATTGGCAGTTTCAGTCCCCCAACTTTCAAAATTTGGCAAAAATAGTCCCTGAGCACTTATTTGGAAAGAAAAGTCACCAAAGGTCCTTTTGAAATCATAAGTTATCATATTTAGTCCTTTGGTGAAAAATCTGAAAAGTTTTGAGAATTTACAGTTTTGGTCCCTGGAGTTTCAAAAATTGGCAGAATTGGTCCCTGGTGGGATATTTTTGAATGAAAAATCATTTTGGGTCTTTGGGAATTCACATGTGTCACTTTTAATCCCTGGATGAAAATTTTGAGAAAATTACAAGTTTAGTCCCCAGAGTTTGGAAATTTGCAAAATTAGTCCCCGGGTATTTTATTTTGGAAAATATTAATTTTCATCCTTGTAATATTCCAATGTTGTCAAAATGAGTCCTTGTGAACACTTTGTGAAAATTACAATTACAGCCCACAACTTTTGGTAAATTACAAAAATGGTCCTTGTGGTGTTTTGCAAATTAACCAAGCGGACCTTTGTAGTTATTATTACCCAACAACAAACCAACCCAATCCCCACCCTTTTGTAATAAACTGATCCAGCCCACAACACAACACATCCCACAGCCCACTAACCAAAGCCCACCCTAAACTAATAACTCCCTGGTTCGTTGACCCGGTCAAACAAACACACCCCCCGATCTACTGTTCACCCCCCATCCTCAATCCCCCATTTCCAGGTTCCATGTCCCCTCCCCCCTCCTCTTTTCCACCAAACCTCACCTTTCCATTAAATATTACTCACCTATACCCATTCATCCCCCCTCCTCATTAAATGCTCACCTAAACCACTCACAACTGCCCAATCCCTTTTTGCCGCCAAAAACAGTTTGAATGGTGGAGATGGATAGAAACCAATCCAATGGTCAGAAAGAAGTGGGAAAGGATGAGAGAGACTCAAGGGTTATAAAAGAAAAAGAAAAGTGAAGAATGGAGGTGTATTAGTTTAGCAGTAGTGTAGGAGTAGTATAGTGCATATTACACTTTCATTTGTAATTTTTAATTTCAGTTGTTACTTTTAGTTTTAAAAGCTTTTATTCAGCAATCCTTATGTAATTTGAACAAGTTTTTATCTTAATTTCAAGGTTTTATTTGGTAATCCATATTTAGCATTTTTAGTGGAATTGACAACTCCATCTAATTTTGCTAAACATTGTTGTTTTCATGTTCCTTTAAGCTTTAATCTGTTCAATTATAAGTTTTAGTAAGTCTTGAAAGAATTAAAATCAGTTTAGTTTATTCATTCTATAATACTCAAAAATCCAAGAAAATAAAAAGAAAATAAAAAAAAAATTCAAGGAAGAAGCAGAATGAACAGTGGAGCAGGGTCTATTATGGATTGAAATGGTTGTAGTGCTCATTGGTGAGCTTTAGGTGTGTTTTGGAAACATGGTTACATGATCTCAGTCCTGGACCCATTGTGAGTCACAAATCCTAATCTTGCAAAAGTCTTGATTTTATTGTTGTTTTTGGTAAGTTAGATATCATTTAGCCTCTAATCATTGTACTAAATCTGTTTAATGCTTTAAATTAGTAGTGGTAGCTTAATAATTTCGTGTTGTAATGTATTGATAGTTTTAAAGGGGTGTTTGGATATAGCTTCATTGCTACTTTCTTGTTGTTGTTTTAGTGTTGTTTTGTTATAAACATATTGTATTAGGTTTAATTAGGGTCTACGGATCAAGAAAAGAGTACCTTAATCAAACAATAGTCAACATCATCACCATTTGATCATAACAGTCCACTGTTGGACTTGTGGATGTCCAACCCTTCACCATAGCTTTAGATCTTATTTGTATTGCTTAAATTAAGTTCATTTTAGCTTATAATATCACATTTCATCAGTAGTGATCATCCAAAGTTAAAAAAAGTCAAAGTTCCTAGTTTAAGCTAAAAAGTCAAATTGCACCATTTCAGATTTTCACAAAAGTTCTAGGAATTATTTTGAATTTTGTGTTTGATCTCTTGGCCTGAAACTTGTTATTATGTGTTGTCTACTAGCTTAACTTTGTGTTTCTACCCTCCTTACATTTTTGCAAATTTTCATTTGGGCCCTACACCCTGCCAAAGTTACTTGTAGGGCAATGAGATGCCCTGCACACAGTCCACCAGGCTTAGACCCCAACTTTCATGGCTTCTCTTGGTCTACACAGTGGGCCCCACAATGAGCTTATTGGCTTTTTGAGAAGCCAATAAGCTCATCTTCATGTTACAAAGCTTATTTTGAGATTTGAAATCCATTTGATTGGGCTGCAAGGGCACCCAACCTTGTCCCTTAACTGTGTTGTCTGTTTGGATTTTAGAATAGCTTAATCAGCTTTTTGGCTTATTCAGGGTTCCATTATAGTTTTTCTAGCTTATCACAAGTCCTTTTAACTTGTTTGAACTTAAATCCATACCTGGTTCTCAGCTTTGAGCTTATTTCAAGCTTATAGCTTAGACAGTTGACCAAAGTCAACTGTCTAAGAAATAAGCACTTGTTGTGCTTATTTCTGAGTCCCACAAAACTTGTTTTTACCAAAGTTACTTGCTTTTAGGTATAAATCAAGTTTCCAAAAAGAAAATCCAGAAAATCAAACTTAATTTTTAAGTGATAGTTTCTATTTAATTTTATTTAAATTTTATTTTTCATTTTTAGATTTTAATTAAGTACTTGTCATTTTTATATTTTTATTAATTACCTTTTATATTAAAGTATTTATAGTAATTTTCTCAGATTTTTATTTTATCATTTGGTATTTATTAGAATTAATCTTAGTTTTATTAATAATTAAGTAATAATTAGTTTTAAATAGCATAATTAGTTTTTATTAAGTGAAACCTAGTTTTTATATTTTTCCTAGCTTTTATATGTTGTAAAATAATTTTAGAAATTTTCTTGTGATTTTTACTGTTCATTTTCTATTTTTCTTAATTTAAAATAGTTTAATTAGGTAATTAATAATTAATTAATATAAAAGCACAAAAAGACAAAAATACTTATTTTTAATTTTAAAACTTATTTTTAGTTATTTTATATTTTTAGAAATTTTATTTTCACCTTTTCTAGTATTTAATTAATATTATATTGTATTTAAGTACTTTAAATCTTAATAATAAGTATTAATTAGTATTTAATTAATATTAAATAATTAAATAATGTAAAAATTAATTTTCTTTTTCTAAAAATTTTCTTTTATCTTATAGTTTGTAAAAAAGTCATTTTCACCCCCTGGGTGCTTTCAGATTTCAGTTTTTACTTTTTATTTTGTGCGTTTACGTTTTATTTAAACGTGAACGTACGCGTTTTAAGTTTTAAACGTTTCTGGTTTTTCTTAGCTTCCAGTCTTGTTCATATAGCTTATTTAAGCTATTTCATTGTAGATTCCTTAGTCAGATCAATCTTAAACCCTTTTCCGTCCAAATTCACCCGATCACAAAGCCGTTTGTTAACCATCCACACCTCGTCGGGACATAACGACCTGGGGAAACACTATATTCCGCGGAGCATTGGTCTAGGCTATTTGACTTGTTTGACCATTCTTTGGTCAATATAAGTTGGTGGTTTAGCATCAATCAATTTTTGGCGCCGCTGCCGGGGAGGTGTGCGCGCTATTCTAGACGGTTTTGCGTATTGGTGAGTTTGGAATTCACCTCGCTGTATATTTATCCACCCTTGTTCATATCTTTTCATAAAAACCCAAAAATATTTTTCCTTACCCTCTATCCGTTTGATTCTACCTTCTTATACCCCTCTCATGTATAATTCTAAATGACATCTCTCGATGACGATTTCTTTGAACAATGGGCCTTTGAGAGCAAAATTGAAAAACTTATGGCCTTGTCAAAAATATCGAGATGTCGTGTTGATCATGATGGACCATCGATCCCTATTCCCTCTCCGGTGAGGGAAATGGAACGAGAAACCAAGGTGACAAAGGACCCGGTACTTTCCTCTAACCATGAAAGTGCTAAATACGTCCAACCTATGGTTGTCCAAACATCTAAGCTCACAATTGCTCCTAAACCGTCAAGAATTGATCCTAACCTTTCACGGTTTACGGTTAAAAGTTTGTCAAGCATACGTGCTGAGCTTAGGGCAGTGACTGAAAAGCACGACTTGCCCAATCTTCACATTTATCAAAAACAAAAACCCGAGACCATAACGGAAGTGGTGGAAATTCCTAGCTCTCAGAGCACACCACTTGTCCCACCTCCAGATTTTGTTCCTTGTGTCGGTTGTGGTGAGCCGCTTTTTGGTTTGCCATGTCGTTGGTGTGCATGTGTACAATGTGGTAATGATATCCAAAACGGGAGTTGTTTGTTTTGTGGGTCGAGTAATTCATTTGCTTATGATCCTAATCAAAACTCATTCAACGACTCTTCAAATTTTTCCAATTACCCATCACATTCATACGAGCAAGAATCATATTATCCAAACTTCAATGATGCTTCGTATCAAGATACACCAAGCCAGACTCAACAGTTTTACTGTTGTGAGTACTGTGGTGGCCCACACTACAGTTCTGATTGTCAATCGGGAAACACGCTTGTCTATGAGCAGTTTCCTGATAACAATTATGACTATTGCACATATGACTCACAGCCACATCAGTTTTACTGTTGTGAGTATTGTGGAGGTCCACACATTAGCTCTGATTGTCAAACAGGGAATCCATTTCCTTGTAACAATTACGACTATTCGTTTCAAGACCCACCTCCACAGTACCAGTTGACCCAAGCAACCCCTCAATTCCCGCAAGACCTTTGTGATGAGGTTCTTGAAGCATTTAAAAGATTTAAGGAGGGGTTGGCTACTACATCGTTTCAAGATTCTCGTGAGAAATCAACGGCAGAATTACTTGCCGAAGAACGAGATACTAGAAACGAAATGAGCATGGAAGAGTTACTTGCTGAGCAAAGAGCGGCTAAAATACGTGCTAATCTTCGCTATGCTGCTCTATATGATGACGATGATGACCGTGATGATGATGAAGATAACATTGTTATTATTCGAAAAGGTTCATCAGATTCATCAGTTGTGATTCCTTCCATGGATATACAGGGAGAAAAGAATATAACTGAATCACTAGCAGAAGATCAAATGGAACTCGTACAATCCATGAATGCTAGCTCCTCTCCACTCCCTCAGTCTGTTATCACACCCGAAGTTTACACTCACTCTCTGAACATGGGGGATGAGCATCTTAGCACTGTTCCTAATAAGGAATCGGACGAATTAATAAAGTCTAGTGTTGAGATCCTTGTCCAATCCCAGGAGAGTCACAGGGAACTTTGGATCATGTATGTGATATTCCTTCACCTCTTGAGTGTTCAAACGATCATTTTGAGACTTTCTCAGATTTTAATGATGATTGTACATCTCATGGAGACATTGAGTATATTGAGGCACCACTGCCTCATTCTGATGTTGATCCTCTTCTTGAGGAGTTCGCTGATGAACTTACTCACATCAATCCACTTTCATTGGAAAGTGATGATGGTCTCCTCGATTTCCAAGCCGATCTGGGAGAAATTGAAAGTCTCCTATATCATGGTCCGTCACTCACTTCTGATCCCAGCAGTCCAATAGAGAATGTTAATCTCTTTGTTCTCGAAACATTCAATACGACTCTCACCAATCCTCTATTTGAATTCAAATCTGAATTCACTATGATTTCTAACAATCCAATCTTTGACGAGGATTGTGATGAGTCCACAATGGAACATGAGTTCACAAATTCACATCTTGTGAATAATTCTCTTCATGAGGAGTTCTCCGGTGAACTCACTCATCATATCACGACTCCTCCGGAGTTTGATAGCCCGGGGGGAGATGCTCTCAATCATGAGAATTTGCAAATTCCCACCCACCCTCCCAGGATGTTTACGAGCTTAACCTTTGAAATCCAAACTCAGGCTAATGAGCCTCCTCTCGAGGAAGAAGATCAACTCATGATTTTCATCATGATTTTCTTCCTTTTCTTCACCTATAAGGTGACTTCTTCTCTTCTTCACTCTTTCGGGAATGAGGATACCATCTTTGATCCCGGCATTTTCATGTATCTTTATCTTGAGCCGGGTACTTATCTCATCGGCGTGGAACTTTCACGTGCTTCAAATGTTTGTCCAAACATCTTGAATGAAAGTTCGATTGAGATTGCTTCTTCCACATCATGCTTCCCCAAGGACAAATGAATTCGGGGTCGAGTCAAGCTAGCGACTCGATAAACAAAAACAGTAGCATACTTATAGGGTTTTCACCCTAAGTGTGGGGGAGTCCCCCATACTATGGTTACAAATGAAGTGAAAATACAAAATGGTGTTTTCCACGCTTCGCTTGTAACGTTGCCCTTTTACGTTCAAAATGTCGGCATAATAGCCGGGCTTTTGAATATTGAGGACAATATTCATCCTAAGTGTGTGTGTGTGTGGGGGGGGGGGGGGGTATTCGCTATTCTAGCGAATTTTATCACATTTTACTATATAATACCCCCGTTTTTAGCCAAAATTCAAAAAATTTTAAAAATTTTTCACTGGTGCTTCAAAATTTTTGTGGTAATCAGTCCACCAGGTCTAACCGACAAAGGGATTGGCTAGTCCAGGAGCAAACGGCTCTTGGTAAAGACATCTCAAATCCGTTTACGACTTGCAATTTGCCCAAAATTGTATGGTTCATCAATTCCCCATATCCCATAAAGCGAATGAGTTGGCTAGCCCGCAAGATTATGGCTTGTGGTAAAGGCAGTGGAAAATCCATAATTGGTAATCAGCTCACCAAGATGTTGACTATTCCATCAAGAGCTGGCTAGTCCAGAAGCAAACGGCTTCTGGTAAAGACTAATCAAATCCGTTGACAGCTGGTGGTTTGCTCAAAATCACACGGTTATCAGGTGTGCCACAGTTCTTACACCTGGCTACTCCAGAAGTGATGGCTTTTGGTAAAGAGCAAGGTTGCAAAAATCGCGAATCAGTAGTCGGGCGGTCAACCACCTTGTAGCTTGTAATTGTTCTAGGCGGGATTAATCGGTGATTAATCGGATTGGCATTACTGACAAATTTTAGTTATTTCCGGCAAGTTTTGTGTATTTTCGGTGAGTTTTAGGTATTTCCGGCAAGGTATTTTCTAAAAAACAACTTGTAATAGACTTAAACAGTTACTATAAGTGATCAAAATAAGTTTACAATGAGTTTTGGGTACTTCCAGCAAGATTTATAGGTTTCCGGAAAGTTTGACCACCATTGACCACCGTTGACCATGGTTGACCTATTTGTTTAACCCAGTTACATAAATCGGCAAGGTCGGTGGCCTTGTAGCGCCTAATCGGCGATTAATCGGCCTTGTAGACCTTTTTTTGCAACACTGGTAAAGAGTTTAAAATCTATCAAGTTTTCAAAACAGTTATTGCTAGGGACTAGCAATAGTTTAGTGTGGGGGATTGATGAGTGCTCAAACACTCATCATTTTTGGTCTAATATGAACTGCAAAACATACAAAAACACTCAGTAATGCATCAAAATATTGAAAATATTTCAAAATTGTGTTTTATATGTTTTAGATGCAAAATGAGCAAAAACAAATGAAAAACGCACAAAGTTTGCAAAATCGGCAGTTTCAGTCCCCCAACTTTCAAAATTTGGCAAAATAGTCCCTGAGCACTTATTTGGAAAGAAAAGTCACCAAAGGTCCTTTTGAAATCATAAGTTATCATATTTAGTCCTTTGGTGAAAAATCTGAAAAGTTTTGAGAATTTACAATTTTGGTCCCTAGAGTTTCAAAAATTGGCAGAATTGGTCCCTGGTGGGATATTTTTGAATGAAAAATCATTTTGGGTCTTTGGGAATTCACATGTGTCACTTTTAATCCCTGGATGAAAATTTTGAGAAAATTACAAGTTTAGTCCCCGGAGTTTGGAAATTTGCAAAATTAGTCCCCGGGTATTTTATTTTGGAAAATATTAATTTTCATCCTTGTAATATTCCAATGTTGTCAAAATGAGTCCTTGTGAACACTTTGTGAAAATTACAATTACAACCCACAACTTTTGGTAAATTACAAAAATGGTCCTTGTGGTGTTTTGCAAATTAACCAAACGGACCTTTGTAGTTATTATTACCCAACAACAAACCAACCCAATCCCCACCCTTTTGTAATAAACTGATCCAGCCCACAACACAACACATCCCACAGCCCACTAACCAAAGCCCACCCTAAACTAATAACTCCCTGGTTCGTTGACCCGGTCAAACAAACACAACCCCGATCTACTGTTCACCCCCCATCCTCAATCCCCTATTTCCAGGTTCCATGTCCCCTCCCCCCTCCTCTTTTCCACCAAACCTCACCTTTCCATTAAATATTACTCACCTACACCCATTCATCCCCCCTCCTCATTAAATGCTCACCTAAACCACTTACAACTGCCCAATCCCTTTTTGCCGCCAAAAACAGTTTGAATGGTGGAGATGGATAGAAACCAATCCAATGGTCAGAAAGAAGTGGGAAAGGATGAGAGAGACTCCAGGGTTATAAAAGAAAAAGAAAAGTGAAGAATGGAGGTGTATTAGTTTAGCAGTAGTGTAGGAGTAGTATAGTGCATATTACACTTTCATTTGTAATTTTTAATTTCAGTTGTTACTTTTAGTTTTAAAAGATTTTATTCAGCAATCCTTATGTAATTTGAACAAGTTTTTATCTTAATTTCAAGGTTTTATTTGGTAATCCATATTTAGCATTTTTAGTGGAATTGACAACTCCATCTAATTTTGCTAAACATTGTTGTTTTCATGTTCCTTTAAGCTTTAATCAGTTCAATTATAAGTTTTAGTAAGTCTTGAAAGAATTAAAATCAGTTTAGTTTATTCATTCTATAATACTCAAAAATCCAAGAAAAAAAAAAAAAAATCAAGGAAGAAGCAGAATGAACAGTGGAGCAGGGTCTATTATGGATTGCAATGGTTGTAGTGCTCATTGGTGAGCTTTAGGTGTGTTTTGGAAACACGGTTACATGATCTCAGTCCTGGACCCATTGTGAGTCACAAATCCTAATCTTGCAAAAGTCTTGATTTTATTGTTGTTTTTGGTAAGTTAGATATCATTTAGCCTCTAATCATTGTACTAAATCATTTTAATGCTTTAAATTAGTAGTGGTAGCTTAATAATTTCATGTTGTAATGTATTGATAGTTTTAAAGGGGTGTTTGGATATAGCTTCATTGCTACTTTCTTGTTGTTGTTTTAGTGTTGTTTTGTTATAAACATACTGTATTAGGTTTAATTAGGGTCTAGGGATCAAGAAAAGGGTACCTTAATAAAAAAATAGTCAAAATCATCACCATTTGATCATAACAGTCCACTGTTGGACTTGTGGATGTCCAAACCTTCACCATAGCTTTAGATCTTATTTGTATTGCTTAAATTAAGTTCATTTTAGCTTATAATATCACATTTCATCAGTAGTGATCATCCAAAGTTAAAAAAAGTCAAAGTTCCTAGTTTAAGCTAAAAAGTCAAATTGCACCATTTCAGATTTTCACAAAAGTTCTAGGAATTATTTTGAATTTTGTGTTTGATCTCTTGGCCTGAAACTTGTTATTATGTGTTGTCTACCAGCTTAACTTTGTGTTTCTACCCTCCTTACATTTTTGCAAATTTTCATTTGGGCCCCACACCCTGCCAAAGTTACTTGCAGGGCAATGAGATGCCCTGCACACAGTCCACCAGGCTCAGACCCCAACTTTCATGGCTTCTCTTGGTCTACACAGTGGGCCCCACAATGAGCTTATTGGCTTTTTGAGAAGCCAATAAGCTCATCTTCATGTTACAAAGCTTATTTTGAGATTTGAAATCCATTTGATTGGGCTGCAAGGGCACCCAACCTTGTCCCTTAACTGTGTTGTCTGTTTGGATTTTAGAATAGCTTAATCAGCTTTTTGGCTTATTCAGGGTTCCATTATAGTTTTTCTAGCTTATCACAAGTCCTTTTAACTTGTTTGAACTTAAATCCACACCTGGTTCTCAGCTTTGAGCTTATTTCAAGCTTATAGCTTAGACAGTTGACCAAAGTCAACTGTCTAAGAAATAAGCACTTGTTGTACTTATTTCTGAGTCCCACAAAACTTGGTTTTACAAAAGTTACTTGCTTTTAGGTATAAATCAAGTTTCCAAAAAGAAAATCCAGAAAATCAAAATTAATTTTTAAGTGATAGTTTCTATTTAATTTTATTTAAATTTTATTTTTCATTTTTAGATTTTAATTAAGTACTTGTCATTTTTATATTTTTATTAATTACCTTTTATATTAAAGTATTTATAGTAATTTTCTCAGATTTTTATTTTATCATTTGGTATTTATTAGAATTAATCTTAGTTTTATTAATAATTAAGTAATAATTAGTTTTAAATAGCATAATTAGTTTTTATTAAGTGAAACCTAGTTTTTATATTTTTCCTAGCTTTTATATGTTGTAAAATAATTTTAGAAATTTTCTTGTGATTTTTACTGTTCATTTTCTATTTTTCTTAATTTAAAATAGTTTAATTAGGTAATTAATAATTAATTAATATAAAAGCACAAAAAGACAAAAATACTTATTTTTAATTTTAAAACTTATTTTTAGTTATTTTATATTTTTAGAAATTTTATTTTCACCTTTTCTAGTATTTAATTAATATTATATTGTATTTAAGTATTTTAAATCTTAATAATAAGTATTAATTAGTATTTAATTAATATTAAATAATTAAATAATGTAAAAATTAATTTTCTTTTTCTAAAAATTTTCTTTTATCTTATAGTTTGTAAAAAAGTCATTTTCACCCCCTGGGTGTTTTCAAATTTCAGTTTTTACTTTTTATTTTGTGCGTTTACGTTTTATTTAAACGTGAACGTACGCGTTTTAAGTTTTAAACGTTTCTGGTTTTTCTTAGCTTCCAGTCTTGTTCATATAGCTTATTTAAGCTATTTCATTGTAGATTCCTTAGTCAGATCAATGTTAAACCCTTTTTCGTCCAAATTCACTCGATCACAAAGCCGTTTGTTAACCATCCACACCTCGTCGGGACATAACGACCCGGGGAAACACTATATTCCGCGGAGCATTGGTCTAGGCTATTTGACTTGTTTGACGATTCTTTGGTCAATATAAGTTGGTGGTTTAGCATCAATCAATCATCCTCAACAATGAAGCAATAGGAGTATTGATCAGAGACCTCACTCCTTATACCTTCAATTAAGTATAATTGAAACTCAGGTCCAAATAACTTTGGAGTCCTAACCCTTTTGCTCCTTCTGAGCTCAGGTTCAGGTTGTTGTTCCACAACCTCATCAAAGGCCTGAGATGATAATTCATCAGGGACCTCTGATACACCAATGTCATCAGTTCCATTTGGAATTCTTTGACTTGGTCTAGGGACTGATGAGAATCTATTCTCATCAAATAATGCATCCCTTGATTCAATTATTGAGTTAATTGAAACAGATTCATTAGGTTTAATAACATAGAACCTATATGCCTTGGAATGCTCAGCATATCCAACAAAGATGCATTCAATGCCTCTTTCACCCAAAGTTTTCTGCTTTGGATCAGGGAGTCTTACAACAGCCCTACAACCCCAAACCCTGAGATAATCCAGGTTGGGTTTCTTTTTAGTCCAGAGTTCATAGGGGGTAACCTTGTTCCTTTTATTAGGAACCCTATTTAGCAAATAGCAAGTTGACAACATAGCTTCACCCCAGAACCCTTGACTCAGCCCTGAATAGGACAACATGGAATTAACCATCTCCTTCAGCACCCTGTTTTTCCTTTCAGAAATACCATTTTGCTGAGGAGTATAAGGGGCAGTCGTTTCATGGATTATACCAACAGACTGAAAATACAAAGTATCCATGTACTCACCTCCCCTATCAGTCCTAAATCTTTTGATTAGAGACCCTTGTTGCAATTCAACTTCAGGTTTAAATACTTTAAATTTATCTAATGCTTCATCCTTAGTATGTAACAAATAAACATAACAAAACCTAGAAGCATCATCAATAAAAGTCACAAAATATTTCTTGTTCCCCAAAGAGGGAGTAGCATGTAGATCACATAGATCACTATGAATGAGCTCCAAAACTTTAGTTTCACGTTTTATACTTTGAAATGGTTTCTTAGTTATTTTGGTCATCATGCAAGTTTTACACTTTTCAGTGTCCATATCAAAGGTTGGAATTAACCCATCCTTAGACATATCTCGCATTCTTTTAAAGTGTACATGGCCAAGTCTTGCATGCCATAAGGTTGAATCATTAAGTTTAGAGGTTGAAATAAAAGCAGAATTAACATTATCATAAACAATATTAAGTCTGAACATTTGATTACACAAATAGCCAAAACCAATAAACACACCATGTTTAGATAAAATAAACTTATCAGATTCAATCACTTGTTTATAACCACAATTATTAAAAACACTACTAGAAACCAAGTTCTTCCTGATATCAGGAACATGTAAAACATTAAATAAAGAAACAATCTTTCCAGAACTAAACTTCAAATCAACACATCCTTTTCCATGCACCAGGGCAGTTGACCCGTTTCCCATATGAAGAGTAGAACCATCATTCATTGACTCATAGGTCTTGAACCAGCTTCTATCTTTACACACATGAATTGTTGCACCAGAGTCAACCCACCAAGCAACATCATCATCCTGCACAAAATATATTTCAGATATATATGTAACATAATAAATCTCAAAAGACTTATTAAATATATTCTGACCTTTCAGAGAATTGGTGTTACCATTCCCTCCACTTGTGCCTGATCCATTGGTTTTATTGCCAATCTTAACACCTTTACAATCCTTTCTGAAGTGTCCAGTTTTACCACACTTCCAACAAGTCACTTTTGGTTTCTTGTTAAGATCACATTTGGTGTTATCTTGATGCTTACGCTTGCCCTTGTTGTCATTGTTCCTGGAGGAGTTGTTATGCTCCACCATATTGACAACTGATGGGCCAGTAGCATTGCTACTCTTTGGCTTGACAATGTCTTGTGCTTTGAGTGAATCCTTAATGCGCAAGTGACTGCCCAACTTAACAAGAGTTAACTCCTCCTTCTTATGTTTCAGCATATGCTTGAAATCTTTCCAAGAAGGAGGTAGTTTATCGATGATACAAGAGACTGAAACTAAAATAGCCTCATCCATGTTCAACACTTGCACAACTCAAACAATTTAATCTAACTAACTTAGGGGTGTTCACGGTTCGGTTAATTAACCGAATAAACCGAAAACCGAACCGAACATATAACCGAACCGAACTTGTTAAAACCGAACCGAACCGAATTAAAAATTCGGTTTTCGGTTTGGATATGGGTTAAGCTATCTGAACCGAAAACCGAACCGAAAACCGAATTTATATAAATATATATATTTTTTATATATTTATATTATTTTAAATATAAGAAATATCCATTAAAATTTTATACTAATATAAAAAAACACTTTTTTATGCTTGAAATATTTTTTTTGCCAAAAATATATATAATTAAATTCAAAAAAAGATATAAATAGTGTAATTTAAGTAAAAAATTCGGTTTTCGGTTTTGACCCATAACCGAACCGAACTTCGGTTCGGTTCTCGGTTCGGTTCGGTTATAGATATTTTCGGTTTGGTTCGGTTTTCGGTTATGACCCAAAATTTTTTTTTAACCGAACAACCCGAACCGAATAAACCGATTAACCGATAACCGAACCGATGAACACCCCTAAACTAACTAAATAATGATAACGTAAATTTGAAAGTAATGAAAAGATAGAGATAGAAAGATCAAACCATAACACACGATATTTATAGTGGTTCGGCTACGAAGCACCTCTTTGCCCTACTCCACTCATCGAGTCACCTACTCGAGAGTTTTCTTCACTATGTCAACAAATTCCCTTTTTGGCGGAGAAACCTTACACGACTTTCGCTTACACCAATTAACGACACTAAGCTAAATGTCGAGTCCTAATAGTAGCTAGAACCAATCTCACACCACTACACGCCTTCTTCACAACATGTACACAACACTACTACTACACTACTTCTCACACCTTCACTACTTCTTCTTCACACCACAACTATTTCTTCACTACTTCTATTCACAACTACTAACCCACCTAGATCTATCAATTACAATCACTACAAAACTATACAATAAATACAAGCTACACAACTAATCTTCAATACTTCTTGATTTGAGATGAAAGGAGTATTCTTCTCTTGCACTTTGAATGAGGATGGATAGAATCGCTTGAAAACAAGAACTAATGTGTTTATGATCAAAGGATTTAGGAAGATGATTTGAGTGAATTAAAACAGAAAGTTTTAGTGCAAAAGGTGAGGTAAAAAATTCAAATTTGAACCAGTATTTATAGGCAAAGAAATCTGACACAGGAGCGTATGCCGGCCCTCTTGATTGTGTGTCGGCCCCCTTAAAATTAAGGGGGCCGCCCATGTGAAACGGCCAGATTCTTTGTCTTTTCCGGGGAAAGTTATTTGGTTAAAATTTTGAATTCATATATTTATTATGAAATAAATATTTTCCTTTAATTACCAAAAGTGTTTTTCTTAAATATATAAAATGTTTATACCATTTTATATAATTTGTAATTAGTAAATAAACCTTCCTTTGATCATAAAATGTATTAGACACTTGTTTATTCATACCTTAAGTGAATTAGTTGGATATAATGATATTTTGTCACTAAATACTTATTTACGTAATGATTTTACGTTTAATGAGTTTATATTTTGTGATCGTCAAAACATAGGGATATCGAAAAATATTAATAACGTTTTTACGCATTATTTATATCAACAATCTCACCCTTTTTGATGATTACAAAATCTAAACTCATTAAATCAAAAATTATTATGTATGCAAGTATTTAGTGAGTTTTATATTACTTCTCCCCCTTTTTGTGAACATCAAAAAGGTTGTCCCAAAGTTGGATGAGCTCCCCCTTGGTGTGTACTCCCCCTTGATTTAAGGTTACAAGACATGTCGAGATATGGAATGCTTGCAAAAATATTTAGAACATACAATATATATATATATATATATATATGCATGCAACAATTATATATATGAATAAAACAAGCAATATAAGCATGGAAGGAAACATTTCATTAATATGAATGAAAATACAAGCAACATGTATCCAAGATGCATGAATAATACAACTAATAAACTAAAGCCTTATGGGCTTACAATCAACCAAAACTCTAATAGAAATGTTTTTCCTAGAGCTTGTTCATCAAAATGGTTAAAAACAATTTTATTTTCCAACCATGAGCCATGCTTAGTTTGGGAGGAGCAAAGTTGTAGGTGGAGATGATGGGGTTGATGGAGGTGTGTTTGATGGAGGTGGAGGTGTGGTTGATGTTGGTGGTGGAGGTGTGGATGATTTTGGTTGAGGTTGAGGGAACAAGCTTTCAAGGTATGAAAACATGTAGTGGATTTCATCTCTTAATCCAAAGATGATGGTTCGGTTATGGATGCAACAAAGGCAAGTATCACCATGAGCTTCAAGCAAGCTCCATGGGATGGGATTGTAGTTTGGTGGATTGAGTGGTGATGGTGAAAATTATGCATCAAGAGGTGTGATGGGTGATAATGAAAAGGTGATGTCTAAAGTTGCATTTTCAGGAGGTGGTGGTGGTGGAATTCTTGGTGGAGGTAATAGGTGAGTGTTGATGTAGTCATTGATGGATGATGATGATGGTATGGAAGAGGTGGAGGTTCCATGTGTTGATGGTGAATTTGGAGCACTATGAGATGAACATTGAGGTGGTGGTGATGGAGTGGTATTGTATTCATTAGTGAGATCAATAAAGAGTTGTTTTGGTGGGATGATAACAAGTTTTTGTTTCTTGGCTTTGTTGGAGGTGGTGGTTTTTGGTGATGACATGATGAATTGGTTGAGGTTGATGATGATAATGGAGTGTGGATGAAGGTGTAAAGGGTTATATAGCATGAAATCATGTTTAGAAATGGTATTAATTTGAAATTGCATTGTTAGATTCCAAAATGAGTTTAGTTTTTAAGGGAAATGGTAGCTGGGACTAGCAAAAGAAGTCACAAGTTGCAAAAGAAAACAGTGTAAAAAACTTTTCCAGATGGCCGGCCCCTTTAATTCATGGCCGGCCCCTTTAAAATTAAAGGGGCCGCCTGTGTTAATTATGGAGGCCGCCCATCTGGTAAATTCCCAGACGACCAAATTTCAAAATTTTTCTAAAAATGGTTTATTTTGGTTTTGTGTTTGCAGCAAGCTCTATTGGAACATTTTATTTTAGTTTTGATCTATTAGAGAAGTATATATATATATATATATATATATATATATATATATATATAGTCATACACAAATCATGCAAGCATAGATTAAAAATAAGTATAAAAACATGCATACATGTAGAGCAACTAATAATAATAAGTTAACTAATACCATAGTTTAAATGTATCTAAAATCATAGCAACAAATATTAATTTCCGAATATATGTCGGAAATATAGCACACAAGAAACAATTATTCAATAAAAGTAGCACACTAATAGTTCAACAACCATGATCAAACAAAGAAAATAATAAGACCCCATCACTTCTTCTTCTTGAACAATCCTCCAATCGTCTTAGCAATGGACTTGAAGCCTCCTCGAATCTCCTCGCGTATCCTTCGGTTTTGATTGAGCAAATTGGTTTGTCGCTCAAATAGTACTTGGTTAGTTTGAAAGGAAGGAGATGGCACTAGGTAATCGTCTTCTTCAAGTTCTTCCAAGTTTTCAAGAAACGTATCTGGAGAGGGAGCACGATGAATAAATTCATCCTCTTCGTCATCCTCTCGACGAGATGATGAGCCATGAAAACTGTGGCGACGAGATTTACCCTTATCACTTCGAGGTTTACGGGTTTGTTTAAGAACGAGAGGATGTAAGGTCGGATAGATGGACTCATAGATGCAACCATCAAGATTGGGATAGTGTTGGATAACATGACGATAGAGACAAGTGAGGAACATTCCATACGGAAGATTGGCTTTAGGAGTAGCTCTTGCACGTTCAATAAGCTTGATAAAATAAGCCAAACTGTAATGTTGTTCGGCAACAATACAATACAACATATGAGCAAGGCTAGCCGGGAGATGGTCACGGTGGCCTCCGGTACCAAACGCATTCTCACAAATGAGTTCTTCCCAACGCTTCATGTCGGGGCTTAATTCTTTGAGTAGAATTTGGTTTTCGGTAATATCGACATTTTTGGATTTGATTTTTCAAGTGTTGGTTTCACGGGTTAACCCAAGCATTTGATGAATTTCTTGTGGAGAAGGAATTTCGGAGAAATAAGGACCAAAAGTTGGACGAGAATATTGAAGAGAACCAAGATCCCATTCGTTTGAGAAAACGGATTGACTGGTGAAAGGAATTTGGAGGATTTGACCGGATTGTGCAAGAGTTAGAGTAATGAATTCATGTTGGATCATGAATGAGATGAGAATGGAACCAAAATCATCGGTTTGGACCTTGACTTGGCTATATAAGTCGAGAATGAAGCGAGGAATAATGGGTTCATTTATTTGGAAGAGACATTCAAAACGGATATTTGTGAACATACGATCGATGAAATCGGATTGATAGTAAGTGGGATGTACGATACGACCTTCATGAATATTTCTATCTTCAATTTGATGATAGAAATGAGCAATGGAAGGAGAGGTGGTGGGAAGTTGTGAAACTTTGGGAATATAGTTTTTGGTTAAGGAAATATCTTCGGTAATAACTTTGGGCATTTTCACCTAAACACAATAACAACAAAAATAAAATTAAAATAAAGTTAAAATATGATGCTTATATTTTTATGACATATGTGGAACGTAAACGTACTTCGACTCTAAAGACCTTTAACTTAAGGAGTAGTTTACCATGTTCCTTATTTTATTTTTAACTTGTGTTAGATATATTTTACGATGTTTATCAAGTTGTCATGGGATAATCCAAACGCCCCTTTAAACATCTTAATATATCATGAAATTTGCTAGGTGTACATTAGATTGTATAACTAGCTATTTCCAACGAGTTTCATATGCAAGTGATTTGTTTTGAAAGAGATGGTTTATATTTTGACACGAAAATACCATTTTTCTAGTTAAACCAAACGCTTCCTTATCTAGAAAGTTTACTATCAAAATGTCAATATATATATATATATATATATATATATATATATATATATATATATATATATATATATATATATATATATATATATATATATATTAGAGTTGTCAAGATATATATTTCATATATATATATATATATATATATATATATATATATATATATATATATATATATATATATATATGAAATATATATCTTGACAACTCTAAAATGCTAGTTTTATACTTATATTCATGATGATGTATTGTAAAGGTTATATTGGATAATTTTCGACACTATTTGGACATGATCCAAACACCCTCTTGTCAAACAAGAAAAATATTTTTACTTCACCGAAAAATTTGTTTTTGTGATTAATAAGTTATAAAACCATAATATGATATGTTTTAACAAGTTTTTGTAGCATTATTCAACAATGTGTATAAGCAAAATTTTGAAAATGAGTGTATGAACTTTTCAAAAATTTTCGACAAGAGGGTTTGTAATTTTTAGTTTCTAGTGTTAATAATACATTCTAATCCTAAGGGAAGCATTTAGTTATGAAATTCCTAGACTCAATTTGAAAGAAAAGATGAAATTGAAGAAATTGAAATAAAATGCTAAATCATGATTATGACCAAATTTGATGAAATTAAAAGAAACGTGTTATGAAAAACTTACAAAACTTGTTGTTAATCGTGTTATAAGTATTTGCCCTTTGTTAATTGACCTTGATATGAGGATTTGAGGATGGATTTTAAGTGGTTTTGGGTTTTTGGTTCGAACAACAGCAGCAAGGAATGAGCGGGGAAGGAAAAATGGAGTGTTTGGTAAGTAGAATAAGGGAGAAAATCGTATGGAATTTGTCAGATGGCCGGCCCCTTTAAACATTAAGGGGGCCGCCCACTTTAACACTGCCGGTCTCCTTAATTTTAAGGGGGGCGCCCAATTTATTTTGGGTTTTTCGCGGTTTTGATTCTGAAAGTAAAAATAAGTAAGTATATATATATATATATATATATATATATATATATATATATATATATATATATATTAGATTTATTTTTAATCAAAAATACGTTGGAGAGTATTCGCACGAAGAGAATTACTTGACATTTTTATTTGACATTTCGTCAACTAAAATTTCCTTGATAATTTTGGATAAATTGATCAAGCCGTCAAGTCGACGATGAAAAGTGTGGAAGGTATATATATATATATATATATATATATATATATATATATATATATATATATATATATATATATATATATATTTATAAATAGTATGGGTTTATAAGACGAGAAAAAGAGAGGGAGATGGATGCAAAAGGTGACGGGAGTTTGTTTCATCGATAGGTTCTTCAACTCATTTCTCTACATCAACATGAGTATGTTTGAACGTTTAAAGTTCAAGATGGCCAAAAGAGGGGAAAAGAAAAGGTTCGTAAACGAACAATTTCTAGTTCTAGAAAATCAATTAATGAGTTTTCTAGGTTATAAAGGCATATAGTATGTATAATAATAATATGTATAAGTGTGTGTGTGTGTGTATATATATATATATATATATATATATATATGCTATATATAAAAAAATATGTGTATATATATAAATAAGAAAATTTGCTAAGAGTAATTACGAAATAAGCTATAGCAACAATGAACTAGATACTAGACTAAGCATGCAATCTTGACATGGAAATTTAAAAGAGACGTGTACCTTTTTGTCTTCAACAAGCAAATCTTCAAAGTCTTCAAGAGATTTCATGACCATGTGAAAGCGGATAGAAAACCAATCTTGCCAAGGTATGACGAATTCATCTTGTTGGTCCCCATTGTCTCATTTGACCAAAGTTGTTTGGTCCAAAGACATTATGCATTTGACTTGGGTGCATGTATGGTGGAATCATTCCCCAAGGATTGAAGTTCCACATTTGATGATTATTGTGAAAGTTTCGTCTATTTTGGTTTACTCTAGGTTGAGGAGTTTTAGACCTAGGATGAGGACTATTTGGTTTTCTAGGTGGTGGAGTTTTAGATCTTATTTTTAGCTTAGGGATTTCTACTTCGGGTTTTAAAGATGATTTATGAAAGCTTTAATTTCTTCATCACTTGCAATAGGTACTAATCTATCTTTCAAAAGTATATACTTTGGTTTTAACTCTAAAGGTTTTAGTTCACTAGTTTCACTTTCAAACTTTACATTTTTAGATTTACTAGTTGATGCTTCAATTGAGTAGTATCCTAAACCGGTTTTATCTTTGGTAATTCTTTGAGAGCCACTTATTTTACTAAGTGATTGACTACTATTTTCAAATTTCTCAAATCTAATAATTTCTTCCTTAATTTGTTTATTCTCATTTTTAACAACTAGACATTCTTTACATTCTATAATACTTTCTTTTCCTTTTTCTAGCTTTTGTAGTTTTATTTTTAACTCAAGTATTTCATCCTTTAGTTCATTATTGGTGTGTTTTAGTAGTTTATTTTTAGCTATGAGTTTTTGTCCTAGTTTGCATAATCTACTATATTCGCTATCTAAATCTTTTTCATCTAACGATAAATTATCATCACTATTGTATTCGATTTCGGAACGTACCTCATCTGAAGACCTTGCCATGAGACACTTTTCTTCTTTTGTTGTGTCTTTTTCATCGTTGTCACTACCACTCCATGCTCCTCCTACGAAGGCCTTGTGGTTTTGACTTCTTGATAATTACGGACATTCTCCAATAAAATGATTTGGATCTCCACATTTGAAGCACTTTCTTTCATTCTTGCTAGTCTTGTCATCCTTGTTTCTTTGGAATGTTTTTCTTTTATCAAACGGTTGTCTAACGTATCTTCCTCGTCTTTTGAAGAATTTCTTGAAGTCTCTTACGGCCATGGCATACTCTTCATCTTCACTTTCGGAGGTTGAGCATTCTTCGGCACTAGAGTCCTTCTTTGCTTTTAATGCGATTGACTTGGTTTGCTCCCTTTTTCCTTTGACCAATTCGGAATCTTTCATTATTATAACCTCATACACTTTCAAGTTTCCAATTAGCTCGTCAAGTTGTAGAGTTGATAGATTCTTTGACTCCTCAATAGCCGTCACTTTAGCACGCCACTTCGGATGGAGAGCCCTAAGAAATTTCCTTACAAAATTCTTGCTAGAAAAATTTTCATCAAGTGCTTTTAAACTTGTGATGATAGTGTTAAATCTAGCAAATGCATTATCAATTGATTCCTCTTCCGGAATCGTAAATTGTTCATATTGTTGTACAAGAAGATCTATTTTATTATCTTTAACTTGACTATTACCTTTGTGAGTGATTAGTAAAGAGTTCCAAATATCTTTTGCAGTTTTACACATAAAAATTCTTTCATATTCTTTGCGTGGTAACGCATTATAAATAACCATTTTAGCCTCATTATTTTTAGCAAGTTTCTTTTACAAATCATCGTTTTGTTTTTCAAAAGTTACAATTTCATCCCTTTTGGTTTCGGGATTATTTTGTATAGGAGGAAAATCACCATTAGTAATAACATGCCAAAGATCTAGATCTTTTGATTTCACATAAGTTTCGAATCAATTTTTCCAATAAAGAAAACCATCACATTCAAATAGTGGTGGTCTTTGCATAGATTGACCTTCTAAATATTTTTCAGATTCCATAGATCGTTTCAAGTTTTAAAATACAGTTTATTTTAAAAATCTTGTTTAACGTAGCTCTAATACCAATTTTGGAAAACTAGAAAAGGGGGGGGGGGTTGAATAGTTTTACGTCAATTTTTATTTTAAAAACTTTGTTTGATAAAAACTTCGATTCTTATTTATGTGAATTTCAACACTTGCACAACTCAAACAATTTAATCTAACTAACTAAATAATGATAACGTAACTATGAAAGTAATGAAAAGTTAGAGATAGAGAGATCAAACCACAACACACGATATTTATAGTGGTTCGGCTACGAAGCACCTCTTCGCCCTACTCCACTCCTCGAGTCACCTACTCGAGAGTTTTCTTCACTATGTCAACAAACTCCCTTTTTGGCGGAAAAACCTTACACGATTTTCGCTTACACCAATTAACGACACTAAGCTAAATGTCGAGTCATAATAGTAGCTAGAACCAATCTCACACCACTACACGCCTTCTTCACAACTTGTACAAAACACTACTACTACACTACTTCTCACACCTTCACAACTTCTTCTTCACACCACAACTATTTCTTCACTACTTCTATTCACAACTACTGACCCACCTAGATCTATCAATTACAATCACTACACAACTATACAATAAATACAAGCTACACAACTAATCTTCAATACTTCTTGATTTGAGATGAAAGGAGTATTCTTCTCTTGCACTTTGAATGAGGATGGATAGAATCACTTGAAAACAAGAACTAATGTGTTTATGATCAAAGGATTTAGGAAGATGATTTGAGTGAATTAAAACAGAAAGTTTTAGTGCAAAAGGTGAGGTAAAAAATTCAAATTTGAACCAGTATTTATAGGCAAAGAAATCTGACACATGAGCGTATGCCGGCCCCCTTAATTGTGTACCGGCCCCCTTAAAATTAAGGGGGCCGCCCATGTGAAACGGCCAGATTCTTTGTCTTTTCTGGGGAAAGTTTATTTGGTGAAAATTTAACTGAATTTGGTTAAAAATTTGAATTCATATATTTATTATGAAATAAACATTTTCCTTTAATTACCAAAAGTGTTTTTCTTAAATATATAAAATGTTTATACCATTTTATATAATTTGTAATTAGTAAATAAACCTTCTTTTGATCATAAAATGTATTAGACACTTGTTTATTCATACCTTAAGTGAATTAGTTGGATATAATGATATTTTGTCACTAAATACTTATTTACGTAATGATTTTATGTTTAATGAGTTTATATTTTGTGATCGTCAAAACATAGGGATATCGAAAACTATTAATAACATTTTTACGCATTATTTATATCAATAATTGGCTTCCAAGGAATCCCATAGTTCTTGAGAAGATTCAACATTCTGATAAATATCAAATAAAGAATCAGACATACCATTGAGAATTAAACCCCTGCAGACATAGTCATCATTCTCCCACTTGCTTCTTGCCCTCATCTGTTCCATAGTAGCATCATCCCCAAAATCTTCAGGAATAGCAGTAGTCAGGACATACACCACATTCATGCTTGACAACAAGAAGTGCATATTCTTTTGCCATCTTCTGAAATCAACACCTTCAAACTTTTCCAACTGGGGAAAGTTAGCAGCCATTTGTCTCATAGCAGCAGCCATTGATCATCACTAATAGTTTCTATTGATTGTTGGTTATTATGTGTTTGAGTGTTTCCAGATTAGGGTTAAGATAATCAATGAGTACCGAATATTCACTTGAAATCGTGTTATCACTTTCCAATAGAAACTATTCGACCCTATACCTGGGTTACACGAATATCTCTATGGGATAAGACCAAGTGATGTTCTTGTTTTAGGCACAAATCAAGAACAGAATTGTATTCAAGTGTTTAGGGTTTGTGTTGATAATCGTTATCATGCAGAATGTTATGACCTCTATTTATAATAGAGAATACTCAAACCCTAGCCCATGGAATTATGTATAATTAACGGCCCATTAATTATATCATAATACTTTCCATAATAGCAGGAATCAGTGGTTAAACTCGAGCAGTACTTTGAAAAATAAGTACTTTGAACAAGCAGTACTTTGAACAAGCAATACCTTGAACAAGCAGTACTTTGAATCCACTAGCAACAGAATCATAACAGCTAGCAGCAGAGTCAGATTTACACTAGCAACAGAGTCCACTGACAGCAGGATCTACTAGCATCAGAATCTTTTCATAACCACTATTGAGTCAGGGGATTCAGTGACCAAATGGGTGTACACTCCGTACCTCCAAACCCATTACCAGGTGTGAATTAATCCCTCAAGTGCACTAAATTTTCCAACATTATGGTGTTGTGGTGATCTTATGCTTGACATACCAGGGGTTTATAGGATGTGATTGTTGAGTTATTTGGCTTGTGTAGATACGTGAGCAGGTCTAGTGAGTCATGCAAGTAATAAATGCACATAAAAACCAAAAATTTACCTGTGAAATACCTACTATAGGTATTTGTAATGGGAATGATAGTAATGAGGTTTTGTGGGTTGTTAAAACAGGTATCACAAAGATTTGGAAAAAACATTAGTTGTTCCTTTTTCTTGTATGTAAAAAGTATCACAAAGGCAAATTTCCATAAGATTTATTGTTTTGCACATTCTGTCGGAGTTATAAGCAAGATACGCTATTGTAGATTGTATATTATGCTCCAAGTGAAAGATCAGACATATGTCAGTCCTACTCTCCACAACAGAAACTAAATAATTACTACACCCCCAACACCCATCCTCCTCCCCACCCATATCCCCACATGCTTCTAAAGTTGCTTTTGTATACAACACAGAAAGGCCCTAGTATAGATTTACCCATTTTGCAGACATTATCATGTCCACCCATTTTGGCACCTCAACCTCAAGATATCGAGAAATAACAAAGAAAGCTTACCACTAAATTTTTTAAACTGATGTTTACGTCTTCTGGTTGCTAATGTAGAGTACTTCTTAGTTCTTGCAATTCCTTAAGCATATAGACATGATCCACATTAGCATATAGGGTCATTAAAATCAACCAATATAGTGTGAAAGTAATTTAAAGGCACTTACATATCGAAATTGGTCCACCTCCACATCCAGAGTTTTGTTTAGGTTTGAAAAATACCTTTCGCCTCAAGACATCTTGCTTTTCAAGCTCTTTGTTAATCCTTTTCTGATTTGCTTCAAACTCCTTTTGCTATCCTCACTTCCTCACTATGTCCAACAAACATAAAAGTAATCATATAACAACAATTGACGCTAATTGTTAACACATTTAAGTTTTTACTTTCACATATTATCCTCCTATTTTCTCAAAAAGTGTCATTTTTTTTCAATTTTTTTTATCACCTCTGCAAGTAATGATTACGAAAATGACATATGTTTAGTACTCCTGAAATGAACATATGGAGCAAAAATATAATAGTTCCACGGATCATACAAAATAAGGGCAGTAACCCCTGTAGAGCAAGCCGCTGGAAATTAGTATTTCCCGCTTTTGCATCCATTTACAGTCATCAACCGCTGGTTTCTGTGACAACAATCAACAAGAATCCCAATAGTTGGTGCAACCTTCTTGAGAATACCTACCGCCTGGTTGAAAAAACACGTGATGATAAGCACTTCAGAACTTAGTAAAATCTTTGTTAAACATTCAAATCACACTTGAAACACCTATAGATTCAACATGACAACATCAGATACACCCTAAACACGTTTTTAACAATAACGTATTAACAGGGTGTTCAGAATGGCTTCTTTTTTCTACTTATTTTGGGGCGAACCTACTTATTAGGCTTGTGTCACTCCTTCATGCTTTCTTTATCTACGCATCACACTCGTGTACATAATAAGGAAATCGAAACACTAATCCCTAAACTACTCATCTCTACGTGACTTTTCTACTTATAAGCGCTTAAACTAAACATCGTATAATAAAGAACACATTTTTACAACATACATCAATTAATAAAACCTGTTACTACGGACATATTAACATGAATTCTTATCAAAATAAATATATATAAAGACTCACTCCATCATAAAGAAACAACTTGTTTTCCTTTTCTTCTGATGCAATTGTATTTGATCATCAATGATGGCTGTAATTCAGTAACTTGTTAATCTAAAGAATTCAAGAATATATGTAAATAAAAAAACCCCCTCAAATTAACCAAACCCTCATTTTAAAAATAAACAAATATGACATCAAATGAATGATGAATTAACCAAAAGTAAACCATAAATATACTATAAAGATTAAAAAAAACACGTACACGTGGGCAGATCAAAACCGATGAACCTGAAGATGCCATAAAATTATTATTCTTTGTTGGATCTAGGTTTGTGACATTTTTTCGGTTAAAGGTTAGTGTCGGTTATGGAAATTTCTAGAGCTAGAGACACAGAGATGTAGAGGTGTTTGTGTGTTTTGTGAGGATGAAGGGTGAAGGTTCCGGAAGTAAGTTATTAGTGGGAAAAACGAAACGTAAAAAAAACAGATGAATAGTTGTTATAACAGTACTCTTACGGGCCTTCAACCAATGAAAAAGCGTTACATATATATATATATATATATATATATATATATATATATATATATATATATATATATATATATATATATATATATATATATATATATACTAGCTTTAAGACCCGCCCGATGGGCGGGCTTGCTCTATTAAATCATTCTAACGAATATTATAAGAGTAACTTATACAGTTGATTATCCTAAAACACATAAACAATCGTAAAAGAATAGCATGTTATCATAAAACGTAAAATGTGCACGTGATATATGAAAAAAATGGAAAAAATGTCAAATAAATAAAAGTATTTCAGTGCGTTAACAATCGTAAAGAATAACACCGGGTAAACCTTGCTTATCATAGTGATTTTTCTATTACATAAATTTATGACATAGTATATGTTTATAGCCTTTGAACAACTTCCTTGTACAATGATGTTTGTGCAGTTTGTGTTGATTGTGCAGTTCCTTGTCGTGGTTATGTTTCGGAGAAGAGATAGTTCCAACATTTTCGAGAATCATCAATCAACATGTCATCTTTGAATTCCACAAATGTTACCATTCATGATATCCTATATCCAGTTAATGAAATTAGCTTGAGTTAGGGATCAAAAATACCAGTATATACACACCTACTTCAATGAACGGTATATAAGCAAACCCCAAACAGCCTCATATAAACAACAAATTCAATTAGCATTCGCAAAATCCCTAATAAGTTTATGCTTTCATCAACCTTTATTTGTTTCTCATTTAGTTTACATGTTACTTAAGAAAGTTAAGATTAGAGGTTGCAAACTTACCGGGTTGAGAACGGGTCAAATTGGTAAAAAATTTGTATGAAAGTGTTACTCAAGTGCCAAAACCAGCAGCATAGAAAACTCTCTCCATAACAACTGCAATATAAAAAAAACACAAATTAAGCCACTAAATACACAACCATTTAGGTGGATCACTATGGTTTTCGAAATATTTTTCAATCTCTTTACACCACTGGTAAAAGTACCTTGAAGATAAGCAACCGAACTTCCATAAAATTGCAGACAAAATTGATTAGAAATTTATGAAGAACTTTTTTTTATGATAAATATAATAAAAAACTTGGTGATGGACCTACTTTTAAGACACATTTAGTATAAGTCTTCCAAAACATATTATTGTAAGAGATATTTGTAGATAATTATTTACATGTAGCAATTACAACATAGAATAGGTCAAACAAATATACAACAAATTGTATCGAAACAATGAATAGCAGCAACCCATGTTCATATCAGAGGCTCTTTATTTGATTCTGAACTCCAGGATCATTGAACTAAATCTAAAAATCAATCGGGTTTCCTGTAAGTGAGTCACAACTTTGATAAAACGATATCTCACATTAATTCATCAGGGGCTTCAACACAAAAGACATATGCGATGATGTTTAAAGGTATCGGATGAATTAGAGTATTTGTATAGGTGGCATTTTTTGTTCACTTATTTATAAAAGGGCAACTTCAGGTTATGATGAATCTCTTGTGGGCCAAACGGCTAAACTTAAGCGTGAAATGGTTCATATGGGTCAAAAGGTGTATTTTAACATACAACATTTACCTCCACTTATAAAAAAAAAATGCAGATTATTCTTGTAATGGCATGCATCGTGACTTTCAGTCCACAAAGGACGAAGACACATACCTAACAGAAATAAAAATAATGGATCATCTTCGAGATAATGAATCAACATCCAAACAAACACATGCCAAATAATGTAACATACGACGTATAGTATACTAAAAAATACATGCTTAATAGGTAACCAACTTAGGCAATATGAATTCAAAATTCATATATTTATAACTGATTTATGATAAGCTAAGGCACTAAAACATCCCATGCTACAACTATATAGTCCATGAAATATTCTAAATGCACAGAATCTACTACACTTGAACTTTAACAGTGAGTGATTAAAGAGGCTATATTATACATTAGTTCTTCCTATTAAAAATATTTTTACTTTATATGATCGTATATGAATATACAGTCCAAATTTTATATTGTCTCGTTTAATCCTGCAACATTTTTAGTCTCAAGTGATTTTGTCAAACACAGTAGCTTATTAAAAACACAATATTGTTTGTCTATATTATAAAAATAAGTTGTTCTGAATAAGCAATTTCAAGCCGCTTATCGAAAACAATCACGATCACACATAGATAATGAGAAAGTAAAACTCAAATATCCCTTAACGAACCCACCAGAAATAGCCACAAAAAAAAAATTGTTGGCCTCATGTTTCTACAATCTCAGGGATTGTTTGCCCTGAGGTTTTTTTTGGTATGACCTGTTTCGGGTGTTTGGGCATAGGTGTCATTAATTATTCGGGTGCTTAGTCTGACGATTTGCTTCTAGTTTTTCAAGCCGATAATCCAGTATAATAACTTTAAACATAAAACAAAAGGAAAGAGGAGGGAAAAGGACCTGTGTACAATCTTCTTTTAGTGCTTGACCTGCTTTCAAAAGTTTTTGCCATTTATCCTGTAGAAACAAATCAATACAACACAAATAGGAAAAAATTTACCCGTCATGGGAAATCCTATATTGTTTAAAAGATACGACATAGCGACATATTAGAAGATGCAATGTACCTTCAAATCAACAGATGTTTGATGAAGTGATATGGTATTCAGCTTAAGAGGCTAAAATGATGTTTATTTCCAAATGTCGATTACTGCATTGGCCTATTGCACTTATTTATGAGCAGTTCGGTTTGACCTCCATGTAGAGGGAGTATGATTTTTGTAGAACTGTTCGTCGTCCGACCCAGAAGAGAAAACCTTCCTGTAAAGGGAAATATGATTTTGTTTGTCAATATCCAATTACTACTAAAAAGGTAACAATATAGGGTAAGTACTATAACGTTACCACTGTTTGTGTAGAAAGGTAAGTGTATTTAAAGCACATGGTAAAGTATAGATAGCAAGTATCTTGTTAAAATAAGTGATAAAAAAGTCCTAAAGAAAGTACATAAATATTGAAAAAGCATTTGTAGTTAGCTTGCATTTTCAATACTGTTGCGGCAGTCTGGAAATGAATTACCATATAAGTGGTGTTTGGCATTGTGATTTAAAAATCTAACTGGTGTCTTTTCAAGTGGAAAATACCATACGCAGATGTAAATAAAAGAAACATGAATCCAACATTTGTCATCTCAAATGGCTTCCACTGTGCAAACAAACGGCTGCAAAAAAGATAAGTTCAGTTAGATTTCCATGTCATGGCCCCTGATTTCAGATCACATACAAACTTTAGTTATCTTAATGAATTTGGTCTTACTCGTGTAACAACACATACTTCCTCCGTAATATATTCGGCAATGGATCCAAACCTGTACAAATAAACCAAATTAATAAACTTTATTAACTGTCCTTGTAAAAAGTACAATTAACAGGCTAAATAGAAAAGTGAATCTACTTTTTATGAGTATTGTAACGCAATAACGTGAAAAATTATATCCTCCAGCCAAAATAAGCTAATAAGCAGTTTCTCAAAGAGTGTCATCTATCATCTAAACAATATAATTCAAAACCTTCGAAAAACTTAATCAACGATCAGCATTTATAAGCATAATAATAGAATCAGCAAGTAGAAATACTAAAGAGCAACATATCTGCCAAAAATTACAAACATGATAGGAAATACAATTTATCTTAAGAGCTCATGCAAAACAGTGATTCATTGCACAAATAAAAGATGATCATAAATTAAATATAATAAGTAATATTTCATTGAGCCATTTTATCAAACACCTTATGCTTGTCAAATAAACATAAGCTTCATTGAAGAAAACGCATCAAATTCATCAAGGAGTTTTATCAAACATTTGGTATGCAAATGTGTCAAATACTTTATCAAGTAGAGTTGATTTAAAAAACAAAATCAGTAATCAAAATCTATAAATGTATACAAAACTGTTCCTTATTCATTATATACGTAAATTGATATGCTAACCTAATTCGATTAATCAGATAAAAAATTAAAAACAAAATTACCTTAGGATAAATTTATAAAGAAGATACCTTTGATCAGCGTATGATATAACTGGATCATCTCTCTGTGTGTACTTTTTTGAATCCCACACTGGAATTTCAACCAAAACAAAATAACAACCAAGAAAACTGATTTTGTAATCGAATTTATTGAAACCAAGATGCTAAAATAATTTTGTGAATGATTTTTTTCATGCTCCGGATTTTGTTGAAAGAATTGAAATCATACCAGGCTTTTAAAAGTTTTACAGATCTTAAATCAAAATTAATTGACTTTACCATATTTCTGGGGATTTTTGTTTAACTAAATTGATTTCAATTTTTTTTGAATTTTTTTTATTATTGAGAAGGTTTCAAGGTGTCATTTTTTTAGAGTTTTGAAGTGATTTATTGCCTCTAAAAATAGCAATCACACTTGTGTTTTATATAGGTTAGGATATATATATATATATATATATATATATATATATATATATATATATATATATATATATATATATATATATAGAATTGTGTTCAAGTGGTGTACACTTTAAAATAAGATAAAATAAGCACCAATAGAAAGGTGACAAGTGTCAATAATCATTAAAGGAAAATGAAAATTGAAATTAAATCTCTAACTAAACAAAAAGGGTATTTCAGTAATTTTATTCCGCATTATAATGACACTAACCCTATCACAATCACTCATCCAGTCATCCTCCTCAAAACAACAAACCAGATCTGTATTTTCTCTCCAAAATAACCGACCATATCTCACCGGAAATTGGCCCCTGAAATCGGTTGTTTTACTAGGTAAATCCTAATCCATGATTGTAATCGTAGATGGCGTCACTAATCTAAAACACCATGCGTTGTTTGTGTGACCGCTGGTGACATCCCCATTCTGAAACGGCGGTCCTTTTATGGCCGTCAGTCGCCGTTTATCAACAACTGCTGATGGGTTTGTGTATCATACTATCTATTTTCAATTGGTAAAAGATATGCGTAACACATGCCGGAGACGAAAACCCCGCATCTTGGTCTTTTGTGAACCACATATCTGTGTTTTTTATATTTAGTAGTTTCATGAATCTATTGTACTCCGTAATAAAGTTAGTTAGTTTAACTTGGATTTAAAAAAAAAAAAAAAAAAAAAAAAAAAAAAGGCTTTGCGTCAGTTAGATATTGGCTCTTGTATATTAAAATAATTTACTCTTAGTTGTTTCATATTTTTGTATTTCAGTAATCTGTTTATAGCTCTTGTATATTAAAATGATAGTGTGTTGTTTCAGTTTATAAATGTCTATGCATCATATGAAATTTCTTTTCATTTGTTATCTCTTTTGCTTACTTTCCGTTGGACATCACTTTTCGATTAAATTTCCGACAAACCCCTTGTGTATGGTTGACGTTGTGATTTTTCATGTGTCGTGTATGGTTGACGTGTTATTTTTCTCGTGTTGCAAGTTGGTTTCATTCAATTGCTGCAAAAAATTCTTTCATCGTTTATTTTCGGATCTTAAAAAAATGCGTGTGTACATATGTTCTAAAGGAAATTTGTGTGATAAACATAGTGTGTCACTATAAATATGATTATTAAAAAGGTACTAAAATTTGTAATGAGTCACTATATATATATATCAAAAAATTTAGTGACATATCCTAAAATTTTGGTGTGTCACAATATATTTATGAAGAAATTAAGTGTCGTATAACAAATGTCTCAAAAAAAAAACCTAGTGTTTCATTATATATGTATCAAGATATTTATGTATATATGGATCAAAAAAATTGGAGTATCACTATATATAGTTTGTCAAAGAAAATGTGTTAAGAAATTAGTGTGTTACTAGAAATGTATCAAAAGATTAAGTGTGTCACACAAAATGCGTCAAACTTAATGTGTCATTAGAAATGTATTATGAAACTAAGTGTGTCAAAAGACATAGTTTGTCATTAAAAAATGTGTTATAAAAGTTAGTGTATCACTACGTATGGATAAAAAAATTAGTGTATCAATACATATATATCAAGAAAATTAATGTGATATGAATTTTTTTTGATGTGTCACTAGATATATCGATAAACTTCGTGTGCTATAAATAAATTAGTGTATCACAAATAAGAATTATTCGAATACTTTGATGTGTAACCTCATACAAGTAATAAAAAAAATAGCAGTTGTGAAACTTGATGCTAGATGGATTCTTGAGCTTTAATTAATTACTAAATTGATATATATACTATTTAATAAGTCATAGATCCAAGTAATTATAATTTAAAATTCAGAAGATATTAGAATCCGAAATTTTTGCTACCTTTGTAACCGAAAATCATAACACCCCCAAATCAGTTTTATTGATTTGGTACATAATGCCATTGATTTTCTAGTTTATTACAATAATGCCACCCATTTAATTAAGTTTAAATCTCATCTAAAATCATTGATCCAATGGTTCAAAATTGTGCCTATTGTTTCTCACTTTAAAGGTGTATACCACAATAACGCTCCCCTATATAACAATGGGTTTTGTTTTCAGGTGGCTGAAGAATAAGAAGTTATATATCTATAGGGAACCACAACACAATTTGTGGCTTAGTCCTCATGCTACAACTTTGTGCAGACCTGGAAAATTGGTGAGTCACACAACTCACTCTCAGTTCATTTTCAATAGCTACCTTTAATTCTTCAGTTGCTACACCTCTAAAGTACTCGATTCATTTTTCTTACTAATAACTAAATGTCTTAACTTTCAAATTCGATTACTAGAGATAAAGTTCACATAATGTTGCTTTCTTAATTATTTATAGTTGCACAGAGGCAAGTGACTTTTTATATTGCAATGTACTCAAATTCTCTTTTGTCGCTTAATCTCGTCTTCTTACTTCACAAAGGATGGCATTTTGCTTAAAAAATTGATAAATATTTTTTTTAATATATAAACATATATATTTAAATTTAATTATGTCGCGAACAATTTGCTATAGCATAACCTGTTCATTTAGTTATGTCGTGAACAACACCAAGCTAACCTTACTATGTGCTATTTGGCTTAATATAATAGTAATAGGACATCAGAAAATCTTTGGTATGCTGGACACCATCTGTGGCACACCATCTTTCAGTATTAACATTCATCCCTTCCGAATTTAGCTCATTCTTGATGTGTTCTGATCTAGGTTGATATCGTATATCACGGTTTTTTACTCCACTTTTTGCGCAAAATACTTTATACATGGTTTTGAATGATAAAGATCATTATAGATGAATTGTTCTTCTACTACCCGTTAAGATACTTTCTTGATCAAAACATTATTGCCAGGGACATCTTGAAATTCACCATTTGTAACCAAAGTCGGTCTAAATTCATTTATTTCATCTCTTTCTTTTGTAAAATTCATTTGCATTGGTTGTGCTTGTGTAGCCCTGATTTTAAGTAGGTGGTCATCAATGGGTATGACTGTAACCAAATTTTCAATAAATAAATAAATAAAAATATCGTATAATGTATTTCTTTTAATTTATATTTTATTCACCCCAAATATACATTAACTACAAACTATTTTGTGGGTGCTTTGCATTCTAAGTAATGTGTCATTGGTTTAATTTTATTTCGGCAAAAGAATAAATCTGATCAAAAGAATGAGATTTACAAATACTTGGTTGTGATAGACAAATAATTGATCACTTTGTTTCCTTGAACTTTTTTTGTTGATCATTTTCACAAAAACCAATTATTCCACACAAACACAAATACTTTTGAGTAACACATCTCCGACACCCCATTAAGTTGGCTCCTAGCTCATACACAATACTTGGTTGTGATAGACAAATAATTAATCATTTGAGATTTACAAATCAATAAACCAGAGGTATCTCAGGTCAATCAACCCACACCTAAAAACTACCCATTTTAATCCCAGATGTTACCCAAGCCGAATGGCCATCCGTTTTGCTACCTCTTAAATAGGCATTAGACGTGCCACGACCAGATCGCAAAAAGACCTCAATAACATTCATATTATGGCCCAACCATAGCCACCATTCCATAATCCTATTTTGGACCTCCTGTATGTATCATCTTGTCACCAATTTTAGAGATCTTTACGATACTTCTCTATTCCAACAACTTTCAGACTCACTCTCAACATCTACTCACTATACACAAAAGAGACACATTGCCTCTAAAAAGCTACAGACACAAACCTTCAACTTGTACCATTTGTCCCTATTGACTTCAACTACAAATGACTCCTAGTTTTCCAAGATCTCTACCAATGCCTAAGAAAAAAACCACCCAAGAACTCCATCAACCTTATTTTGTAAACAAAACATCCATTATGCTTATTCAAATAGAAAAAGTATCACTGTACCAGATAACGTTGTTAATCATCATCCTTCCTTTCTTAGGCCAGATCTTTTCATCATAGATAAATATATTCATCACTTAGATTTTATTATTATTATTATTATTATTATTATTATTATTATTATTATTATTATTATTATTATTATTATTATTATTATTATTATTATTATTATTATTATTATAAAGCTTCATTTATTTAATTGATTCATTTTTCTATTGGTATTCTAATGAGTACTCATCCCGGGCACCTAGTTCTGGAAGCACCGTTACAATTCTCTTGATATTAGATCACTACCAAGTGGCTGTGATAAGCGGTCTTACTCTTGACGGCTGCAATTTCTTTTGTGAATTTACCGAGTGAGTGTGTGATGGATGTCTAGCGAACAACTTGTTGCTTCTGCACACTGTGGCATTGGTGACTCGATACACATGTTTAAACCTTGTGAAATAGAGTAGAAAAGCGGGGCAAATAAGTAACTTTGTTTTTCCCCAAGTAATTAGGTTTTTTATCTGTATAATTAAATAACATCCATACTCATACTGAAACAAAAAAATACCATTAAACAATACTCATTTATTCGGTTTTTAGCCATTTTCACTAATAAAAAATGTTCAATATTTATTATAATATAACATTGTGCTTATTAGCTAATCATCCGGCCCGACCATATTTTTAAACTTTTGTCCTACAGTAGTGGATCGATTGTTGGCTCCTAGCTCCTACACACCTAGTTTTACTAATAGAAAAAAGTTAAATATTTATTATAATATAATGTGCTTATTAGCTAAAAAGTAGATTAGATGTTGCAATTGACTAACATTAGATGAAAAAGATTATGAATAAATTTAAATATGTTTTAACAAAGATGAAAAAGAAATTTTGTTGAATAGGATCTTTATTAGATATAAATCTTTTATATGTTTTACGAAAGATGGGGAAAAAACCTGGTGATTTGTTGAGTCTCGATGAATGATCTGCAGATAACTTTGATTAATGATTGGCTGGATAAAAAAAATGGGTTAATCAATTGAGTTTATATAATGCTTCGGTTAAGTCCCTGTTAGATTAGAATTACAATTGGTTTTGTATTGAGAAGTCTGGATTTTTAAAGAAATTACACTTTAGCCCAAGAAAAATTTAAAAAGTTTTCAAAGAACAAAAACTTATTAAAATAAAATGCATATAAAACTCTGAATTTAAAAAGTTTTCCCGTTTGTCGTTTGACTTATTAGAGATAATATATAGCCAATATTGTAATCATAAGTGAATATGTCGACATTACCATCTTCAACTAATAGTATCATACCTGATCAAGCATTAAATAGCAGCATGCAATGTTGTAACTTGCTATTGAAGCCTCATTCAGCTCGGGTTTTGATCCTAAAACAGACTCGGACTTATCCAAGGCCCCTTCATACTTGTCGCTCCTAAAAAATTATTGAAAAACCCCATAACAAACAATGTCAATAAAAGTGACAAACTTGACCCATCTACTTAAGAATGGGTTGATTTAAGTTATGTTCTTTTGCATGACTAAAACGAAATACTCTGTAGGAAAATAGCTTAAATGAGATAGACTAAAGAGTGTTTCAATTCAATCTGACCCAACAGTTACCAACAAATTACTTGTTTTGACCAGCTCTTAATCCACCTAACTTAAGCGTAAAAACCACACGCTACACTAAAACTATGAAGGTAGAAACATACTTGGAATTCTCTAAGTTTTCCGCTAACTATTCCGAATTCCTTTCAGCCCTGATGATCTCCTTTTTTGTAATTACACCCGCATCTTCCACCCTTCCTGCCAACAAACCCAACATACAAATGATTCTTAACTCCTCTTACTATCAATTACACAAAATGGTTGAAATGAATAGTAAATATACAAAAGTTATAACTAAAAAATAACAAAGGATAAATCCAAATTTCGGTGTATCACTGTTGTTCGGCGTACTAAGTTCAAGACTGTGGAATATCCTTTTTTGGTTATGGTATAATTTGGATGTCGTGTAAAAAGTGAGTAATACTCATACCTCAAATCAAACTCATATATCAAATCATGATTGGATTTGTTTGATTAATGAGTTTGATACGTAATTACTTAAGCATAATAACCAAATTCTGTATTAAAGTGAGTAATTCTGGAATATGGTGTAACATGATGCTATCGATTAGTTCAATCATACGGACATGTTTATGAGGTTCTAAAGCAGATAGCTTATTTTATCAAAACCACAAATAATCATGTGTTTTTAACGATCGAGAAACATGTAACAAATAATCATTATTTTATGCATATGTCATTAGTAGCAGCAACTTATGTTTCATGTATCATGGTTTTGGATATTGAAAACAAACTAAGATCAAACAAAAATCATCTTTCTTGGATGAATAAGTAGGAAAGAAAAAAAAAAAACAAATCAAAGATGGTTATTCTAGTAATACCAGTGCACCATATGTGATGCTTTCACTAAGTTGTGCATCAGATCCTTTATCAATCTCAAATTAGCCCCTTTCCACCATTACCATGTGATCTGTTTATGGGTCGATCGCTAAAACATTGACTTAAACCGTGAACACCGTTACATATTTTCTCACACCCGAACTGACCCGACCTATAGTGCACAAGGTTTTGCAATTTTTGGTCTTTTGAGAGCAAGCTATATTGGTTTACAGGTCACTAATTTTATTTACTTGGATTGGTTGCTGGGTTTGTGTTGTTGAAGATTTGGGGATTGGGGAAGAATGAATGTGTGAAGAGAAGGAGTTTTATTTATTTATTTATTTTTTTTTTTAATTTTTTTTAACAAAAGTTACATGTTTGCTTCTATTTCCAAAAAGTAACAAAAGTTACAGGACTTTTTTTTTTTTTTTTTTTTTTTTTTTTTTTTTTTTTTTTTTTAAACAAAAGTTACATGAAAAAAAAAATCCAATTATTTAGACAAATAAGGAAATAATTAGTATTTATTTATGCTTTTTAATTTTTAAATTTTTTTTTCTATTTTTTAAAGTTACTTAATAAGGTATGGTTTAGTTTTTCAAAATAGAAAGTGCCCACTAGGGGTTTTGTTTTATTATATAAATCTTTTATATAATAAAGAAATTACATCATTTCAGAGTTTTTTTTTAACAAAACAATCTTAGTGAAAAAAAATTGGACCAATAGGAATGCTCGATTTTGACACATAGGCGAAATCGAACAATATGATTGGTTAATTAAAAGTAAAAAATGAATTAATTTTGGTCAAACTTTAATAAATTTGGTGGAGAATGTGATTGAGGAAAAAAACACATAAAAATACAGGTGTCAAATTTATGAAAATAAAAACTTAAAAAAATAGGAGATAATTAATAAAACATTACTGGTTGAATTTTAAATATATTATGTGGAGTTTAGTGTAAAATTATTAATCTCCATGTTTTTTTTTTTGCTAACTTTAGTTAATAAACAAATAACCCCTAACACTTTATAATATAAACTTTGTTCACAATTACATGAGTATTAGTATTTGTTTGAGACATCCATTCATTAAACTTGCAAAATTTTTTAAATGTACCAATTAGTTTTAATATACGTTAAATATTTTTAAAATAAATATTACTTTCAAACTTTCATCTATTAAAATATCTTTTTACTATTTATGAGGCAAAGTGTACCGCTTTTAATGGGTTATTTAAGCCCGAATTCGATATTATTTGATCAAATATTGCCCTAAATCGTTTCTTTTGTCATTATAGGTACTTTTGAGGAAGAATCTGGAAAAGGAAGCATTTTGGACGCTTTTGGAGCATAAAAGTGAAGAAAATGGCAAAGTCTCAAATTTCCTTGCTGGAACAGTACCTGACGGCGTCAAGCAATTACACGTGACGACATCAAGAGTTACAAAAGAGGTAGATGTGGAACTTATAACGTGACGGGCCAGAGAGTTTTCAAGCTTATGGCTTGACGGCGTCACCTAGGCTGTCAGGGTCCAATTACACGTGACGGCCCAGAGTATTTTTCTACATGACGGCGTCAGGAATGGATCTAGGCAACACGAATTTTATCATGGCGGCGAGTTGACGGCCACAACTTAATACATGACGCCGTCACGATGTAATATCTATTTATAGTTTTCCAAATTTCATTCATTAGTGTGCAACATTGAGGGAATAAACCCTAGGCCGAATTTTCTCAACTTTTCAATTGAAGATAAGTATTCATTCAAATCATTCAAATCAACTTTTCAAGGCTAGATCTTTCTTGTGTTTGCTTATATGTAGTGAAACCTAGATGTTAATTATGTGTTGATTATTTGTTTATAATTGTATTCGATGTTAGGCTTAAGAAAACTGGCAGACTTCCAATGGTAACTTGCTTGAACGTCTTAAGAAACATGATTAGAGGTGTACTACGATTTTTGGTTGTATTTAATGCGTAAGAGAATTCTAATGATCCCATGTTAGGAGCTTCTAACGGCTCGACATAGGAGTGAAGTAGGATCTTATAGAGTTAGGGAATATTGTACACAGCCCTACGACTAATATTAAGGAATATGACCCATCATCCATGCAATTGTAACAAGCTAATCAACCTATAAAAGATATCTAGGGAGTAATGAAATTTAAGTAAACACAACTTTCCTCATTATTGTTTCCACCACATTAGTATAATAGTTTTATTTTCATTTCTTTCATTTTATTTTGATTACATTTTTAGTTAATTGGGTTAGTTGGCTAGCAACTAATTCTGCCCATTCCTTCAAAACTTGAGATTTTACTTGCTTTCTATAAAATATAAAAAATACAAAAAGAATCATCCCTCACCTCTAGACCTAGTTTAGTAGGTTTTCTAATCCTAGCGACACTATTCCTGAGTTGAATGATCAATCCCCCGGTACTTGTCACTATACTATACTACAACGATCAGGTACACTGCCTGGTGGGGGTTGTAAGCTTCTCGAGATCCCTTGAGAGGTAAAACCTGTTGCGAGGGCGCAATCCCCCGTATCAAGTTTTTGGCGCCGCAGCTCGGGGAATAGTTATTGTCTAGGTTAGGATTTCTTTTTATTAGGTCTACTTGCTAGATTCCTTTCTAGTAAGGTTTTATTTTTATTGTTAGGTTTTCTTTAGTCTATCTTATTTCTTTGTTTCGTTGTTCGTGACCTTTACCATCCGACATCATGGAAGGTGGTAACATCTTTGAACCCATCAACCCACCACAACAAAACCACCCACAAGACCCACCACTAGCAAACCAACCTCCTAGGCCCCGAACTTTAGGAGAGTATTCCCGTCCTAGCCACCAAGGCTATCGAAACACTATTGAGCTCACCCAAGGAGCTAATGTGTCCCCCTTGCGATCCGACACCATCCGGTTGGTGCAAAGCGGATGTGCATTCCATGGACTTCGTTCCGAAGATCCTAACCAACATCTCAAGGATTTCCTTAAAATCGTAGATTCCATAGACCTTGATGTTGTAACTAGAGAGTCAACCCGATTACGCCTATTCCAATTCTCTCTACGTGATCAAGCTAGTCAATGGCTTGAACGTTTACCCGCGGGATCCATCACCTCATGGGATGATCTCACTACTCGTTTCCTTGCTCAATTTTTCCCACCGGGGAGAACTACCAAGCTTAGAAATGATATCTCGATGTTCCAACAATGGCAAGGTAAAACTCAATATGAAGCATGGACTCGTTTCAAGGACTTACTCCAAAAAGTCCCTCATCATGGCATAGATCTTTGGCTCCAAGTCCAAATCTTCTATGACCATATCGATCTCTCCACAAGGAGAACCATTGACCAATCGGCCGGTGGCAAGCTACGTGATCTAAGTGCGAAAGAATCATGGGAACTCATAGAAGATCTTGCTCTCTATGACAACGAAAGTTGGAATGATCCCCGTGATTTGAACAAAACGGTCAAGGCAATATCTTTGCCTTCGAATAATTCTAGTACTCCAGACCGTAGGATCATGGAACTTGAAGACCAAGTCAAGTTTCTCATGAAATCCTACAAAGCTCCTAAGCCTTCAAGCCAAGTGAACAAAATCACTTCTTCATGCGAATTATGTAGTGGTCCCCATGACACTCGTGATTGTGTGGAACTCCCCAGACAAGCTTTTGCGGATTACGCATCCTGCGTACCAACGAAGCGGGAGACAAGTGGTACACTTTCAAACCCGAGCCAAACCCTTACGGTGATTCCTACAACCCTTCTTGGAAAAATCACCCGAACCTTAGGTGGAAACAAAACCAAAACAAGCCCCAAAACAATTCTTCCAATCCACCTATTCGTTACCAACCAAATGGTCCACCCTCTTACCGTACTTTCAACAACAATCCTTCCAATAACTATGGTAGTACCAATAATCTTGAAGGATTGATGTCCAAGTTTATGGCATCTCAAGAAACTCGCATAGCTAAGTTTGAAACCGAATTCAATCAACAACAAACGGAGATGACCAATAAGATTGACAACTTGTTGAAAGCCCTCAACAACCAAGTGCTAACTACACCTAGGAAGGACACTAGGGACACTAGTAGCGGAACCCAAATTAAGGACCCCTCATCATCCAAACACGTCCACTTTGTCAACTTTGTCACCATTAAGCCAATAGATAAGAATATAGAAGAAAGTGACAAGGATGAAGTTGGAATAGAAACCGGGACTAAGGATGAGATTAAGGAAGTTGAGGATATTAAGGAATAAAAGTTAGAGGAAGTAGAAAACGTAGAGGAATACTTTGATAAGTTACCCACCAAGGAAGAACGGGAATATCATAAGGATCTATTCAATGACCCCGAGACACCTTACGTCCTTGGTTCACCACTCATCAAAACAGGAGATCCCTCTAACATCAATATACCATGCAACATCAGGCATATGCATGTGTGAAAAGCTTACATTGATCTTAGGTCTCCTATAAACATCATGACTAGGACCTATTATAATTGGGTAATGAAGAAGTAACTTGGGTATAGGATGATGCCTAACATGAATTGGATGAGCAACTTTGTAGGAAGAGTGAAAGGATTACATGTCTTTGTAGGAAACTTCACTTATGTTACCGACATTTGTGATTGTAGAGGATATTCGTCAGGTAATAGATGGTTGCCTAAGTCAAGTAGTGTTCGGAAAACCGTTTGTTGAGGCCTCTAAGATGAGTTATGACCCGCCCCTAGGGATAGTTAGATTCAACGATGAGAACGATGAGATTGCTTACCAAATTCCCTATAAGATTGAATAATACCGTCTTCTATCAAACCTAGAAAAGGAACACAAGCAAGCGGTTTACTATAGGAATGATGATGATAGACGTAGAGGAGTAGATTATGTCATGAGTAGAATACTCGGCTTCTACAAGAAATGTTTGCAACTAGGTCCGGAATACAAAACTAAGATTGGAGATGACCTAGAGAATGAGACCAATGATGAGGTCACGTAATTGCCCATGACCTTGAGTCTAGCTACAAGACTCGTAAATAAAGAAAAGCGCTTCTTGGGAGGCAACCCATGTTTTGTGTGTTTTTATTTGTTTGATTTTTAATTGTTTGATGTTATTTGCTTCCGTATGCATGCTTTATTTTTATTGTTGGTAGATCATGTTTCAAATTAAATTGTGAAAATGCTTTATTTTGTTGTTTAACTTCGTCTTAACTTCATATAAAGGTATTTTGCAAAAGTTAAGTGTAAGGGGAAACCCCAAATTTGTTTTGAAGAACGAAAATGATCTTGATTCGCCACAATATTAAATGAACATGTATATTAGTAATTGTTAGAGGCAAATGCTTGTATTGAGTCATAATGATGTTTTGTAGGATTTTCCAGGAAGTAGAACATAAGTTTTTTCAGAAATTTTCCGGAAACTTAACATAAAGATTTCTGCAGGTCACTTCTGACGGCGTCAGGATTTAATACCTGACGGCGTCACGTGTAAAATTCTGGAAATTTTGCGAGTTTTATTTTTCTAACGGAGTCTTAAAGTTTTTGTTAATTCTTTAGTTTTATAAACTCCAGGGAATCTGCAAACATTCATTCCACAAGCATTATATCTTAAATTATTTTCTAGGATTTGTTAGTAAATATAGATTGTCGCCGATTTTACGCGAGGTTACCTTAATTGTTTTCTCAGGTTTAACAGGTTACATATGACAAGAAGATGATTTATATTTCTGGAAGGGAAGCTTTGAACGTTCATTTTCTTGGAGGAAGATCTAACCTTGTTGACACACTATCCACACCGAACGAATTAGGGGAGTATTTGTTTTCATTCTTTTACCTATTTTACTTTTACATCCTTTAATTGAACATTGGGGACAATGTTTATCCTAAGTGTAAGGGGAGGGTAAATGATGATACCTTATAGGATACTATTGCACTTGAGTTTGTTTGTTCGATGGTAGGTGTGTAATAAAACTAAGAGAAATACTTGTTAGTGTAATTTTAGCGCCAAATTTAAAATTTTTTACAACATTTAAGAGTGAAACTTTAGCCTTAACAAGCGTCTCATGGATAGGAGTTGTATGACTAGCACAAAACCGTACCATTCAGAAAAATTTTCCACCCAAATTTGTGAGGTTCGCCTTTAGATTTGATAGGAAAAGCATTCATTATTAGTGCTTATAAGTGTACCAGTAGCATTTAGATTCTAGAACTTGCGTTAGTGATGCATCCCGAGACCGCTAGTGAGACTACATTCGTGTAGTAGGATTTACTACATGATAAGAGGCATTAGGATCACCCTTGTGTTAAACCCGTATCATAATTACTTGACCATTTAAGTCATATTACTTGACTAGTAAAGTCAATTAATTTTTCCCACACCTTAGCGTTGTACTCATTTTTAGTACACGAAACCTCTAGTACACCCCTCCGAGCCTATCTTTTCGTTTCTAACTTTAAGCATCTTACTTAAAGGAAGAATTTGTTACAACCCACTCAAATGTGCAACCAAATCGCCTTAGCCTTCCGTGTATGCACTCATCTTTAATGCATTATTGTTATTTATCTAAACCCTTAGTTAATTGTCTAATTGATTACATGGTTGCTAAGTCGAGTCATATCTTGTACATATTGTTTTGAGACGATTGGGACTCATGGGTAAAGTACTTATGTTATGGAGTAATGAGGAAGAACATCATATATTACCCCCATAGGTACATTAATCTTAAAAACTACTCTAAGTGTTTTGATTATCTTGATTCGAGTCATTAGATTAGTTTATTGTAAAGTATGTAAAAATTCAAGTGTAAGGTGAATGAAAAAAAATAAAAAAATAAAAATAATAAATCGAAAAATTAAAAAAAAAAAGTAGAAAAAAAAGAAAAGAGAAAAAAACATATGGACTACCATCCCGTTTCGTTCTATGTTTGTTTTATATTTTTGTTATTTTTTTGATTTATTAGCCTAAGTCGAGTCGAGTCTTGGCTTAGCAACGCCATATTGTACATGTAATTAACCAAGATGATTAACTCTCCACCAGTAAATATTGCCTTTATCCAACAAAACCGTGTTTTCCATATCCCAATACCTAACGTTATAACCCTTTAAAAGACCTCTTTGATAGTTTATCCTAGGTGCTTACGCCAAGTGATGGAGGTTTGATCCTTTCCCAAGCCTATGAAAATCTATTTGCTATGACAGGTAGTGAGAGATGTTTTCCATTTCCTTATTGTGATATATACTTTATTACACCCGAGAGATGTGCATATCTAAACACTATTTGTGAGGTGCTAGTGTATGACCTCCGTGCTTGCTTTTGGTTTTTAGTGAAACGATTATTTGTTGTAATTACTTTTATATTAGTGTTAAATGACCCCTACCTTTTATTTTGATTAGAATAAAAGCGCATTTGCCTGAGGACAAGCAAATATCAAGTGTAAGGGTATTTGATAAGGCGAAAAGTGTACCGCTTTTAAGGGGTCATTTAAGCCCGAATTTGATATTATTTGATCAAATATTGTCCTAAATCGTTCATTTTGTTATTTTAGGTATTTTTGAAGAAGAATCTGGAAAAGGAAGCATTTTGAACGTTTTTGGAGCATAAAAGTGAAGAAAATAGCAAAATCTCAAATTTCCTTGCTGGAACAGTACCTGACGGCGTCAAGCAATTACACGTGACGACATCAAGAGTTACAAAAGAGGTGGATGTGGAACTTATAACGTGACTGGCTAGAGAGATTTCAAGCTTATGGCCTAACGGCGTCACCTAGGCCGTCAGGGTCCAATTACACGTGAAGGCCCAGAGTATTTTTCTACATGACGGCGTCAGGAATGGATCTAGGCAATACAAATTTTATCATGGCAGCGAGTTGACGGCGTCACAACTTAATACATGACGCCGTCACGATGTAATATCTATATATAGTTTTCCAAATTTCATTCATTAGTGTGCAACTTTGAGGGAATAAACCCTAGGCCGAATTTTATCAACTTTTCAAGGGTTCCAACCCCTTGATTCTTCCATGTTCAATTGAAGATAAGTATTCATTCAAATCATTCAATATGTCTATGTGTTGTGTGATTATATCTTACGCTTGTCTTCTCTTTAACATGCTAGGCTAGATCTTTCTTGTGTTTGCTTAGATGTAGTGAAACCTAGATGTTAATTATGGGTTGATTATTTGTTTATAATTGTTACGGATGATTGTATTCGATGTTAGGCTTAAGAAATCTGGCAGAATTCCATTGGTAACTTGCTTGAACGTCTTAAGAAACATGATCGGAGGTGTACTATGATTTTTGGTTGTATTTAATGCGTAAGAGAATTCTAATGATCCCATGTTAGGAGCTTCTAACGGCTCGACATATGAGTGAAGTAGGATCTTATAGAGTTAGGAAATATTGTACACGGCCCTACGACTAGTATTAAGGAATATGACCCGTCATCCATGCAATTGTAACAAGCTAAACAACCTGTAAAAGATATCTAGGGAGTAATGAAATCTAAGTAAACATAACTTTCCTCATTATTGTTTCCACCACATTAGTATAATAGTTTTATTTTCATTTCTTTTATTTTATTTTGATTGCATTTTTAGTTAATTGGGTTAGTTGGCTAGCAACTAATTCCGCCCATTTCTTCAAAACCCGAGATTTTACTTGCTTTCTATAAAATATAAAAAATACAAAAAGAATCATCTCTCACCTCTAGACCTAGTTTAGTAGGTTTTCTAATCCTAGCGACACAATTCCTGAGTTGAACGATCAATCCCCCGGTACTTGTCATTATACTATACTACAACGATCAGGTACACTGCCTGATGGAGGTTGTAAGCTTCTCGAGATCCCTTAAGAGGTAAAACCTGTTGCAAGGGCGCAATCCCCCGTATGAACTATGTACGTTAAATATAAATAAGAACTCATGTTATCCCATTTAAAAGTTTAATCTATACGTACACGGGTTTAAATATTAAATACAGTTAAATTATTATTAATGGTAATATAAATATCAAATGGTAAGTAGGAGTTGTTGTGATATGAAAATAAATATACGTGATTGTATTTATAATGACTCATATAATTATTATTTAAAATTTATATACAGATATCCGGAAAAACATTTTTAAAAAACTTCATCAACGCTCATTATGTGCTACTAAAATCGCACATTTTATACAACATGATATCAATAGTTAAAGTTAAAAAATAACATCCAATAAATTTTTTACAAAATATTAATTGATATTAATACATAATGAAAAACTCATGCATACTTATTAATTGTACTTATATCATAATTTTTACGGGTAAATTCTTATATATCTATATAGTAAACAAAGATTTTAAAATAAATTTGATATATGTGTAAACCCATGTAATCAAAGAATCTTTTGCCCAATAACATTATAAGAAAACACACTCAAGAATCCAATACAAAGTATATGCCACGGTTATATTTACAATTACTGCTAACTATTTTTCTTACTTTCGCACATGTTGATGCTCTAAGTTTTTAAAATATACATAAGATTTTCTGTTTTTTAACGATAATACTATATAATTAATTTTTTCTGAAAAAACCCCATGCGTGCACGAGTATTATAAATAATGTAAAAGATAAGACATTTAACATTATTTTTATGAAATCAGTTGTTCTTTGTAGATAAGTCTTTCACAACTTTGTTTTTCGTATGTTCCAGGATATAAAAATTCATCTTTAAAAGCAAATTTTTAAAGCCTATTAATTAAAAACAATGCATGTAACTTTATAAGTTAACCATATGGGAGCACGTAACAAAAATTATTGTGCATATCACTCTCGTTCTCGGATTGCTTAATTGAGTTTTAAATTATTTTTCCGCTTGTTATATATATTTTAGCCTATTAAAACGTTAAAATTTTAAACTATTTCGGACTCGTTTTCACACTTTGGGTCCAATTTGGCTCGTTAATGGACTTTTAGGCCTAAAATAACGTTTGTTGAATTTTGAAAAATTTTGACTAAGCGTTGACTTTTAAATCGTAGCATATGATAATTTTATGAAAGCTATAATTTAATTGAAAACGCGACGAAACGTACGTATTTGCTTAGAAATATATTTTTAGACTAAATAGTCACTATTAGTAAATTGATGAGATTTGTTGGGATATTTTGCAACACTTGGGAAAGATGGAAAAGTTATAATTACGAACGGGTCATGCCCAATTTTCCTAAAAATCCCACACTTAGAGTATTTTTGGTGAAAACTGACTAAAGGACGAAATGTATTATTTTTATTGTTAAAATTAATAATTTTCCAAATTAATATTTTAGATTTTCACTGAAGCATATATATATATATATATATATATATATATATATATATATATATATATATATATATATATATATATATATATATATATATATATATATATAGTGTAACTTTTAAACGAAAATCATTTTATCCGCAAGAACTGCGAAAACCACTTTTTGGCCCTTAGATGAAAAGATCAATGGCTAAAATGATGGGTGGATTAAGACGACGGAGGTTTTTTGTATACTGATCATTGATTCTTATTTATCTCGGGTAAGTGTTGTGTGTTGTTCTTTTTCGTTTTTTTTGTAAAGATCAATGATGGGTTGTCATTAAACACCTAATACATTTAAAGATCTAAGCTTGAGTTTAACGGATCTGATATCGTATGAGTTTATCATTTTTTTTTTTATTTCGAGCCTTGTTAATTTGGTGTTCTTGGTTTGAGATCCAAACGGATCTACTGTTATGTGGGTTCTTTTGGTTCTCTTGTTGTTCTAGTTATGGAAATGGGTTTGTGATATTGGGATCCAAACAACGCTTTTAATTATAGTTATGTAATATATTAATGGTTACTCCAGTTATAAAGAATTAATGAATTTTAAATGATCAGAAATTTAGAAATCATTAAGGTTCTTGTAGTTAAGAAAAATGACATGTAAAGAGTAATGAAGTTGCATATGAATGTTTGTTAAGAAAAATGACATGTAAATCTAATACAAGTATGTTAAAATAGGACCTGGTACAATTTTTTAAGAATGATTTAAATTATAATCGGAGACGGAGGTGTGCACACATGTTTCGGTGGTGTGCATACATGTTTCAGAAGAGTGCATATGTCTTTTGCTTGTGTGCATGTCTTTTACAAGTATGTTAAAAACATGTATGTTTTAAAAGTGATTGCTTATAAACGAAATGCTTAAAACATGTATGTTCGAAACATACATCTTCAAAACATATATGTTTTTGGAAGATGTGTACTTATGTTTTATGTGTTTTATAGTTGGTATAAATTTTTTATACTTTTTTGAAGGAATACATTTATGTTTTTGGAAGGGGTACATACATGTTTTATGGTTAATATAAAATGAATGAAATGGTATGATGATAATACTTATGTTTCGTGCATGTTTGTTTCAGATTGATTGATGAAGATGACGATATCATTCATGACCGGGAAGTGGATGTACACGATTATACATGACGATACTTTGCGACCTTTGGAGATATATGATTTTTTTATGTGTTTTTGTACTTGTAATCAAGTGAAATGTAATATTTAAGTATATCAATCTTGTTTTTCTTTTTATAATGATTTATGTTCTTTAATTTGTGTTTATAAAAATATTGGTAAGTTGATTAAAAAATGTTAGCTAAAAAAAAACATGTATGCACCTTGATTATTTGGAAACAAAAACATGTATGCACTTTGACTAATTGAAAACATGTATACACCATAAATATTTGGAGGAAAAAAAAACATGTATGCACCTTTGCCCGTTAAAAAAAACATGTATGCACCATGACTATTTGAAAACTTGCTAGCATAAAAAAAAAATCCGAATTTTAAGATTTATTAAAAACGAAAATTATAAAAAAAAATGAAAATGTCTTTTACTATTATACCCTTTTGAATTAAATAAAAATAACAAAATGCTATGGATCATTAAATGATGTACATTGTGTATTATTAGTTGTAAAATGGTGGTTTTTGCAGTTCCTGCAGTTAAAATGGTTCTCATTTGAAAGTGCCCCTATATATATATATATATATATATATATATATATATATATATATATATATATATATATACACTAGACATCAAAGCCCGCCAGGGGTGGGCATGACTTATAATGATAATTTGTATGGTTTTAGTTATTGTGAAATTATTGTTAAGTATGATGTTGCATATATAAATTTTTACTTTATGATTGTTAGTTAGGCGTGATGAATGTTAACCGTGAACCATGATCATGTTTGAGGTGATCGAACCAACCTCCCATTCATTATCAAATCTTAGTACCTATATGAATGACATACATTTCAATGGCATTGTTGATTGGGGACATACGAATGCTTAGTTGATGAATGTTAATTAATGAATATTATCTATACTTGATGAATGTTAAGTATACGTGATGAATGTTAATTGATGAATGTTAACAAAACATGATGAATGTTATCGTATAGCTTCATCCAACCCCTTTTGAAGTATTGTTATTGTAAACTCTTCAAGAAAAGGCTCCATAATTGTTGATTTAAAAGTCTCTATTAACACTTAGTAATCAAAATTTTAAAAATAATAATTAAATAAACTTGTGTTGTTGAGTGGTCGTGTTTGCTATTTGTACACGATCAATGAGAACATGTTCCTGCTTGTGTACGGATGGATATGCGTTTAGTCATGTGAAGTTATTCAAATAATTACCTGAATTTCATTTAACTCCATAGGCCTTTGATTGTGAAAGTGATTTTTAAACCACAATGCTGATATACTACACACAGCAATTATATAGATTGAAAATAAGTGTAATGCATAATAGCATAGTATAAAGAAGTTTAATGCATTTGGCATACTAAAAATTCATATGTTCAGTGCAATAATAGTTGTGATTTGCTGATGCATTGGTTTTGTATGATGAGAAATTTCAAATATATACATAACATATTGGTGATTAATTAATTTGAAAGTGATAATTCAGAATCCTACATATTTAAGTTGATTGACAACCATCAAAAAGATTGTAATTCTAACAAACATGAAATATTGGTATTGTCTTGTTGTTTGCATCTTCATTATGGACTTCGTAATGACACAGTTTGATGCGCATCATTTTTCCTTCTTGAAATCCACATTGTAGTCCAAATTGATTCCAATTGCCTTCGATCACTAACGACTTGATCTTTAATGGGTTTCTTGTGTCAGCAATTACCTTCAACTTTATTGAATAGGTCAAATCCATGTGAACAATCTTTCCCTTTTTGTAAGTTCCCATATGTAAGTTATCCCATATATCTGATTCGATTATCTGTTTGTGTAATGCATAATTTATTAAGTATGGCATGGTAATTATAATATTTTGTTGTTTATTTTGGGCCAATTAGTTTAGATGACTTACCAATGGATAGTGATTCCCAACATTTACTTTGAATTTTGTGTAGACTGCGTTATCTTCATTGACATGAGCTGAGTGGTGGTACCATATGCATATATGATGCATTCTTGGATCTGCAATATGAATTAAGTATAGCTAACGATATTATGACACAAATTATAGGTTATAAATTGTTGTTGTAGTTACCATTGATATCACGATTAAGTATTGGTCTGGGTGGGGTTTTGAGGAATGTTGTTCGTATATCTTCTTTGCTGAGACCAAGACCATCGTAGCCACTTATAACTACAACTGACAATGTATAATTTGGCATATTTGTAAACACAAGTTGTTGGCCCCATTGTATTCCTGCTGTTACAACAAAATCGTCCCATCCATAACCGGTCAGTCCATTCATTCTTACTATCTTATCTTCCCATGGTTTAACCCTTTTATGACGAACGGGAAACATCATTCCCGCGTAAATGACTGTGAATGTGTTCTGCCATATATCTTGTAAGAAATCTCCCGGTAACAACTGCATGCATAAATATATAGAGTGAAAATAGGGAAACTAATATAATGTCTATTTAATCAGCAATAATGTATTTGTATTATACTTTTTACATACCGTTATTCCTGGAGTATAAGTTGCCAAACACCTTATCATTCTTGGACCTATCGTCTTTCTATCATATCCAACACATTCTGAGCCAGTATTGTCGTATAATGTGACATAGTAGTCGTCTGTTCCTATCTTTATAAAGTGGATTGTTGTGGCACTTGGTGGTATATTTGACTCAACAAAGGCTTTCCACTGACTGTCACTTAAGACCCATTTGCCGTTTATGTTTTTTAATTTTGTTTTGTAACGGTACCTATCGGTGCCATTGAGATAAAGCATGTCGCTCTGTTCTTTGAAATACTCGGTAAAAACATCAGGTAACATCTGTTATTGAAATTGTAATGTATATGTATGGTTTATGTATTCATTATAAGTATGCTATTATCTTACTAAATTTTGTTTTTACTACTTGTAGCGAAAATTCTATTAGTACCTGATGAGTTTGTTCTGTTTGATGGACATATTGGAATAGAAATTGTTGTGCCATCCTGATATTAAATAATTAACATCAAGAATATCATTAACCAAAACACATGTAATTGGTGCTTACAACTAAATAAGCTACTAAATAAGTAACATCTACCAAGTTGTATGTTGCATGGTAGTTTATTTAATAAGTAACATCCTGCTTATAAAATACATAAGTATGCTTATAATGGTAATAATTTTGGACATAACATCAAACAATTGGTGTCTCTAACATAGGGTACTTAAGAATGTTTATAATTCTATACTTAACATAAAAGTAACTTTTGCCTAATTTTAAGGAAGATAAACTATCCTTCTGCAAATACAGGGGAATGGTATTGTGTGGGTATTCGATTTGTTCCATATAAGAGTTAAACATGCTTGTAATTGTATTGCCAAGGTAAATATAAGTTTTGCCTAATTAGAAGTTGTTACAGCTGAGAATCGGTAAGACAATGCAATGTTATCATCCGATTTCTTCCATAATTCACATAAGTATATAATGAAAACACATTAAATTATTACTTTACCTTAATGATTTCGTGTGATTGTTTGTTGATTCTTGAGTTACTGCAAGGTGATTGGTTTGAGGAGGGTTTTTGTGTTGATGAATTTGTAAAGAGGTTAAACTATGTTTGTATAACTTATATTGCAACCAAACCGCACTTTCATTGACTTTTTTTTTTCTTAATTATTTTAAAAAATATATATATTTTGTTTATAGTTTCAAATAACATGTTTCTTTTTTTTTTTTTTTTTTTTTTTTTTTTTTTTTTTTTTTTTAATTTGTTATTATGGAATATGAGTTACTATTGTTTATTATAAGTGCGGGGTAATGGAGGAACTAATGAAAAGCTAGTGTAATTTCTTTTAACGTAAAAATAAATTAATATATATGAATACATCTAATAGTTTATTGAAATTAGCACTTTAGTAAATTTTTTATTCTATTTTATATTATGTTTTGCTGATATATATTGAAACATCAAGGTAATAAACCATTAACTTAAAAGGTTATTTGTAAGTGATTATATAGGATATTTGTTACTTTGCGATTTCAATAATTTAGGTAAAAAAGTTTTTTAGAATTTTGGTTTGGGGGAGAATGCATAGTTTAATCTTTCAACGGTTTTTAAATGCAACCAAAACGACCTTCAACAATCATACTATCCGTTATGATATTTGTTGCCATATTTTTGAGATGATGTTACGTAAACTCAAGATTATTAGGTACCTAAAATTATGATGTTATATATCAATATTGGAATGAAGGTTCTTTACTTAAGTGTGTAAATTAAATAAGTAAGAATTTATAAGCATTGGTATAATTTTTTGTTTTTTTTGTTTTTTTTTTTATTGTATATTAATTAGAAACATTTTTCCATGCAGTATAATCATTACATGATTTAAAGTAGCCTCACACCTACAATAGCTACTATCTAATTATCTAAATGTATTAAATTTGTGTTTATAATATATATATATATATATATATATATATATATATATATATATATATATATATATATATATATATATATATATATATATATATATATATATATATATGAATCTCATTTATTCATATCGTTGGTAATTACAAACATCTCTTTTTTCAGCCACTTCAACTTGTGTGTCGCCTAATCGGAATAGTAAGTATCTTTTGTTTCTTTACATTTGATTATTAGTTATCTTGATTTTGTACAATCCATTTACATTATAACATTTGATTATTAAGTAAATGTTATCTAGTGTATTCAATTATTAGTTTTGTTTACCTTTTAATAATTTCATTGTAATCTGCCGATGCATGTTTTTCTTTACTATTAATTTAATTGTAGGTTTTGTTGATCATTATTGAGTAATATTGTTTGTAAATATGTGATGCATGTATGTTATTATATGAACTGTAAGATGTGATTTTTGTTTTAAGAGTACGGGTAGTGTATGATGATTTGATACATGTAATTTGTTATATAAAGTTTAAGATGTGATTTTGGTTTTATGATTACGGGTAGTGTATGATTTTAGTCTTTTTAAAAGATATAACAAATAATATATTTGAAAGTGGTTATGTTGGGTTTGGTTAGATTTGATGGGTTATTTTTAACGGATGTTAATTATGAAAGAATAGTTATTCTATTCTGGTTGTGGTTGAATAATTCCATATTCACTCGGCTCATTTGGATTGTTATGAATTAGGACAAGTAGTAAGTAAGTTAAACACTTTGGCGGCAAGTAGTAAAGCACAATCTCCCCTGTTTTTTGATTAATAGTCAAGTAGTTTATGAGTTGTTTTTTGGATAGTGTATGATTGATTCGATTCTAAAATAAATTACAAACTTAACGGCTAATTTTGTGTTAATGTTGGCAATGAGCAAACGACATTGTCCCCTGTTATTTGATTAAGAATCAAGTAGTTTATTAATTGTTTTTTATGGTTTGGTATGTATTAATATTAAGTGTGAAAATGAATCTTCATAATATAAAACAGGTTATTTTTTTTATTAAATTTTAGTATATGGTATTAATTGAGAGGAAGAATGATGTTGTTATATATAATTTGTTGTAAGATAATTGGTTAGGATTTAATGATGTTATTAAATGTATAAAATATATGTGTACTGTTTTATACAATATATTAGTCAAAAAATGAATGTGAATGTTGGTATTTAATAAATGTACATTATAATATATATTTTGATTAAAAAGTTTTTTAATATTTTATTTTTTTGTATAAAGATGCCAATTGAATTTGTTGTGCAACTCATTTACCATAATGAATATCCTAAAGAGCTTCAACTTCCTGAAGTATTTGAAGAGGAAGCATACACTGGAAACAGCTGTTTGTACTTGTCAGGTGTAGCAAGAAACCGTAAAAAAGTTGATGTATTCAGATCAAGATTTGGGGTTTATGAGTTAAGAGGCAAGAGATGGAATGAGTTTGTTCTTGAGAATCTGAATGGGAATGTGAATGTGCTGCACTTTATAGAGGAAGGTGATGACTCGTTTTACGTCACAAGATTTGACAATGATGGGAAAGAAATTGGAGGTTATGGAGAAGGAAATCAACGGTTTTATCGGTTTCAGTCACGTGTAACGCCTTATGAAGAATTAGGAATATATCAGGTAAGAATTTTATGTTTTGAATAAAATATTTTATAAAGTGAATATATTGTATGTAATTGTGGTTGTGGTTGTCGCATGTTTTAGTGAGGAACAAAACGTTTTTTTTTTTTAAAATTTGAGCAGAGTATTGTTTGCTGTGTTTGATTTTTGACAAATGTGTTTAAACGGTTTTTTTTCAGACTATTCCTGTTGATTTTTTAGATGGTATGATGAATGTTGGCGTGATAATGTTTAGATGTGAAGGTGATGAATTTAATATTCATGTTAGTCGTGTGAATCCAAATGGTGGTGGTGTTCTTAACGAATACGTGTTGAACTCACATAACTGGGCTGCTTTGTGTGAGGAAAAGGATTTGGAGTTTGGTGATGTTGTAGTGTTCACAAAAATAAGTAACAATGTGATTAATGTAATGTGTTTCAACGTTGATGGGAGCAGTAACACAGATGTTCAATTTCTTGGTGTTTCTCGCCTGAATGTAGTACAACCACCTATAGCATATGTTGATCAGAGTAAGTTTATAGTATAAATTTAGATTCATTTATGTTTAGTTGTTTCAATGAATTTTATGGACGGTTTTTATGTTTGTGTAATTGTAGTTAAGAGTTTTGTGTAATGGTTGTTATTTTGTTTTGCAGAGGATGATCGAATGTACCATATATGCATGTGGCCTTATCATCGTGAACATTTTCTTGAAAGAACCAATGTGTTTTATAAGAGGTTTTCTGAAATTCTTGCATTTAATCGTCTTGTAAGTTTTATTCTAAATCCATTGTGTTTTAATATTTTGTAATTGATATTATGAGCTTCTGTGAGTTATTTTGTTTTTTTTGTATTATTGTAGGTTATACCGGCTAAAATCTAGCGAGATCATCCAATGCACATCTACAGGAAGGCTTTGCTAAAACACAATGATGTTGAGGTTGAATTCACTGTCAGGATGGATCATCACCATGAGAATCCTTCGAGGACCAATCATGTGAACATGTATGGTGAATGGGCTTGGTTTGGTGAACAATGTGGTTTTGGATATACGAAGATGTTAAGGTTTAGATTAATGTACTCTGTTAATGATTTGGAAGGTGATGAAGAAGCATGTTATCCGGTTTTTCATGTGTGTTGAATGCACATTATGTTATGTGGTTTGTGTCTTCCTATTTTGATGGTTCTGTAGTAACCAAAAAACTGTTTAGAATTGTGTTTAACTTAGGTTATGTTATGTCTAATTAGTATTATGGATGGTTTGTATTAGTGTTATTAGAATATGACTGTGTACTGATGTGTACTTGAATTATTAAGTTGGTTAATGTGAATTATGGTTGTTTCTTTTAAATTACTTGCAGATGGTAATTTTTTTTTGTAGTGTAATGTATATGTTTCTTTAAAATGGGTCACAGAAGTATAGTTGACTAATGAAGTTATTTGTCAAACTTATCTGAATCCATTGTTGTTTTGACTTAAATCTTTTGCATTTTCACTGTAAATTGAATGTGGCATTTGTTTTAGATTGGAGTTGCAGAAAATTTTGGTCAAAAGGGTATGTATGGGTTGAGTAAGGTGAGCATCATCAATGTTATTAACTTATGTTTCTGAATAATGACCCGTTGGCATATGTGACCGACCTTTGTTTGTCGTGACACTTTTGGGAACAACATGGATCAGTATCACATGTTTTGTATGTGTTGAATGATTTTAAAAATCAAAGGTAAGTAAATGTTATCTGAATGACAACATTTGATAGATATAAAGTTATATTGAAATTGGTTGTACCTGATGGATCTTATCTGATGCAGTGTTGAAGTTATATTGAAAGTGGTTGTACCTGATGGATCTTATCTGATGCAGTGTTGATATATACAGATGCTACTAACGGCCATCGCTTGATCGTATGTTTTCAGGTAATATAACATATTTTATTTTTGTGTTGCAATAGTGAAGGCTTAGCCTCGAGTTACAACAACATATGCAGTGAAAATATGAATGAATTGCTTGAAAGGTAACTTTTAAATGTCCATATTTTCTATGTAATACTAAATTGTTTATTAAATTCTGAATAAAGCTTCTTTATACACTACGTTTTTTGTTGATCTTGCGTAATTCCCATCATCATCATAGCATAAAATCTTCAATCCTTTCTTGCTCTTGACTCTTGATACCGCTACATATAGTTGGCCATGTGAAAAAACGGGTCTTTGTAAAAACAAACCCACATTTCTTAATGTCTGTCCCTGACTCTTGTTGATGGTCATAGCAAAACATAGTGCCAAAGGAAATTGTCTGCGATTAAATTTAAATGGCATCTTGTTATCAGATGGACTTAACACCATTCTTGGTATTGCACAAAGATTTCCGAGATTTCCACCTGCTATAATCTTAGCTTCTATTACATTTACTCCCATCCTTTGAACTTGTAACCTTGTTCCATTGCATAACCCTGCTCTTTGGTCAATGTTTCTCATGCACATAACTGGAGCACCGATTCTTAATCTTAAGTTATGGTTTGGAAGGCCTGGTATTTTAATACTATTTAAGAAATCTGGAGTGTAAAGTGCCTCGTTGAAATTTGAATCCATATCTATCACTCCAACAGAATCTGAACTTGCATAAGTTTTTTCTTCCCCTTTTAGTAGATCAAGCATTTTATTGTTGACCATATCCACAAGCTCATGTGTGGGTGCCAGAATTGCTCTTTCTTGGAAATATGAAGAGGTGTAAAGGTTTTTTTTTTCTTCCAATTCTGGATATGTTTGTTGAATGATTGATTGTATATGATCATCTGAATCTGGAATTAACATGTCATCTTCAAAATGCACTGTTGATTCTCCGTCATTTTCCCCTCCGATTGTACCATTGCCAATGTCTAAAATCCAATATGCAAAATCTTGTATTTCTTTCTTTTCACAATCATTTGTGCCACTTTCCAACCTCAAGTTAACAGTCAACTTCATGACTTTGCAATGTTGCCATAAGTATGAGGAGTTAATAGATGAGTGTACTACATCATGCCTTGATCCATTTGTAATGACTGGTAGTATTTGTCTAAAATCTCCTCCAAACAAAACAACCTTTCCTCCAAAAACTTGGTCTGAAGGTTCGTAGGGTGTTGGTCTACATATATCTCGTAATGTTCTATCGAATGCTTCATAGCAATGTCTGTGTGTCATCGGAGCCTCATCCCAAATAATAAGGCTGCACATACGTATCAATTCAGCGAGGTCACTATCTCCGGGTATATGACACATGGAATCATCAACAACATTTATTGGTATTGCAAACCTAGAGTGTGCTGTTCTTCCCCCTTCCAGCAAAAGTGCTGCTATACCACTCGATGCAACATTTAACACTATTTGACCTTCAGATCTTAATCTAGCAGATAGAGTTTTATATAGATACGTCTTACCTGTGCCTCCGTATCCATAAACAAAAAACATTCCACCGCTGTCTTCAACAACTGCTTCCATTATAGAACCGTATATATCTCTTTGCTCACTTGTTAGCGTACTATAGAATTGTTCATGTTGGTGTCGTAATTCATCTCGATTGTATTTTCGCTCATCATAAACTAATCTGTTGAAATTATCCATTGTCAACATCTCATTAGGATATGGCATATTTGGTATTTGTGTCAAACTTTTATTGTTACAAAGCAGCATGTGTTCAATATATGTGAGACATATATTCTTCCTTTCATCGTCCGTTAGTTCCAAATCTGCAAGATTATTATAGCAACATTATGTTTTTGATAAATAAAATATAAGTAAATTAGTTTTATGAACATATCATAGTCTTTTGTGAATTTGTATTTTTAGGAGTATACCTGGGTCATTTCATTTTCGTCGTTCAATTCGCAATACATCATCTGCCATTACTTGCCATGTTTTCTCATAAACAACCTCCGGTCTTGACATGATGTCGGTCACAATAAGCATTACGAAAAAAGATCGTAAATAATGTCCCATACCCCACAGGCTGGCTTTCAATAAACCGTCTATATATTCCTTGTCATCTTCTAATAGACCTCTTGCCTGGCATGCTTCTTTATACGTTGCGTAAGTGACGTTTTCGAATTTCTTAAAATCAACCCAATCTTTAGGACCCCTGACTTTGTTTATCAACACTCTTAAATAGAACAGTTCTCCAAAAGCAATGGACACATGGTGGACACGACCAAGACATGTACCTTTTTGTCTTTCAACCCATTTTCTGTCTTCTTGTCTCCATACGTAATGCTGGGGTATTTCATGATAAAGAAGTTTTTGCGCTTTTGTATCTGTTTGGTTAAGTTGCATCCATGAAATAAATTTTGAATCACTTACAGATGCCTTATCCAAAGTGACATCGATACTTTGGCTTGCATCAAATATAACGGATTGTTCACCTTCTAAGTGGAATGGCAATCTCTCAACAGGTGGAAACCTGTAATGGATGTCGAATCCAAATATTCTCCACGATGCCTCACATGCAGATAGATATCGGCAATCGTAGTATTCTTTTATCTCATCCACATCTTTATCTTCTAAACCAACAGTTGCTCTATCTGGTCCCTTGTTAATGTATTTGAATAAGTATTTTATAGAACCAATTCGGTTGCACCATTCGACGTTAATATGTGATTGAAATCGCCGAAGTAATCCAGGATTATATGGAACAACATATCCATTGTGCAAATCAATTCCACTTTTGTTTATAGTTGAACCATCGTTTCTACTTCTATAAAGTGCATACCCACTTTCGTCAATGACCGTTTTATCGTTGAACTGTTTTGGGAACTTTTTTGTGCATTTGTTCTTGACTGTGCAAGGACAACTTGGCCTTTCAGGACCACAAGGTCCATGCATCATGTGCTCTGTAACAATTTTATAAAGTTCTGGATCTTCGTTTTTATCTGGAATTTTTGATGAAATAAACCGGTCAATGTGGTCCGTTGTTTTGATCTTATCATCATCTTCAAGAAACAGCAAAATATGTGCATGCGGGAGTCCTCTTTTCTGAAATTCAACTGTGTAAACAGCTGTGGCAAGATTATAATGTTATGTATATTATACAATGCATTTTAAAATTATGTATAATGTACTTAGAAATCATATTTAATAATATAAATACCTGCTTTAAGATGACCAAAGTAATTTTTATCTTTGAATTCTTTCATTATAGTATCCAGTTTTTGCTTGAATACACGAGTGATAACATCGGGTCTGTCTTCAGAATTTAGCCCCTTTTCTTCCATAAATCGTTCAATTTCTGGCCAATTTGGGTTGCAAGTGAAGGTAATGAACAAATCTGGGTAACCGTACACCTTGCAAATTGTCATTGCATCTAAGTAGTTTTGCATCATATACCTTGGACTACCTGTGAATGATGATGGCAAAATAACCTTTTTACCTCGTAACTTCACTCCTGAGTCTTCCTGTTCGGCTAACTTTACTAATTTGTTATAAGTTTCGCTTCGTAAATCTGGTTGGTTTTTTTCAACATATGACATACGTTCAGACTCTATCATAGTGTATGCATCAACAATAAACTGTTGACATAAGCGCTTTGAATTGAGTATCATTGACAAAGTGTTCTCTCTATCTTGCAAGGTGTATGCAAAATATTCCTTCATTGAGACTCTTGTTTTTTTGTTTGTTGGTGTATAGTCAGTTATACCAAAATGGTATATTATCATAACCATCTTCACCGTACGAAAATAAAAGTGGATACTGGAGTGCAAGATATGAGGGGTGTAGTTCACTAATTCGTTTGATGCCACCTTCTTGCATGTGTAGTACTATGTCCCTTTTATTTGTTGCCGAATCAAAATCTCCTACAATTAGTCCTGCAACTTCCTCGGCTGTTGGTAGATTGTATTCTCTTCTATCTCGTTCTCTTGTACCAATTAGGCGTAGCTTTAATTTATTTTCTCCATTTGAACGCACAAATTATTCGCCAGCCATTCTAAATTGCGCAACTAATGGGTTGATTGTATCAAGCATGCCACGTAAATCGACTGTTAATTGATGGTCCAAAGGATGCTCATCTGTTGCTGTTGATGTATCATACGTGACTCCATTTATCCGATTTTTTATTTCATTTGGTCGGTCGTAAATATATAGCTGCGCAAACATAGGTGGTTTGTTTCCTTCTGGTAGCAATGTACCAATTTGATGGTAATTTTGACCCTGTATTCTGTAACAGTATGGACCACGGCCATTTGTAACAGACATGTCTTGTCTTGCGCCTAGTGAAGTGAATGAAAACATAGAATTATAACGCCTTATATTCTCAATGAATGCTTTGATTTTAGGATGGTTTCCAGTAATAAGATTCATCAACAATTCTGGAGGTTCATTTGCTTCATTACCTAGTTTTATCTTCCCTCTTCCAAAACACATTGAATATTCATTTGTTGTTTTATGTGTGTGACCTACCATAGTCTCTGCATGCCATAGTAACGCGCCACATGCTTCACACGGAAATATTGGGTCTCCATGCTCAATGTACTCTGGTAAAAAAACATATTGTAGTCATTAACGTTAGAATTGCATCGTTTCTTAGGTATACAGATTCGTATTGAGCCACTATCTAAATATTGTATAAAGTGTTTATACCATTTGAGATTCCTATGAATGAATCTTTTTTTCGTGAATTGATTGTCTTCCGTCTTCCTTGTAATAATTTACCTTTAAGCCTGTCAGATTTTCTCTTTCTACATTTGCTTCCAAATGGATTGTACTCAATATCACCAGGTCTTAATGTTGTGGTTTGAACAGCATTATCTTCATTTGTTTGTTTCTTTGGATGTCGTCCTCTCTGTCTAATTGTTAAATCTATTTGTGATTCTGGTTCTATAACACCTGCTTTATCTGTTTAGATTAAATAATATCAAACATATCGATTATATGATAAACACCTTTTTCATCTGTTTAGATTAAATAATATCAAACATATCGATTATATCATAAATGTGCATGTATAAGTTATTATAGAAACTGTACGAAAGGGAGTTATACTATTGTTTGTATTTGTATATATTATTTGATACTTACTTGATACATCTTCATAAACTCTTGGTCGTCCACGTGATCTGGATGTTTTTACATCTTTGTGTTGGTTATGTCTTCCAGGACGTTGGCGTGAAAAGTCAGTATCAACATTCTTTGAAACATTAGCAATTGGTTTTTGTGGTCCTCTTCGTCTAATTGTTAAATCTATTTGTGAGTTTGGTGATGTTTTTAGCTCTTTGTGTTGCTTATGTCTTCCAGGACATCGACGTGAAAAGTCAATATCAACATTGTGTGAAACATTAGCAATTGGATTTTGTGTTGCTGTATTTGACATGATAAGGTATGCAAATTATTAAAAATTGCAATAAAAATAAATGTTGGTATAATGTGAATTTTTTCTTGATTTCATTATTTTTTATACTTGAATCTGTATTTTTTTTTGGATATGATTTGATAGTATATATCATTAATTAAAATGTGATGATCTGTAAATGTATTTGGATATGATTTGATAGTATACATCATTAGTTAAAATGTGATTTCAAAATGTGTAAAGATATATAGGTTAATATTTTACACTTATCTTGTTTATATAATAAGAATTTAATTAGATTAAAAGTTTCATAAAAGCAAAAAGAGTCAAAATAGTTTCAAATAAGTATTTAGTAGAAAGTTTGCGAAAAACTGTAGAATTCATTGCTTATTGGAAATTGTTTTGGCTAACATTTTTGATTAGTTTGGTAGTAAGTAAATCAATTGCAAAAACAAAATTAATATTTAAAGTTAATTTGTTTATTGAAAAAATATTTGCAAATTGCCTGTTTCATCTGTGTACTCCCCTCATCAATAGAAACATAGATATGTGACAAGTTTTTATGACTGCCATTATTAGTAATTCGTTGGAACATCAGTTTAGTTGGTCATTTGAGCTTTACAATACCTGTAGTCATTATTTCTACTTACCTCCTGGGTAATTGCTTGTATGGTTAATTTTTACTTATTTCATTTAGCTAATTGCCAACTATTTGTACACACATCTGAAATTCTGAATATCATTTAAAATGGTGGCGGATGTAAAGCTTGTTCAAAGAGTAGTTACATATGCACTGAATGTAATGGAGCCAAAATAATTAATAATACTATTTGTCAATGAAAATCAAAACAATCATATGAGGGTAACATCTTTAAAACACAAATAAATGATAATGTTTAAAACTTATTATTGAAAATCTTGAATGAAATTAGAATGATGCATCAAAATTCTTCATCACTATCATCACCATCTGTTGTTTCATAATCTGTTGTGTTATCATTAATGAAATCCGATATATCATCGCCAGAGCTCACTGATCTTATGCTATATGCATCCGAATCAACTTCCCAACTCTCGTCTTCAATATAATTAGTGCAATTTTTTTCCCATTCACTTTTCCATCAATATCAACCATCTCATCAAACATGTCTTCCTCAATTAGGTTATGTTTGTCCAACTCTTCTCGATCATGTTCTTCATCAACCACAGTATATTTGTAATCACCTTGTATTTTTAAAATATGTATTAGTACATTTAATAATTTATAACTATTGAATAAGTAATTATACAAAAAAATTATCATACATTAACAAATAATTTAATTAAAAAAAAAAAAAAAACCCTATTGAAGAGTCTTCAATAATGTCATCATCTGGAATAATATATTTGGGCTTATACTCCTTTAGATCATAAAAAGGTTCATCAAGATCATTCACATTTACCCAAACCCCATCTTTAGGACTTGCATTTTTTCTAAATTCCTCATCATCTGTATCCTTGTCAAAGAGCATATATTCTTGTTTATTTGATGAAACACATTCGTCTGTTCTTTTGGCACGTTTAAAAGATATTGGTGCATCTTCATCAGATATCTTTCATGCAAAAGTTTATAAAAATAAATACATCTCATCAAAACATAATTTATGTTATTTAATTAATGCAAAACAATTGAAAATCTTACCAAGAGTTTGTTTTGTTCATTATGACTCAGATCTTTTATGTTTTTTTCTTGGTTGTTGGTGTCCTCATCATCTAATGAAGTTAGATCAATGATTTGTTTCTTCTTCATGGCTGGGGATTTCTTTTCATCATCTGATGATATAACCTGGATAGTATTTGAGTTGCAAATTTTTTTGTTTTTACAAAGTCTTCGACGTTTATTTCCAAAGTTATTAGGTTGTACATATCACAAACTTTTAAACATGTTATATGACAAACATTTTGTATAAACTTGGTAGATAGTGAATGAATAAAAAGTTTATAACAATACAATAATTAATAAAAGGATTGAATATTACTATGTACTTAAGAATGTTAAAATCCAAAGAACACTAATGGTTCTCATGATTTATATTATAAAGACATACAAATACACCTAATCATCTACAAAATCAAATAATAATACAACTACTTTATTTACCAAATAAACAACTAAAAATAAGATGAAAACTAGTAAAATCACGTACGTTTTCATTATCGAAAATTACAATGGTTTCTTCTATTGAACTCAAGTGGGTTTCAATGGAAGACTTGGTATCAAGTGGTTGTTTTCTCGATTTCTAACAAAAAATAACGAATACAATAATTGTTATAATATGTACCACAATATTTACAATGTACATTAACATAAGCATATATTATATTATGAATATTCAAAAGTCATAATGTAATTAAAAATAAAAACAATACCTTCATGAAGTTTCGTTTTGTCATTATGGTGATAATGTGATGAGTACTAACCAAATTGATTAATGAATAACCGAGATTATAAACCTATATTTATAGATGTTTAACAGCTATATTAATTAGGAAAATATATATCTAGATTCATATTACGAATTAAGATTTGTTCTACACTTACGAATTAGATATATTAAAGGAATGGATATACCTTATATCGGATTTAAATATCTTATCATAATAATAATTTTAGAATGTAAATTTGTAAAACATAATATTTTTAATATTTGTGTTTACTAATTGGTTTTAATTATTTCTCTTTATGTTATAATATATATTTTTTATAATGTATTAAGATAAGTATCAAATATCAAATTAATATTAATATAAATTATGCAATTCAATTAATTACTTGAAGGATAAATATAAAGTAAACAAAGTAATTTAAAAACATAAATAAGACGTCTTAATATTACTTAAATTAAAAATAAAATACATAAAAACTTATATTAAAAGAAATCTACAAATTTTCAGATTTAAATGATAAATGAAGTTGGTCATAATCATATGACTCAAGCTCTTCATCTTCAACTTCATTGGCATCCAAAGCATCTTCAGCCAATGTCTTCATTTTTTTGGATCTCATATGATCCCTAACTTCTTTCATAAGCTGTTTGTGTTTCTTCCTCTCCTCTTTTTTTTCTTTTTTTTTTCTTCTCTTTTTTTCCTCTTTATCTTCCCATTTGCGTTTTTTGGATGCTTGTTTTTGAGCCTGTAGCCAATCATACACTGCAGCTATTGAGTCTTCAACACCCTGGGCATGATTATCTTGAACTACATCTGCATGCATTTTAAATAATTATTTTAATAACATTTAAATATTTTAGGTTAAATAACAAATAGATTTAAAACATTGATTTTTACTTACCTAATTCCTCTGCAACTTGAACAATATCTTGATTGGCAGCCATTTTTTTTAATGTGAAAATGTATGTATGTGTAATCGAAGTGATAATGTTTATGGGGAGATGGAATGTAATGAGTATTTATCGAATATGGAAGACAAAAGGGTTAGCATTAATTAGCATTTTACTTTAGAAATTACGTGTTTAGTTTATAGGAAAGTGTGTGTACAAAATTAAAATCACTCAATGTATTTAAATATGTATTAGACACGCTTTACAAATTTAAAAGTTTTGAAAATATATGATAACAACTTTAAACATACTTATTTTAGGCTGAATATATGGAGTATAAATATATGATTTATAGTTGTGGAGTAACATGGTAAATTGATTTAGATAATAACAGTTAAATTTATAAAATATTGTACATACGTTTTACATATTTCATTAGATCAATTCCTTGTATTAGGTAGTCAATATTTAACTTAATCAACATAATCAAGTATGTATTTATATATGTATTAGACACGCTTTATTAATTTAAAGCTTTATAAAATATATGATAAGAATACTAATCGTATCAATTTGTTTGGCTTTACTTATTGTGAAATTATGTTTAATTACCACTATATGTCAATGTACCCATAGCAATATTTGTTAATTGACAATATTTATATTGTTGAAAGTAAACATTTAAATGTTAATTGATGAATGGATGAATGTTAACCATGATTCATGTTTGTGTTCATCGAACAAACCTTCATTTCATTATCAAATCTTACTATCTATACCAATGACATACATTTCAATTAAATTTTTGAGAGGGCACATACGAATGTTAACTTTATGAATGTTAATTAATGAATACGTGATGAATGTTAAGTATACGTGATGAATGTTAATTGATGAATGTTAACTATACATGATGAATGTTATTGTATAGCTTCATCCGATCCCTCTTGAAGTATTGTTATTCTAAAAATAATAAGTAAATAAACTTGTGTTGTTGACTTGTCATGTTTGTTATTTCTACATGATCAATCAGAACTTGTTCCTGCTTGTGTAGGCCTTTGATTGTGAAAGTTATTTTGAAACCATAATGCTGATATACTACACACATCAAGTATATAGATTGAAAATAATTCTAATGCATACTACAATGAGCATAGTATAATAACACATAAAATTCAAATATTGTATGGGCTTCTATTATTGGACTTTAAATAAAAACACTAAATAAAACCATTATATTGGGCTTTAAATAAAAACACTAAATAAAACCATAATATAAATATTAATCCTACAAAAGACAAATTATTTATTAAACGTGCAAAAGTTTATTTAAATATGAAATAAAATTCTTCTTAATATGCTCAAACAAAATTAAATCCATGAAAAGCAGAAATCAAACATCCTTGTCGACATTTGTTGACACCATCTTCTTATGTGAATGTTTTGTATTCTCTTGATCTTCTTCTTCATGAGATGAATCATCAAACAAACTACGATCTCTTTTCCTACAATGAGTCTCTTCAGTTGTTGTGTCTTCTACCCCATTGCCATTGGCATTGGAAGATGACAAAGGACAATCATGACCGACAGTTTCCTTCATAACATTTGAATCACTTTCCTGCGTAGTTTAATATAAGTTACTTAAATACATTATTTTTAAAAAAATATTGGCATATATCTAAACAAATATGATACACATTTTTAAGTTACCTTGTCATCATGAATTGAAGAACTCTTTAAAACATTGCCATCTTCATCTGTATTAAAACCTTCTTCAGAGACTAATAAATCATTTTCATCATCTTCTAATTCATATTCATCATCTTCTAAATTATCATCATCAATCTACATTAATTTAAAATAAAAATTAACCACATTATAAAATTGTATATTGTATACTTATTTACATAAAAAAATTAAAAAAAAATTATAAAGCATTATCAAAATCAAACCTCATTATCCAAAAACCCCATCTTGAAGTAGTTTATTGTATCAACATCTTCTGTCACATTTTCTGCACGGTATATGTAGCTATTATTCTTGTGGTTAAACTCAGAATAGAATATCTTGAAAAGATATTGTTTCCCAATAATTTGATTAAGTTCATCAGGGAAATATTGGTCTGTATCCATTCCATGTTCTTCCATAATTTCCCATGCAGTCAAGTCAGTCATTTTATGAACATTCTTGTCGAAAATTACAACTTGTGCAGTTCCGCTATCATCAACTATACGAACAATTATTTTAAACCTGCATATGAATTTGAAAGTTTTAAAACGCTACAACCGTTTTATTTAATTTAATGTTTAAAAATATAAATGAAAATCTTAAATTTTTATACCTAGAAGCAACTCCGTATGTTTCTTCATGTTTTTTGCAGTACCACAATTGTTTCTTGTTTCGTGAACTTGTTCCTGTATTGGATGAAATAGCTGTGACTCTAGAATTGCATGCCTTGCAAGCTGTATAAGCCCACCCACTTTCATATTGTATGCTATGTATTTTAGCATAAACAACACAATATGTTTTCTGCAGTATTTAATAATACATTTGTTAATAATAAAATCAATAAGTTATTACAATTAGTTTATATACATAAAAACATAACAATTTAAAATATATTTAAGCTATTACTTTCTTACCGGTTCTATACTACGAATCATGCCAACCATCTTCTTTAAGCAACCTTGTATAAATTCAGAAGGTGTAACAACATGCATATCTTGCGTGTAAGATTGAATACAAAATTCATTTGCTTCATAACCTTCTTGTGCTTCATACCTGAAATATGTAAAAAATATCACTTTTATATTTACATAAAATAACATATAAAATTATAAAATTAAAAATAAAGTGTTAAAAAAAATTACCTCTTTCGGAAAGAAATTAAGTGTGGTATTTTCCTGTTCACATATATCTTTGAACCAAATAGAGCATTATGTGTTGATGGTTTATCTGAAATATTCAAATGTTCAACAATTATATAATTTCATAAACTACATACATTGTAATTCAAAAAATTAAACATAAATAGTAAATTTAAAAACTTACTATCCCAATATTTAACTTTTCCAAACATGAAAAGAATGTCTAAATGGCCAAGATCATCTACTTTCTGTTCGTATTCATCTCACATGTGTGCCCAATTATCCCAAAATGTACAATCAAGCCTGTAAGATCTGCATAAAATCAAACAATATAATTATGTGTATGTAAACTTAAAAAACTAGGTAAATGTATATTACTCACTCTGCATCTTCAATAACAACAGTTCTCCGAACTTTTGGTCCTCCGGCACTGTTTACAGTAACAATATTACCAATTCCGACTACTGTACCAATTACATCTGTAAAAAACTCATAAAATTATAAAATCAATATAAACATGTTTTCAAATAATTTTATGAACACTTTAACAGATATAAACATACCAACACAATCATGTTCATGATACTCATTGTTGGTGTCTAAAATGCTTGTAAATGGTTCATTTATGAAACCAACAATATTGTCGTCAATTTGGTCTGTTCTTGTTACTTGAGTTCCTTTATAAAAGGAAATTTTCCATTTGTTTGGCAACAAATGTAACCTTCCACTGCTTTCTGCCACACCAAAATCAGATATGATATAGCATTGACCCTTTTGGATAAGTGGTTCAAAATTGAACATCAATTCTTTCTTTACATAAATCTGTATACGATTTCCCTGAATTACAAAAAAATTACAAATAAATCATGTTATCAAAGAAGGAAAAATATAATATGAGGTTCATTGTAAAAGAATACTTTCATCTACATCCTGGAAAACAAAATCCAAACTGTAAGGATCATGTTCTTCATGGAGTTTGTGAGAATGCTACAGAGATATGCATCTTCCTTTAACAACCATGCTATTGCACATTGGATTCAGATTTTTAATGGCAGTAATACTTCGATTCTTTATGACAGACCCTGATTCAAAACTTCCAGATAAAGAAGACTGCTTTGATAATTGCTTGTCTACATTATAAAATCCACCTCTGTTGTTTCTTTTTGGTGCTTCATAACTTTTACCTGTTCATAAAACAACAACATATAAGAAGTATATATTGCATATATAAAACACTATACATACTTTTATTTTTACTCAACCATACCTCTGAATGTATCACCAGATTTAAAAGAAGATGATTGATATCCAAAATTCTCTTTAATTTTGGTATTCCATATTAATAAACATTATACATAAACAATTAAACATAAACATATTTACTAATATAAACCAACAAAACAAATAGATATTAATAAACATCATACATAAACAATAAAACATAAACAGATTAAGTAATATAAACCAATAAAACAAATAGTATACATACCATTCCTTGGATCTTTTCTCCTGTTTTCAATGTAAGACATTCTTTCTGATTCTATAATTAACATTAATTGACCATAATAAACTTTATCAATATACTAATAAAAAAACTATTAAAGAGTAAATAAAATATATGTTATAACAAAAACATAAAATAAAGTAATTTTACCTTCATGTATCCAACCTACATTCATAGAATGAGACGTAGAATTTGCTAAAGGAGTATCACTTTCAACTATCAATGCATTTGACAAATCAAATATATAATGAAATTATATTTGACAAAACATTATAAAAATAAATAAAAACAATAAATAAACATTTGATAAATTACCTTTAGAACTTTCTTTATTGGCCTGTTTAAACATCTTCTTTGTTGAACAATCTGTCTTATTGTTAAAACCTCTTCTTGGTGTATCACATTCTATCATTAAATCATTTGTAGATGTACTTTTACTAACACTGCTTACATCTACATGTTGGTTATCTGAATAATTTAAAAAAAAAAAAAAAAAAAAAAACCCATATAATACATGTTATACATGCAGTTTCAATAATTGAAAATTATTTTGTTAAATAAACAAAAAATACAAAACAAAAAAGATAACCTGTAAAATTTGATAAAACCTCATTGTTTGAGTGATCATCTGTTTTTGCAAAAAAAGTAATAGTATATTATTAATACATCATAATATATGATTAACAAATACTATAAAACTAACTTGCATAATTGATATTAGTATTCTTCATAATATGCTCACTGATTCTTGAAGATTTTTTACTTTTACTTTTCCTTGTTGCTATAAAATCATCAAAAAATAAAATACACATAATGTTATTAGAAACAATAACTAAACATAGCTAATATAAACTTGTTGATAATATATAAACCTGGTTTTTGCAATGTAACGTCTGTTTCAACACTTTCAGAAATTTTCCTACTATTGGATCTTGAAATCCTAAGCGAATGTCTTTGTGGTTGTGGCTGCATACTGGAAAGTGATAGAATGAATGAATATTAGTTTATGAATATATGTGGTACGTATAATACGATATATATACAAAAAAATTAGGGTTAATAAATAAAGATTTATATCATATTTACAAAAGATATATCATAATAATTTCCATACTTATCATATAACTTAATATATAAAAACATATTTTACGTTTAAAATCATGCATGCATATCCAGTGAGATAATAAATAAGTAACTAAATAAACACAGACTTTAAAATAGACAAATCTAACAAATATTACATATATTATACGACTAAACAAATGATAACAATAAAAATATGTTGATGCAGTGGTTAACATTCTATATAACATATAAAAGGTCTTTAGTTCGAATCGTGTAATGTCTTTTTTTTTTTAAAAAAAATTATACATGGACGAAAAATAGAAACTAAACATGACGACTGGGCAATGACATGGAAACCTACTGGGCATTGACCATGAATATGTGGCAAAAAATAGTCAAACGCCTCCAGTTATATATATATATATATATATATATATATATATATATTGTTAATACAAATATCGCCTAAAAACGTTATTTATATTTTACGATCTTTGATAAGTTTTGTTAACGACAAAGTGTAAACTTTAGTTTTTAGTAAAACATAATTTTAGTTTAAAGACTTGCATAATTAGACATTTGCTACATTTACATTTCATATAAAACACAACACTTTTTATATTTCTTAAAATAGAAAAACATTACATTTACATATTTCTTAATATAGTAAATGTTAACATCACATCATGCATTTATGGTAAGTTTGTGTGTTTGACTCACCATAAGCTTTCTTACACAAGTAAGTGTTTGACTAGAAATAAGTTGATGTGACTTTGGTTGGTTTGGAATGATTTATTGCAAAACCTTCTGTCAGACCTGGCGGAACCTTGGAGGTACACGGGCGGAACCCATCTGAGGGTTTCGCCGTATTCGCCAGAGCTGGTGAAGGTCTTGCTATAAATACCAAGCCATTTGTTAGAATTTTCTTTTATCACTTCTCATTACATTTACACATACACATTCATATCATTCATCTAACCCTTTAACATTTCATTTTGTGTGAAGTTTCTTTTGTAGCAAAGAAGTTCACAAGTACATATAAAGTTACAAGTATTCAACACAACGTTGCAAGACTTGTTAGCTTAGCATTGTGTAGACTTTGTGTAGTTTACACTTCATTTGATTGTGTGTTTTCAGTTGTGATCGGTTAGTATTTTAGGCCTTAAAATACATAGAGTGACGGGAGTTGTTGTACCCTTGTAAAAGAACTAACGGGAGTGGTTGTACCCTTGTAAAAGAACTCGACATCTAGCTTAGTGTCGGTAATCATGTAAGCGACGTGTAAGGTTTTGTCCGCCGGTGAAAGGAGCTTGTTGACTAGTGAAAGAAACTCTCGAGTTTGAAACTCGGGGCGTGGACGTAGGGCAAGGAAAAAGAGTCCTTGTAGCCGAACCACGATAAATACTCGTGTTGTGGTTTGATCGTTTCTTTCTTTATACTTGCATGTTATATATTGTCTTTGAGTTTATATCTTTGATTAAACTGAAAGTTTCAAAAGATAATTAAACGAAAAACCGGTAAAACTATTCAACCCCCCTTCTAGTTTTCCACAATTGGCATCAAGAGCTACATTACTCAAGCTTTTAAAATATATTGTGTTTTAAAACTTGAAATGATCCATGGATTTTGAAAATTACAAAGAAGGGCAATCTATGCAAAGACCACCACTTTTTGAAGCAAATGGTTTTATATATTGGAAAAACCGTTTTGAAACTTACGTGAAATCTAAAGATATAGATTTATGGTATATAATCATTGATGGTGAAAATGTAGCTACGAATAGTAAAGATGAAGATCAAAAGAAAATTGATTGCTAAAAATAATGAAGCTAAAATGATGCTTTACAATGCTTTGCCTAAGAAAGAATATGAAAGAGTCTTTATGTGTAAAACCGCCAAAGAAATTTGGCAATCTTTAATAGTCACTCATCAAGGAAACTCACAAGTTAAGGATAACAAAATTGATCTTCTTATTCAACAATATGAACAATTTGTTATTCCCGAAGATGAAATTATTGATAGTGCATTTGCTAGGTTTAATGCTATTATTACTTCACTTAAAGCACTTGATGAATCTTTTTGTAGCAAGAATTTTGTCAGGAAATTCCTTAGAGCACTCCATCCAAAGTGGAGAGCAAAAGTGACGGCAAATGAAGAATCCAAGGATCTTTCAAGCATGTCACTTGACGAGCTAATTGGAAACCTCAAAGTTCATGAAATGGTAATGGAAAAAGATTCAGAAATAGTTAAAGGCAAGAAAGAAAAGGTTCAGTCCATTGCCTTGAAAGCTAGAGTCCAATCAAGTGATGATGAAGAATCTAGTTCGGATAGTGATGATGAAGAATATGCCATGGCCGTTAGAGACTTCAAGAAGTCCTTTCGTAGACGAGGTAAGTTTGTAAGGCAACCTAAAAATGACAAGAAAACCTTCCGAAAAGATCGTGATGATAAGAAAGGAAAGGTTGAAAGGAAATGCTTTAGGTGTGGAGACACAAGTCATCTCATATGAGAATGTCTAAAACCACCCAAAAGCAAGTCTCAACAAGCTTTTAAAAAGAAGATGACGATGAGTCAAAGAATGATGAAATTGCTCTCATGGCTTACGACTCAAATGGGGTACTCTCTGACTCATCTTATTCTTCTATTGATGATGACACCTTACAAAAAGAATATAACAAACTTTGTGAATTGAGCTTAAAAATCATAAACAAAAATAAATTTTTGAAAACTAAAAAGGAGTTTTTAGAAAATGAAGTTTTTGAGTTAAAAGAAAAAGCTAAGAGATTAGAAAAGAGTAAAGGTATTGACACATCGTGAAAATCATGTGAAGAGCTTAAACTCGAAATTGAGAAACTTAGAATTACTCAAGATGATCTATTAAAACAAACCACAAAGTTTAAGAAGTTCGATAAAAGTATTTCTTGTGCGGATGAAATTATAAAACTTCAAAAGTCGCCATTTGATAAAACGGGACTAGATTTCATGAAACTAGAAACTTTGAAGAGTCAAACGAAACAAGAAAAGAAAGCACAAGAAACTAACAAAACTGCTATAGCAGCCCGCGGAACAGACGGAACCCAAAATAGGGTTCCGCCCGTTGAACCCAAAGGTTCCGCCGGGTCTGCAGCAGCAGTAACAGCTTTCACGTCGGATCGTTCAAAATTTGTTAAAGTCACATATAAAAATGAAACAAAACATGCTATTAAAACTGGAGTAGGACTTAGTAAAAATGAATTTAGAACTAGAACTACTCAACCGAGACCTAAGACTCCTATTCCCAAACGCCCCTTTCCAAAGAGTAACTACAACACACGACCAAACTACCAACATGTTTGGAACCAAAACACTCCTGGACATCACCAAACTCCAAATTACATGTCATGGAACCCTTATGTTCTATTTTCATACTTGGACCAAGTTAATGGTATGTTTAACCAAAATGGACCCATGAGAAATTGGGGACCAAATGTTTGAGTGTTTTTCATAAAATAGGTGTGCCTCAAAGTATGTTTGGAACCGGATGAATGGATTAAAGATAGCGGTTGTTCAAGGCACATGACGGGTAACAAAAGCCTCTTCTCAACTTATCACAAATATGATGGAGGTAATGTTACTTTTGGTAGTAAAGCTAAGAGCAAAATCATCGGAAAAAGTACAATCTCTCATGACTCTCTTTTTATAGATGATGTAGCTCATGTTGATAACTTAGGTTTTAATCTCCTTAGTATTAGTCAACTTTGCCGTAATAAGTATAACGTCCTTTTTAGTGAAAATGGAAGTAAAATACTTAAAGATGGCATAACCATAGCCAAAGGTGTTCTTAAGAACAACATATATGTCATGAAGATGGATCAAACATCTAGAGACAAACTTTGTCTTACTTCATTAGATGAATCTTCAACTTTATGGCATAGACGTTTAGGACACGCTAACATGAGACTAATTCAAAACCTCTCCTCCAAAGACTTAGTTTGAAACCTACCTAAGTTGAAATATGACCAACACTTTTGTGACGCTTGCAAAGTCGGTAAACAAGTCCATAGTAGCCATAAGGCTAAAAACTTGGTTTCTACATCTAGGTGTCTAGAACTTTTGCATATGGATTTGTTCGGTCCATCCGCTATACAAAGTTATGGAGGTAACTTCTATACGTTGGTCATAGTAGATGATTACTCAAGATATACTTGGACAAAATTTTTGAAAAGTAAAAATGAAGCTTTTGATAAATCTGAGATTCTAAGTAAGAAAATTCAAAATCAAGTAGGGTCTAGTATTGTGTCTATTAGAACGGATCACGGTCGTGAATTTGATAATGAATTTCAATTTGGAAACTTTTGTGATAAAAATGGTATTACTCATAACTTTTCGGCTCCACGTACTCCTCAATCTAATGGTGTAGTTGAACGTAAAAACCGGACTTTGCAAGAGATGAGTAGAACAATGCTTAATGAACAAAACATTCCACAAAAGTTTTGGTGTAACGCCGTTGACACATCAACGTACATTTTAAATCGAGTCTTAATTAGACCATTTTTGATTAAAACTCCTTATGAACTATATAAAGGTAAAAAGCCTACATTAGGATACTATAGAGTGTTTGGGAGTAAATGTTTTATTCTTAACACCAAGGATTATCTCACCAAATTTGACCCAAAGTCTTATGAAGGTGTATTTCTTAGATATTCACAAAATATAAAGCTTACATTGTTTTAAACAAAGAAACATTAAGAGTCGAGGAATCGTTGAACGTAACATTCGACGAGAGTCCACCTCCCTCTAAGACATCACCTTTGGTAGATGATGACTTAGTTGAAAGTCAAGCTATTGAAAATCAAGTGATCTTAGAAAATGACAAGGAAGATGAACCATTAAAAAATGAAATTGTTAATGTTAAACAATCCAAAAGTCATCCATTAGATAATGTCATAGGAAAAATAAATGAGAGAACACTAAGATCTAAAGCCCAAAATGAAAGTAACGACTTTTGTTTCGTGTCAACCATTGAACCGAAAAACATTAACAAAGCCATAAATGATGAGTCTTGGGTAATAGCCATGCAAGAAGAGTTAAACCAATTTGTTAGGAATGATGTGTGGACATTAGTTCCTCAACCAAAGAGTCAAACAATAATTGGAACAAAATGGGTCTTTCGTAATAAAATGGATGAAAATGGAATTGTGTCTAGAAACAAAGCTAGGCTAGTAGCACAAGGATATAATCAACAAGAAGGCATTGACTACGTTGAAACTTTTGCTCTGGTTGCTAGGCTCGAGTCAATTAGAATCTTACTTGCATATGCATGTGCACACAATTTTAAACTCTTTTAAATGGACATCAAAAGTGCATTCTTAAACGGATTTATAAATGAAGAAGTGAATGTTTCTTAACCACCGGACTTCATTGATTTTGAAAAACCTAATCATGTTTACAAACTTAAAAAGGCTCTATACGGACTTAAGCAAGCTCCAAAAGCATGGTATGATCGACTTAAAACATTCCTAGTTGACCATAAGTATACCATGGGCTTAGTCGATAATACTCTCTTCACTAAGAAGAAAGGTTCACATATTATCATAGTCCAAATCTATGTTGATGACATTATATTCGGATCAATTTGTCAAGAATTATGCAACGATTTCTCAAAAATCATGCATGACGAGTTTGAAATGAGTATGATGGGAGAACTTAACTTTTTCCTAGGACTCCAAATTAAACAACTAGAAGATGGTATCTTCTTTAACCAATCTAAATATATTAAGGACATGCTTAAGAAATTTGGATTAGAAGATTCTAAACCAATCAAAACGCCTAAGTCCACAATAACAAAACTCACCAAGGATGAGGAAAGTGAATCCGTAGATAGCATTAAATATAGAGGTATGACTGGAAGTCTAATTCACCTAACGGCTAGTAGACCCGACATTATGTTTATTGTTTGTCTATGTGCTCGTTTTCAAGAAGATCCTAAGACAACTCATCTTGAAGCCGTTAAAAGGATTTTTAGATATATTAATGGCACTACACATTTAGGTTTATGGTATCCCAAAGGAACGGGAATGGACACCATAGTGTATGCTAACTCGGATCATGCCGGTGACTATGTTGATAGAAGCACAAGTGGTACTTGTACTTTTGTTGGACATTGTCTCACCTCATGGTTCTCTAAGAAGCAAATGGCTCTCGCTATCTCAACAACGGAAGCCGAATACGTTTCGACCAGAAAGGCATGTCAACAAGCTCTTTGGATGAAGCAAGCTCTTGTCGACTACGGAATTCAACTTAACGACATCACCATTCTTTGTGACAACAAAGGAGCCATTGATCTTAGCAAAAATCCGGTTCAACATGCTCGTACCAAACATATTGAAATCTGTCATCATTTCCTTCATGATAATGTTCAAAAAGGAAACATCTCAATTGATAAAGTTTCTTCCAAAGACAACATAGCCGACATCCTCACAAAACCTCTTAAACGAGAACCATTTAACCTCCTTAGGCTAGGCTTAGGACTTATGGAACTTATCTTGTAGTTCTAGACATTAGACAAAAATCAAAAAAATCTAAACAAATCAGTAAGTCTTTTTCTTGGCAGAGTCGGCGGAACCCTCAGCCATAAAGGGCGGAACCCTCTTTTTGGTTCTGCCGTATCCGCCGGCCTGCAGAAATTTTACTTAGTTTATATTAAACCAAACACCCACTATCTCATACCACCACTTCCAAACTGCTACTATTCACTTCACCATTCATCGACACCTACGAATTTTTGGTCCTTCCTTCATTCACATTGCTCATCAATCATCATTGTAAGTATTCTAAACATGATTACACTCCTGATCTGAGTCTAGGAATTCTATTTTTGCACAAAAACAAAAACTTGGGGTTATGCTTTAACTTAAGAAACTCATGCATGAAATTAGGTGCTTAAAAAAACTAATCATGTTTCCCATAGTCAGGAATTGCATTATTATAAGCTATTAACATGTTTACTAAAACACCCCATGTCAAATTCTTGCAAAAATTTCTCACAAATAGGACAAATATTTTTTCTTCTCATATTGTGAATACAAAATCAAAACGTTATGTTCAAAAACATCACTTGCATAATGTCTCTTAAATGCTAAAAGGAATACATAACCAATATGTATTTTCATGTACATTCAAACGAAGCTACATTGAACTAGGAGCACTTGGGTTATCTTTTGTTGTATAACAAAACTTGCATTCTAAAACGTTTTTGAGCATCAAAATGAGTCAAGATAACTGCACCTCCACATTGTTTTCATATAGGCACACACTAGAACATCCACATTACAATAGTCGTTTACTTAGACTAAAATGTGAAATTTTGCTTTTTTTCTAGGAACCATCATGCCTCCTCTAACCCATTACAACCACAAGGACACCATTAAGTACCTACCCAAACACCACAAAACCAAAGGTCTTACGGAAGCTCAAATCAACATTTTCAAAGCCTTAGAAAAACGATATGTCCATGAGGGTAGAACCATTGACCCATCCTTCCTAGAAGGTACAAACCTCCACACGGAACTTGCCACCATCAACTTTGAGTGTCTCTTAGAGATAGATGGGCCTATTTGTCCTAGGTTTATTTTAGACTTCTATGCATTCGTCACTCTCTCCACGGATGAGTATGGTCGCATGTCTATTAACTTCATGGCTAGTGGTCATCAATACTTCTTCACTCTTGATGAATTTGCTCAAATCCAAGGTGTCCCAAACCGTGGTACTTGTATCTACTCCGACAAGCATTCCCTCTCAACTCTTAACACACTCATTGACCGCATCCATCCCTATGATACCCCTCTTGTGTCTAAGGATGAACTTCGTGACCACCTCTTCATTAGGACCACCAACACTAGGAGAACCCGTACCGGAAATGAGGTCAACAAGGACCCATATGGTATGGAACTCAATGAACTCAAGCCCCAATTCAAGAAATGAGAAGAACTCTTTAGAGCCAATGTCATTAGCACCATAGGAAACCGGGATCATATCAATGTTTGCCTTCGCTACATGCTCTACTCCTTGTCCGTTAGGCAACCCTTCAACCTTGCCTACTACATGGCCAAGAGAATGGCTGACATTCCCGTGCAAGGCACAACGGCTATGCCGTATGGAATGCTCTTGACCCGTCTCTTTAGGTTCATTTCCCCCATTCCGGCAACCCCTAGAGGTCTTCGCCTAGACTACTCTCTCATTCCACACACTTTTGTCCCACTAAGTGATAAGAGAGTCTACAAAGCCCAAGGAAAACGTCCTCATCCTCCTACCTCCTCATCATCATCCTCAATGAGTGAAGATGAGACTTTGCCCAACTCTAGGCTCTCACCTCTAGAATACTTTTCCCAACTTCCGGATATTCCAAATGAGTCGGCGGAGTTCAAGCAAACAAAGGGGATGTTCAAAAATCTCGGGAGATTCCTTGGAAAGCTCAAGAAGAAGATAGACCGTCAATGAGAGCGGGTGTGTAGGAGTGTTTGGCACTAGGTGCTATTTGAACAATTTGGTCGTTTAAACAATATGTGTTATGTATTTGTATGTTGGTGGGATATTTGGTACTATTTGGAACTTGTATGAACTAACAATGATGCAGGACGACAACATTTGGCATGTTGTCAAATTTTCAAGAATATGAAAAATTTCACTATGTATAGTGAAATTCGCTAGTCCCCGGTCAATGTCCAATAGTATGCATGTTTACATGTCCAATTTTTGCATTTCCTAACCAGATATGAATTATATTTTTGTTTTTAGGAGTTTTCGAAAAATTTGAAAATCGTCTTGCAAGTCAAAACATGGGACTACCTATTTTTTCAGGCCTGACGGAACTGGCGGTACCCTCAAACGGGTTCCGCCAGTGTAAATTTCTGGAATTCCATAAATGGCCCAACGGATCAGCCAGAACCCTCAGGAGGGTTCCGCCTGTGTTATCTCAGGGTTACGCCAGCCAACCTACAAATTTTCGTGTATTTTCAAACTCTTGATTTCCACAATACGTCAAAACAATATTTTAGGTGAGAAACCCATCCCTTGTTAGTTTATAACATCATTAGATTGATTCACAGCCTCTAGAACTCATAGAAAACCATTTCCCGCCAAATTTTAAACTTAGCCATAACCACCTCAAGGAACCTTCACCCATAAGGGAAGGAACCCTTCCAAAGGTTCCTTGCAATCCGTGGAACATATTCCTCAAACAAATTTGACATCACCACTAAGCATTTAGTGCAAATCTTTGTCTTCTTCCTCCACTATTTTCATTGGATTGACTTCCAATGATTTGACAACCTTCATTAATCTTCCAAATCATTAGCAACCTCCATTTTTGTATGGTTAAACATTAAATTCAAACACTCATTCCCATACTTCTTCACCTTTATAAATTTAACCATCTTAGAACACCCTCAAATCACACCATCACCATCACAATATCTGATCCTAAACCTCTAATCAACCATTTTAACAATGACAAAGTCAACAATCACCTCTCAACCATCTCGACCCATTCGGAGAACCGCCCGCATAAGTGTCAAACGACTTTGGTCAAACCACACAATCAACTTAAGTTCTTCATCCTAAGATGAATTCTCCTCACCCATAAAAAATGAAGATTTTCAAAACCTTGCATCTCCATCTCCATCACCCAAAGGACCCAATGAGCTTACCACTCCACCACCAACAAAATCACCTATTGACCCAAATCCACCAAGTGCACCAATCCAAACATCCAAAACTCCATCACCATCAACGCTACCTAAACTTGAACCACTGGAGTTATTTGGGTCTCCTCCAACATCACCACATCCTTTTGTACAAGATCTCAATGATCTTCCACCAAGATCAACAAATCCACCACCTTTGACAAATGAAAAACCAAGGCCATTGCTTGACCAAAATGAGCCTTTTGACCACAACCAATCACCACAACAAGAGTACTACCACCCAAAACCATTGTTGTTTCACCATATCTTCAAAGACATCCACGGTCCTCTATATGGAGAACCTAACTTTGAACAACATGATCACCCAACACCATCACATTCTCAATCCCAATTCTTTGAGTCTTTCTTTCCCTCTTATGAGGAAATTCAAAGTATGGTCAAAAATCACCTCCATCAAGCAATTGAGCTACAAACCACCTTGCTTGACTCCATACCAAACCCATCCTCCACTCAAGAAACCAACACCAACCCACCACCACCACCACCACCATCATCAAATGACCCGCTTCCACCCACTCATCACCATGTTTGCTAACAATGTGAGCAAATGGTCAAAATAGGTGAAAGCATCAAGATCTTGCTTCACCAATTTCAAAATGAAACCCGCTTTGCTATACAACACATCATCGAGCATTTGGATGCTCTTTCCCACCCAAACCAATCCTATACCAAGTTTGGAGGCCTTTTGCCCCATTTAGGAAATGTGTGGAATGACTTCTACTTATAGAAGTAGGATTTATTTTTCTTTCATTTCTTGGTTATTTTTTATCTTTTATTTTTATTTTTAGAAGTATGAGGATATTTTTCATTTCTTGTCTTTGACTTTTATAAAGTCAAATTTTACTTGAAATGATATCCTTTACTACTATCTTATTTGCATTGTTGGTTGATCATATATGAGTTGTGATTATGGTTGCTTAAATTCTCATATAGTGTGGTGACTACAAGCTTGATTATGTGTCATTTTCACCAACTAACCATTTTTTTGTAGGTTCAAAATCCATGTTTCCCATCTTTGCACTCCTTTTAGGGGGAGTACCAACCAAGGGGGAGCACGTGCATAGTTCCGCTTCGCTACTCTTCTTTTTGTTTCGACAAAATGGGGAAGAAAGATATATAAACTTATAAACTTAAAATGGTTTTCATCACTTAAGTAAAACAAGTTTAATATAACATATTTTTTTTAAGTCTTAATACTAAAATTTGTGAGTTACTTAAAAACAAAGTTTATGTTTTGTCATCAACAAAAAGGGGGAGATTGTTAATACAAATATCGCCTAAAAACGTTATTTATATTTTACGGTCTTTGCTAAGTTTTGTTAACGACAAAGTGTAAACTTTAGTTTTTAGTAAAACATAATTTTAGTTTAAAGACTTGCATAATTAGACATTTGCTACATTTACATTTCATATAAAACACAACACTTTTTATATTTCTTAAAATAGAAAAACATTACATTTACATATTTCTTAATATAGTAAATGTTAACATCACATCATGCATTTATGGTAAGTTTGTGTGTTTGACTCACCATAAGCTTTCTTACACAAGTAAGTGTTTGACTAGAAATAAGTTGATGTGACTTTGGTTGGTTTGGAATGATTTATTGCAAAACCTTCTGTTAGACCTGGAGGAAACCTTGGAGGTACACGGGCGGAACCCATCTGAGGGTTCCGTTGTATCGGCCAGAGCTGCTGAAGGTCTTGCTATAAATACCAAGCCATTTGTTAGAATTTTCCTTTATCACTTCTCATTACATTTACACATATACATTCATATCATTCATCTAACCCTTTAACATTTCATTTTGTGTGAAGTTTCTTTTGTAGCAAAGAAGTTCACAAGTACATATAAAGTTACAAGTATTCAACACAACGTTGCAAGACTTGTTAGCTTAGGATTGTGTAGACTTTGTGTAGTTTACACTTAATTTGGTTGTGTGTTTTCAGTTGTGATCGATTAGAATTTTAGGCCTTAAAATACATAGAGTGACGGGAGTTGTTGTACCCTTGTAAAAGAACTAACGGGAGTGGTTGTACCCTTGTATAAGAACTCGACATCTAGCTTAGTGTCGGTAATCGTGTAAGCGACGTGTAAGGTTTTCTCCGCCGGTAAAAGGAGCTTGTTGACTAGTGAAAGAAACTCTCGAGTTGGATACTCGGGGCGTGGACGTAGGGCAAGGAAAAAGAGTCCTTGTAGCCGAACCACGATAAATACTCGTGTTGTGGTTTGATCGTTTCTTTCTTTATACTTGCATGTTATATATTGTCTTTGAGTTTGTATCTTTGATTAAACGGAAAGTTTCAAAAGATAATTAAACGAAAAACCGGTAAAACTATTCAACCCCCCTTCTATTTTTCCACACACACACACACACACACACACACACACACACACACACACACACACACACACACACACACACACACACACACACATATATATATATATATATATATATATATATATATATATATATATATATATATATATATATATATATATATATATATATATATATATATATATATATATATATATATATATATATATATATATATATATATATACTAGTTTCAAAGCCCGCCCAATGGGCGGGCATGACTTGTAATTTTACATTTTAATTTAATAATTTACGGATAATAGTAATTTTTTTTAGTTATTTGTTATGTTTTTAGTTGACGTGTGTTGATGAATTGTTTTTTAAATGTAATTTTGTACGGTTGACTTATAAATTTTGCATTGTAATGTGCGTAATTTCATCCATTGATTGTGTAATTTTTTTTGCATGTGTTTAGAAGCGTGTTTAATGTGTAGGATCAAGAATTTTTATGCAAGTGTATCGAATGTTGTATTTAGTTCATAGTCGTATGATCAAACTTTTATAAATTGCATAATGAGTCTATTTGTAACAATGTTAATTTGTTCTGTTTGACTTGTTAGACAGTCAAAATAATCCAGCCGTGTGGAAAACTAGAAGGGGGGTTGAATAGTTTTCCCCTCTTTTTAATTTTATAAAAACTTGGTTTCAAAATGTTGATTCAAATTTATTCAATTGTTTATTTGAAAAACCTTCAATTAGAGTTTAGTGTGAAAACAACATATAATCAATATGATCGATTATATATGTACGTTTATGAATTAGTTTTCAAAACTTATTTTTATGAATGAAACTTTGGTCGATCTTTATGTGAATATGTTTTCCTTTTGAAGTCTTAAAACGTTTTGTATTAAATTATCGATTAAGTTAAACTCAACATGAGAAGTGTTAATTTTATATATATATATATATATATATATATATATATATATATATATATATATATATATATATATATATATATATATAAGCCCATTAGACCATATCATACAACTATATATCCTATCACAATATTAACTACTATGTTCAACACAATCAATCATCACAACTATATAAGCAACAACTAAGACATGTAGGCAAGCATATAAGTAAAGCGATAAATGCAAGAACAAATGATAAGAGATAAGAGAAAGGAAATGCAAACCGGACACGATGATTTATAGTGGTTTGGCTACAAGGACACCTTCCTTGTTCCTACTCCACTCCCCGAGTCACCTACTCGAGAGTTTTCTTCACTACTCAACAAGCTCCCTTTTGGCGGAGAAAACCGTACACAACTTTTGCTTACACCATTTAACGACACTAAGCTAAATGTCGAGTTCTAATAGTAGCTAGAACCAATCTCACAACACAACTTCGACCACTACACAACTTCACGACTTCACGACTTCATCACAACTTCTTCTAACCTTCTTCACGGCTTCACAACTTCTTCACGTCTTCAAAACTTCACAACTTCTTCTAAACTTCTTCACGGCTTCACAACTTCTTCACGTCTTCACGACTTCACAACTTCATCACCACTTCTTCTAAACACCACTACTTAATCACACACCTACATCTTCACAACTACATGTTTTCTCCACACTACTACTTCCTCACACTACTTCTTACTCACTCATTGAATCACTACTAAGTAAGATCATCTTGATCTACTTATTACATATACATAACTCACAACTTCACATAAGCACTAACTAGATCCTAATACATCTTTGGCTTTATGATAGGGAGGATTCTTCTCTTGCACTTTGAGTGATGATAGATTGGATCACTTGAAACAAAGATTAATAATCTTATGATCAAAGGGTTTTAGAAGGATGTTTAGAGAGAATTAGATCTGAAAATTTTTGTGCAAAAGGTGAGAAAAATTCCAGGTTTGAGGTGGTATTTATAGGGAAAAATTTCTGACCAAATCTGACAGGGGAGCGTGGCCGGTCCCCTTAATTGTGTGCCGGTCCCCTTAAAATTAAGGGGGCTGCCCTACTGAAACGGCCAGATTTTCTGTCTTTTAGTGGGGAAAGTTTATTTGGTGAAAAACTAACTAATTTTGGTTAAAAGTTTGAAATTATATATTTAGTATGATTAAAACATTTTTCTTTATTACCAAAAGTGTTTTTCAAAAATATATAATATGTTTATATAATAAAATTAACTTTGTATTAGTTAATTAAATACCCCTTTGATCATGAGATGTATTAAACACTTGTTTATCCATACCTTAAGTGATTGTTGAAGCATACTTGAGACGTTGAGATGTCGAGGCTTGTTGACATAAGAATGCATAGGAGAATTGCGATCACAAGTAACTTAAGCACTTTACGTTATATGTTGTAACTTACATCTTTGTCATCATCAAAACATGAAGAGAATGTTTTGATTAAATATCGTAATATTCATGCCAACAAGCCGTTTTGAAGGCCTATCATTAATCATATAAGTAGACGCAAATTATAAAGATTTATAAGTAATTGAGCCCAAAAATATACATGAGTGTGTAAGTTGTATGCTTGATTGTGGTAAATTTGGAGGTATCTTGACACTGTCATTGATTTGCCCTAAACCGTCAACTTATATTGACCAAGGAATGGTCAACAAAGTCAAATAGCCTAGAGTCAATCTCCGGGTAATATAGGAAATCACCAGGTTGTTATACCCCGACGAGGTGTGAAATGTATCTGAGCGTGATTGTGATCGGGTGATTATTCACAGAAAAGGGTGGTTATGAGAATTATTTGGAAATTATTAAACAAAATAGCTTAGGAAAGCTATGTGATTGATTACGGGAATTAAGATTTAGAAGAATTGATCTAAAACCTAAAAAACGTACGTTTTAATAAAAAACGTACACTGACGAACGTGAAAGAAAGTACAACTGATAAACAGAAAAGGCTACGAGTGTGAAATTTTTATTTTTACAATCCTAATAAATAAAGAAAATTTTAAGAAAAAGAAAAATAATTTTTACACTATTTAATTATTTATTATTAATTAATTACTAATTATCTATTTATTAACAAATTATATTAATTTAAATTATTAAAAATTACTAAAAAGACTTAGATAATTAAGAAGATTTTTATAAATCTAATTAACCATCACAGGAATCCTCAAAAATTATAAAAAGTTGATTTTATGTATTTTTAAACTAATTTACTAATTATTATTCTAATTATTTGTTAATTACCAATTAAACTAATTATATTATAAAAAATTGAAAATGAACAGTAGAAATTCTAGAAAAATTTATAAAAATGTTTTAACTTATATAAAAGCTAGAAAAATTATAAAAACTAGGTGTTACTTAATAAAATCTAATTATGCTAATTATTTCTTTATTATTATTTAATAATTCATTAAACTAAAATTAATTCTAAAAACCACTAAAAGACAAAAGAAAAATCTGGAAAAATTTCTAAAATTACTTTAATATAAAAGAGATTTAATAAAAATATAAAAATGCTAAAGTGCTTATAAATAAGCTAAAAAGATAATTTCTATTAAATAGAAGCTATCACTAAAATTAAATTTGGTTTTTTGTGTTTTTTCTTTTTCCAAACTATTTTCACACTAAAAACTAACAACTTTTATAAAAACACTTTTTATGAAACTCAGGAATAAGCACTTTGAGTGCTTATTAGTCCAACAGTTGACTTTCATTGACCAATCAAGAGATTTAGCTCAAATGGGCTTATGTGGGGTCCACAATGGTGGATTATGCTTCACTTAAGTTATATGAACAAGTTTAAGCAAGATTCAAACAATTAAGCTAGCTGAATAAGCCAAAAGTCCACAATAAGCACTTGCTTATTTGGAAACTGAGATAGAGTTTTGGAAAGGTTTCAGGTGGGGTCCACAGGGTCTAAGGTCAAACTTTTGGTCAAAACTTGAAGCTTGCCAGGAGGGGGGTTGGTAGAACCCAAACTTTGACTGTGGGACCCACTGGGGTGGCCACAATCAACCACCAAAGTAGTGGTGATGATGAAGGTCTGCTGATGCAGGGCAGAGGTCTTGCCCTGCAGTTGTGTTTGAGGGGTAAAAAGGTCCACAAGAAAAATTCCCAAAAATATAACAAATGCAGGAATCAATAGTTGAGCTGGTATATTATACACCCAATAAGTTTCAAAGTCTAAAACCAAATACAAAAATCTAGATAATTCTTGCAAGAAATGGGTTTTTCTGCACAATGCACTTTTGACTTTTTTATAAAACTTAAATTGTTGACTTATATGAACTTTAATCCTAATTTAGTGACTGAAACTACAATCATAAGCTGAAACATGGTTAACTTAGTACAAATCAAAAACTTTTACACCAACATGAAGGCTTTTTGGACTACAAATCCCACACAGTTAACTGTTTGGGTGAGTTTTTTGTGATTTTGACTAATTGATGTGTAAGACCTGATTTTATGCCTTAACTAACCTCTAATGGCCTAAATTGAGTTATTGAGACACTTAACAACAACCAAGACCTCATTGACTCTCTTGAAAAGCTTATGCCAAACACTCTTTAAAACAAGCTCACAACAGATTTTTCAAGTGAATGACTTATTTAAACTTCAAAACAGATCCATGGTGATTACTTATAACATAAGAAGCTATTTTGGACACATGAACTCCAAAAACAATAACTAAATACCACAGATTCACAAACAAAACAATTCCATAGTCAAAAAATGAAATACTAAGCAATTATGAAAACTAATTAACAACTATGCTATTTCAAGTTATATTATCACTAGAAAACTTCAAATAAACACAAATGAGACAGACTTAAGCAATGACAATCATGTTTATGGCAAAGAAGCTTAAAATGAGTATATGGCTTACAATTTGAAGCCTGTGAGCACTAAAAACCAAGAACCAAAGGACCAAAGCACACCAACCTATTGACATCCACAAGTCACTAATACCCTCAGCAATCCAAAATCAACAATACTCCATTGCATCCTTCTTCTACTAACTGCATTTTTTATTTATTTTGATTTTTTATGTATTTTTGGCTAATTTGAGAAATTGAATTAAGAAAGGTTTTTCAAGCTTATAAAGCTTATGAAAACTTACTGGATGAGCTTATATGAGCTTATAAATAGCTCACAATCACTTAATTAACTTTTACTAACAATTGAAATTAAAAATGGACTTTAAATTTAGAAACAAGAGATAACTTAAAAGAAACTTTTCATTACTTAAGAATACAGATTACAAATGATAAAAATAAACATTAAAGCTTCTAAATTACACTGATACACACTAAATGAGGCTTACATAAGCTTCTATATATACTACTACTGAAAACTAAGCATCCCTCCTTCCATGTGCGCCCCAGCTTCCTTTTGAGAGACTCACAAGCCCTTTTGTTGACCATAGACCATATCCTCACCCTTGATTTGAGTTCCAATCAAACCTGGCCATTGGTTCAATTTTTTGCCGCCAAAATCAATTGGAAAGAATTAGTGGGATGGGTGAGGAGCATTAATTGTGGTGGTGGGGGTTGGTTAGGTTGGTGAAGTGAATTTATTGTGGGGGGCTATTGGTTGGAAAAGGTAGAGAGGGGGGGGGGGGGGTGGGGAACACAGGACCTGGTTTTACGTTGGGGTGTTGGGAGGGAAGGTGGTCAAAGGATGGTTTGACCGGGGGTGTTTTTATTAGTTTGGGAATGGGCCGGGTATAAGGGATTGGGCTTGGAGGGGTGGACTGGGCGAGGCTTTGGTTTGGTTTGGTTTATATAATAAAAAGGGTCTATTTGGTTAATTGATATCACAAGGACCATTTTTGTAATTTGCCAAAACCTGAGGGTCTGAAAATTTAATTTCTCCAAATTGCTACCAAGGACCAAAAATGCCAAGTTCCAATATTCCAAGAACCAATTTTAGTATTTTCCATTTTTCAAAATTCCCAGGGACCTATTTTGCCAAATTTGAAATCTCAGGGACCAAACATGTAAATTTTGTAACTTTTGACCCAAGTATCATATTTTGTAATATTTGACTTTCAAAAGCTTGGGTTGACTTTTTCTTTCAAAATAGATGCATAGGGACTATTTTTGACAAGTTTTGAAACTTGGGAGACTGAAACTGCCAATATTGCAAACTTTGTACGTTTTTCATTTGTTTTTGCTCATTTTGTATTTAAAACATATAAACACAATCCCTGGGATAATTTAAGTATTTTGATTACTTTTTGATTGTTTTTGTATGTTTTGGCAGTTTAAATACGACAAAAAAGATGAGTGTTTGAGCACTCATCAGTCCCCCACACTAAACTATTGCTAGTCCCTAGCAATCATTTTAGAAAACTTGATGGATTTGAAAACTCTTTACCAAAAGCCATCACTTCTGGAGTAGCCAAATGTTTCGATTCAAATAAGAACTATGGTCCACTTGATAACTATGTGATTTTTAGCAAACCACCAACTTTCAACGGTTTTGATTAGTCTTTACCAAGAGCCGTTTGCTATTGGACTAGCCAACTCTTGATGGACCTAGTCAACATCTTGGTGAGCTGATTACCAATTATGGTTTTTCCACTGCCTTTACCACAAGCCATAATCTTGCGGGCTAGCCAACTCATTCACTTTTTAGGATATGGCGAGCTGAGGTACCATACAATTTTGGGCAAATTGCAAGCCGTCAACGGATTTGAGTTATCTTTACCAAGAGCCGTTTGCTCCCGGATTAGCCAATCCCTTTGTCGGTTAGACATGGCGGACTGATAACCACAAAAATTTTGAAATAAAGTGAAAAAAAATTTGAAATTTTTGGCAAAAAACGGGGGTACTAGAGGATATATTGTGATAAAATTCACTAGAATTTCCTTCCCCCCCCCCCCCCCCCACACGTAGAAATGAATATTGTCCTCAATATTCAAAGCCCCGGCCATTATGCCGACTCTTTGAACGGAAAAATCCAATATTCGAATCTAACTGTGGAAACACCATATTTCACTTTATTTCTATATATATACACACACTTTTTTTTTTTTTTTTTTTTTTTTGGAACTTATATACATATATACATTTTCAAACAGCGGGGGGTTGGCCATTCCCCCACACTAGGTGGTAGAAAGTAGAAAGAAATCAGAGATACGGCTGAAAACCCGTATTGTGCTATTGTTTTTGTTCATCGAGTCGCTAGCTTGACTCGATCCCCAAATTCAATTGTCCTTGGGGAAAGTTTGGAGATCCGGGACAACCATAGATGGTATGTCCTCTCCAAAGTAATGTTTCAACCGATGTCCATTCACTTTGAAATTTGGACCGTCATTTTGAGATAATTCGACGGTGCCATAAGGATAAACTTTAGCGATAGTGAATGGACCAGTCCAGCAGGTTTTTAGCTTTCCCGAGAAGATCTTGAGTCTAGAGTTGAAAATAAGGACTCGATCACCAACGTTAAAAACGCGGTTCTTGATTTTGGAGTCATGAATCTTCTTTATCTTTTCTTTATAGATCAAAGAGTTCTCGTAAGCTTGATCATGAAGTTCATTTAATTCATTCAGTTGAACTTTTCTATGATCACCCGCAGTTTTGAGGTCAAAATTGGCATGCTTGAGAGCCCAATAGGCTTTGTGCTCAAGCTCGATCGGAAGATGGCACGCTTTCCCGTACACAAGTTTGTAAGGCGTACACCCAATGGGTGTTTTGTAAGCCGTACGGAAAGCCCAAAGTGCATCATCTAATTTATCCGACCACGATGCACGATTTTCACCTACGGTTCTTTCTAAAATTCTTTTAATGCCCCGATTGGAAACTTCGACTTGTCCACTTGTCTGAGGGTGGTACGCAGTAGAAAGACGGTGAGTGACACTGTACTTTTGCATGACTTTGTCGAATTTGTCATTACAGAAGTGCGTACCACGATCACTAATAATAGCACGTGGAGTTTTGAATCGGGCAAAAAGAGCTTTTAAGAATTTCACAACTACTCGGGCATCATTTGTGGGTAAAGCTTTTGCTTCAACCCATTTTGACAAATAGTCAACAGCCACGAGTATGTATTTGTTGCCATGAGAAGACGGAAATGGCCCCATAAAATCGATGCCCCAGACGTCAAAAATTTCACAAACTTTAATTGCATTCTGAGGCATTTCATTCTTTTGTGAAATGTTCCCTTGACGTTGACAAGCGTCACAGGACTTGACCAATTCTTGGGCATCCTTGTAGATTGTGGGCCAATAAAAGCCAGAATCAAACACCTTTTTGGCGGTGTAGTTGGGATTGTGGTGGCCCCCCATGGGACCAGCATGGCAAGCCTTTAAAATTTCAGAGGCTTCCTGACCATACACACACCGCCGGATGACTTGATCCGCGCAAATTTTGAAAAGATAGGGGTCGTCCCAGAAGTAATGTTTTACATCTTTGAAGAATTTATTTTTTTTGTTGGGACGACATCCCTTACACAATAAAGTTACCCGCAATGTAGTTTGCAAAGTCGGCAAACCATGGGGTAATCGAGTCTCCACGAAAGGTAACTGCATTGAGTGTCTCGAGAGGAAATGTTTCATTAATTTCTTTCTTCTCGAAGACATCTTGGTGGGGGTTTTACAAACGGGAGAGATGATCAGCAGCTAGGTTCTCGGCTCCTTTTTTATCACGAATAATGATATCAAATTCCTGTAGGAGGAGAACCCAACGAAGGAGTCTCGGCTTTGCATCTTGTTTTGCAAAGAGGTACTTCAAAGCCGAGTGATCCGTATACACTATGCTTTTGGTCAGTATCAAGTATGGCCGGAATTTTTCGAAAGCATACACCACAGCTAATAATTCTTTTTCAGTGGTGGTGTAATGACTTTGAGCTTCGGTCATAGTTTTGCTGGCATAGTGTATAGGCTGAAAATGTTTTGTTTTTCGTTGCCCCAAGACTGCCCCTATCGCATAATCACTAGCATCACACATGAGCTCGAATTGCAAGTCCCAATCGGGGGCAACAAGAATCGGTGCCTCAGTAAGCTTTTTCTTCAATGTTTCAAAAGCTTCGATGCACTCGGGGGAGAAGATAAAAGGAGCATCCTTTTCGCGGAGATGGGTCATAGGCCGGGCGATTTTAGAAAAATCTTGAATAAACCTACGATAGAAACCGGCATGACCCAAAAAGCTCCTAACACCTTTTACGGTTGTGGGATGAGGCAATTTTGCAATGACGTCCACTTTGGCTCTGTCAACCTCAATCCCGTTCTTTGAAATTTTATGGCCGAGGACAATGCCCTCTTTGACCAGAAAGTGACTCTTCTCCCAATTTAGACATAACTTTGTGTCTTCACAACATTTTAGCATGCTGTCTAAATGGGAGAGACATGATTGGAACGAATCCCCAATGACCAAAAATTGTCCATAAAGACCTCCATAGTTTTCCCGATCATGTCGGAAAATATGGCCATCATACATCTTTGAAACGTGTCGGAAAATATGGCCATCATACACAAAAGTTCCGTAGGGGCACGTGAAAGTGGTCTTTTCCTGATCTTGCGGATCAATGGGAATCTGAAAGTAACCCGAGAAACCGTCGAGGAAGCAATAGTACTCATTCCCCGCTAATCTCTCGAGCATCTGATCCATAAAGGGCAGAGGAAAATGATCTTTACGGGTGGCGTCATTTAACTTGCGATAGTCAATGCATACACGCCAACCCGTAACCAAACGAGTTGGAATCAACTCATTCTCCTCATTTGTGACAACAGTAATGCCACCCTTTTTTTGGAACACAATGAATTGGGCTAACCCAAGGACTGTACGAGATAGGGTAAATCAATCCGGCATCAAGAAGTTTTAAAACTTCTTGTTTGATAACCTCGTGAATTTTTGGATTCACCCTTCTTTGTTATTGGACTGCTGGTTTGAAGTCATCCTCTATTAAAATCTTGTGGGTACAAAATTCTGGGTCAATGCCCTTAATGTCAGAGAGTCGCCATGCAATTGCTTGTTTATGTGACTTTAAAACTTTTTTGAGAGCAGCCTTTTCCTCAACGCTTAAATCTTTGGCAATTATGATGGGTAATTTATCATCACCCTCCAGAAATGCATATTCAAGATGAGGCGGCAAGTCATTAAGTTCAACCTCGGGAAAGTCATCAGTTTTCTCAACATTTTTGACTTCCTCCTTATGAAGTGTTTGTGTTAGAACAGGAAGAGGAGAGGGATCTTCGTTTAACAATTTCTCAAGCAGGAGAATATCCCTCTCGGGGTCAATCTCTTGGTTATCGACTCCGTCGGGAATCGAATCACTTTTGAGAAAGGCCTCAATTTCTTCTAAGATGAAGTCACTTCCCTCAAACGGAGTGAGGGAAGGAGAAGAATTGGCAATGATGGGATGAGAAGAATGAGTGAGGTTTTCACTCGAAGAATCACCAATGAAACCTAAAATCTCTTGAGCATACTCCTCAGCAGCAACATCGATGACATCTATTTGGTTCACCTATTCACAGTCATAATTGGAGGAGTATCTCAAAGTTTGATTTAGGTTAAAGGTAATGGCTTCCGTTCCAACACGCAATGTGATCTCATGCTCAAATACATCGATAAGAGCGCGCCCAGTTCTAAGGAATCCCCTTCCAAGAATGAGAGGGACCCTAGAATCGGCATCAAAGTCAACAATCACAAAATCTGCCAGAAAATGGAACATTCCCACTTTAACGAATACGTCATCGGCAATGCCAAGAGGACGAGAAATCGAACGATCGGCAAGCTCTAAAGTCATGCAGTGCTCATTCAGAGGAGTTCTTGCCATCTCGAAGAGTTTTTCCTTATTACTTAACAGATTTTTGATTGTTGATGCAAACTTGGGCATCAAGAGAATAGCGTCCGCGAAGCTAATTTCAAAATGCAAATCTTGGAAGATTTGGAAAAATTTATCCATTTGGTGACTAGCCTTTTCGCGGAGCTTTTGCCCATTGAGACGTGATGGATAAGGAATAGAAGTTTTGGATTTAGGGTTGTCCACTAGAGTTCCTGGTGGTTCAACGACAACTCCAGGCTTACATCTGGTTTCAGGAATAGCCTGAGGTTGGACGTGTATTGTACTTCGTGAGCAAGTAGGTTGCACCTTGTCCTTTGTCACCTCAGGTTCACGTTCCACTACCTTTGGAGGAGAGGAAGAAGAGGTAGTAGAAATCGCGGGTTCATCATATGAAGCACCACTTCGTGTTGTGATCGCCTTAGCATCGCCCCTCGAGTTAGCGATCGTGTTGCTCAGTAAAGTAGTACCTGAGCCCGAGGGTCGATCATTTAAAGACGTCTTGATATCAGAAATCCGGCTGACCAGCAACTTGTTCAACTCTTCTTGGGACTTCATGAATTGTTTTAACAACTCATCAGATGAAGGCCCGGTTGGAACAATGGCTTGATTCGGATTAGGAAGATTTTGAGCTTGATTGTTCGGATTGGGACCTTTGTTGAAATTTCCTTGGTTTTAATGATGGAAATTCCCTTGATTCTGGTGGTTGTTTCCATGAAAATCCCCAGGATTGAAATTACCCTGACCTTGGTTCCGGTTAAAGTTTCCTTGATTTTGGTGTTGGAAACCTTGATTTTGGAAACCTTGGTTTTGATTTTGGAAACCGTGACCCTGATTGAAGTTACCTTGGTTTTGAAAACCTTGGTTCACTCTATTTTGATTCTGGCCACGGTTTTGGACATTTTGGTTTTGATTAAAACCAGGAGGTCCAGGATAATGATGAGGATGATAGTTCGGGTCCATAGGAGGGCGGTATTGATTACCTCCTTGATTTTGGGACCCGACAACAGCATGAGCTTCATATGGAGTACCATCAGTAGCTGTGCAATTGTAGTAGGCATGCGGCCCACCACAAGTCACACAGACTTCCATTTTTTTAACCTCAGCAGGGGGAGGATGTTGTGGAAATGAAACTTTCTTTGTTTCGGCGAGAACCAAAGCTTGGATCGCTTCAGTGAGCTTGTCAAGCTTAGCATCCGTGATAGATTGACCCACAGAAGATGAAGTGGAAGGACCAGCATTGATTTGAGAAACAATCGGTTTGCTTCGTGTAGAGCGGACCTTGAACTTGTTTTCTATGATTTACAAAGCTTCTATTGTGGTTCTACTCAAGAAATTACCTCCCGCGGAGGCATTGAGAGAATCCTGTTCAGCTTGGCTCACGCCATTGTAGAAAGTATCGAGTTACATCAACTCTGAGAATCCATGATGTGGACACTTGCGAAGTAATTCTTTGAAACGATCCCACGCTTCACCAAAAGATTCATCATATTTCTGAGTGAACTTGGTGATTTCGTTCTTAAGACTCGTGGTCTTGGAAGGTGGGAAGAATTCATTCACAAATTTTTTCACAAGATCTTCCCATGTCTCAATAGATCTAAGAGGTTGTTTTTCAAGCCAAATCCGGGCTTGTCCCTCCAGGGAGAATGGGAAGAGAAGAAGTTTGATTGCTTCACAAGGGACATTCTTGTACTTGATGGTCGAAGTGATTTTATTGGACCATCGAATGTGAGCATGAGGATCGTCCCTCTCAAAACCGTAGAATTGACTTGAGGTTACAAGATTGAGTAACCCGGTTTTGAGCTCGAAATTATCAGCCACGATGGCTGGAACAACAATGGCATCTCCGTAACCCTCAATGGGTGCTTGGAGAAGCTCACACATGGGGCGGTCTTCCGCCATGGTGACAGTGGGTGTAGCAACAGTACGGATCTCAGATCCGACTGTTGGTGCAGAACGTCTATGAGGTCTTCGAGGTTTCTGGACAAGCTCACGTAATGGGCTAATGGACCTTTAAGAACGAGTGCGCATGCACTAGGGATAAAAACCAATCAAAACAAAATCGAGGCAAATCCACAATGAACTTAAACCAATAATCACAAGCAAGTGGCTTCTTTAAGAAAGGTAGACCACTCACAGGGATACAAAGGCAAGTTTTATATCTTTGGATTGGGAACTTATTATGTCTACACCCCCAGTTGGTAGGTGTTCTGTCTTGGTTTGCGACGGTTTATTTTTATGTATGATTATTATTCACAAGAAAAGACGGATGTTTTTGTGTTTTGTGTATGGGTAAAAAAAAAACTTTTGGACAATATTTTTGGTATCGTCTCGTAATCTAAAATCGTTTCTCTTTAAGAATCACCTAAAAAGAAAACCGATTCAGAAAATGTTACGATCTGTTTTGTTGTTTTTAATTTTTTTGGTGTTTTAACACTTTAGGAAAAGTGTTAATGACTTTTTTGCGTTTTTATTTCAAAATTTACAAAAGTGGTGGTATTTGTATAGTGATGATGGTGAGATAACACTAATCTCAAAATACGCTGCAGAAACGCGCACATCTCCCCGGCAGCGGCACCAAATTTTGATTTGCCCTAAACCGTCAACTTATATTGACCAAGGAATGGTCAACAAAGTCAAATAGCCTAGAGTCAATCTCCAGGTAATATAGGAAATCACCAGGTCGTTATACCCCGACGAGGTGTGAAATGTATCTGAGCATGATTGTGATCGGGTGATTATTCACAGAAAAGGGTGGTTATGAGAATTATTTGGAAATTATTAAACAAAATAGCTTAGGAAAGCTATGTGATTGATTACGGGAATTAAGATTTAGAAGAATTGTTCTAAAACCTAAAAAACGTACGTTTAATCAAAAACGTACACTGACGAACGTGAAAGAAAGTACAACTGATGAACAGAAAACGCTACGAGTGTGAAATTTTTATTTTTACAATCCTAATAAATAAAGAAAATTTTAAGAAAAAGAAAAATTATTTTTACACTATTTAATTATTTATTATTAATTAACTACTAATTATCTATTTATTAACTAATTATATTAATTTAAATTATTAAAAATTACTAAAAAGACTTAGATAATTAAGAAGATTTTTATAAATCTAATTAACCATCACATGAATCCTAAAAAATTATAAAAAGTTGATTTTATGTATTTTTGAACTAATTTACTAATTATTATTCTAATTATTTATTAATTACCAATTAAACTAATTATATTATAAAAAATAGAAAATGAACGGTATAAATTCTAGAAAAAATTATAAAAATGTTTTAACTTATATAAAAGTTAGAAAAATTATAGAAATTAGGTGTTACTTAATAAAATCTAATTATGCTAATTAATTCTTAATTATTATTTAATAATTAATTAAACTAAAATTAATTCTAAAAACCACTAAAAGACAAAAGAAAAATCTGGAAAATTTTCTAAAATTACTTTAATATAAAAGAGATTTAATAAAAATATAAAAATGCTAAAGTGCTTATAAATAAGCTAAAAATAAAATTAAAAAAGATAATTTCTATTAAATAGAAGCTATCACTAAAATTAAATTTGGTTTTTTGTGTTTCTTCTTTTTCCAAACTATTTTCACACTAAAAACTAACAACTTTTATAAAAACACTTTTTATGAAACTCAGGAATAAGCACTTTGAGTGCTTATTAGTCCAACAGTTGACTTTCTTTGACCAATCAAGAGATTTAGCTCAAATGGGTTTATGTGGGGTCCACAATGGTGGATTCTGCTTCACTTAAGTTATATGAACAAGTTTAAGCAAGATTCAAACAATTAAGCTAGCTGAATAAGCCAAAAGACCACAATAAGCACTTGATTATTTGGAAACTGAGCAGAAATGGGACAGAGTTTTGGAAAGGTTTCAGGTGGGGTCCACAGGGTCTAAGGTCAAACTTTTGGTCAAAACTTGAAGCTTGCCAGGAGGGGGGTTGGGAGAACCCAAACTTGGACTGTAGGACCCACTGGGGTGGCCACAATCAACCACCAAAGTGGTGGTGATGATGAAGGTCTGCTGATGCAGGGCAGAGGTCTTGCCCTGCAGTTGTGTTTGAGGGGTAAAAAGGTCCACAAGAAAAATTCCCAAAAATATAACAAATGCAGGAATCAATAGTTGAGCTGGTATATTATACACCCAATAAGTTTCAAAGTCTAAAACCAAATACAAAAATCTAGATAATTCTTGCAAGAAATGGGTTTTTCTGCACAATGCACTTTTGACTTTTTTATAAAACTTAAATTGTTGACTTATATGAACTTTAATCCTAATTTAGTGACTGAAACTACAATTATAAGCTGAAATATGGTTAACTTAGTACAAATCAACAACTTTTACACCAACATGAAGGCTTTTTGGACTACAAATCCCACATAGTTAACTGTGTGGGTGAGTTTTTTGTGATTTTGACTAATTGATGTGTAAGACCTGATTTTATGCCCTAACTAACCTCTAATGGCCTAAATTGAGTTATTGAGACAATTAACAACAACCAAGACCTCACTGACTCTCTTGAAAAGCTTATGCCAAACGCTCTTTAAAACATGCTCACAACAGATTTTTCAAGTGAATGACTTATTTAAACTTCAAAACAGATCCATGGTGATTACTTATAACATAAGAAGCTATTTTGGACACATGAACTCCAAAAACAATAACTAAATACCACAGATTCACAAACAAAACAATTCCACGGTCAAAAAATGAAATACTAAGCAATTATGAAAACTAATTAACAACTATGCTATTTCAAGTTATATTATCACTAGAAAACTTCAAATAAACACAAATGAGGCAGATTTAAGCAATGACAATCATGTTTATGGCAAAGAAGCTTAAAATGAGTATATGGCTTACAATTTGAAGCCTGTGAGCACCAAAAACCAAGAACCAAATGAACAAAGCACACCAACCTATTGACTTCCACAAGTCACTAATACCCTCAGCAATCCAAAATCAACCATACTCCATTGCATTCTTCTTCTACTAACTGAATTTTTTATTTATTTTGATTTTTTATGTATTTTTTGCTAATTTGAGAAACTGAATTATGAAAGGTTTTTCAAGCTTATAAAGCTTATGAAAACTTACTGGATGAGCTTATATGAGCTTATAAATAGCTCACAATCACTTAATTAACTTTTACTAACAATTGAAATTAAAAATGGACTTTAAATTTAGAAACAAGAGATAACTTAAAAGAAACTTTTCATTACTTAAGAATATAGATTACAAATGATAAAAATAAACATTAAAGCTTCTAAATTACACTAATACACACTAAATGAGGCTTACATAAGCTTCTATATATACTACTACTGAAAACTAAGCATCCCTCCTTCCATGTGTGCCCCAACTTCCTTTTGAGAGACTCACAGGCCCTTTTGTTGACCATAGACCATATCCTCACCCTTGATTTGAGTTCCAATCAATCCTGGCCATTGGTTCAATTTTTTGCCGCCAAAATCAAATTGGCAAGAATTAGTGGGACGGGTGATGAGCATTAATTATGGTGGTGGGGGTTGGTTAGGTTGGTGAAGTGAATTTATTGTGGGGGGCTATTGGTTGCAAAAGGTGGAGAGGGGGAGGGGGAACACAGGACCTGGTTTTGCGTTGGGGTGTTGGGAGGGAAGGTGGTCAAAGGATGGTTTGACCGGGGGTGTTTTTATTAGTTTTGGAATGGGCCGGGTATAAGGGATTGGGCTTGGAGGGGTGGACTGGGTCAGGCTTCTGTTTGGTTTGGTTTATATAATAAAAAGGGTCCATTTGGTTAATTGATATCACAAGGACCATTTTTGTAATTTGCCAAAACCTGAGGGACTGAAAAGGTAATTTCTCCAAATTGCTACCAAGGACCAAAAATGCCAAGTTCCAATATTCCAAGAACCAATTTTAGTATTTTCCATTTTTCAAAATTCCCAGGGACCTATTTTGCCAAATTTGAAATCTCAGGGACCAAACATGTAAATTTTGTAACTTTTGACCCAAGTATCATATTTTGTAATATTTGACTTTCAAAAGCTTGGGTTGACTTTTCCTTTCAAAATAGATGCATAGGGACTATTTTTGACAAGTTTTGAAACTTAGGGGACTGAAACTGCCAATATTGCAAACTTTATACGTTTTTCATTTGTTTTTGCTCATTTTGCATTTAAAACATATAAAACACAATCCCTGGGATAATTTAAGTATTTTGATTACTTTTTGATTATTTTTGTATGTTTTGGCAGTTTAAATACGACAAAAATGATGAGTGTTTGAGCACTCATCAGTCATGATGGGTCTATAGAGTTTTGAAATAACATTTTTGACAGAAGACACTCTTTTATATATCTTTAAGAACAATTATGTTTAATAAAACTCCTGAACTTCAAAGTTTTTTTGTGATGTCAGGTTTTGATTTGTGGCTATCTGAGTGAATGATTGTTTAAGTGGTGCTACCCTTTCGTTGCCCAAAAAGGATGATGTTGACTTGCAGTTTACGGATCGATCTACCTTGAGATCTCTGAAATTCTTCAAAGAGTTACCTGAATTGCAGTTCACTCCATAGGCCTTTGATTGTGAAAGTGATATGTAAAGCACAATGCTGATACACTACCCACAGCAAGTATATCGATTGAAAAGAATACAAATTTGAGCCTAAAAACATGACTTCAGTTTTGAATAAACCGCACAAAAATAATCATTTTCGTAGTCATCATTATAAAAATGACAAAGACTCTATTGACTCTTAAAAATTGAAAGAGTCAAGTACAATGATTATAGTATAAAGAAGTCTAATGCATTTGGCCTACGAAAGATTCATATGTTCAATGCAATAATAGGCGTGATTTGCTGCTGCATTGGTTTTGTATGATGAGAAATTGAAAAGACATACATAACATATAGGCGATTAATTTATTTAAAACCGTTATTTCATAATCCTGCATATTTCAGTTGAATGACAACCATCAAAACAATTTGTAATTCTAACAAACATAAAATATTGGTATTGTCTTGTTGTGTGCATCTTCATTATGCAGTTCGTAACGGAACAGTTTGATGCGCATCATTTTTCCTTCTTCAAATCCACATTCTAGTCCAAATTGATTCCAATTGCCTTCCATCACTAACGACTTGATCTTAAAAGGGTTACTTGTGTCAGCAATTACCTTCAACTTTATTGAATATGTCAAGTCCATGTGAACAATCTTTCCTTTTTTGTAAGTATCCATGTTTAAGTTATCCCATATATCTGATTCATTATCTGTTTGTTGAATGCATAATTTGTTAAGTATGACATGGTAATTATAATATTTCGTTGGTGATTTTGTCCCAATTAGTTTAGATGACTTACCAATGGATAATGATTCCTAGCGTCTAGTTTGAACTTTATGTAGACTACCCTTTCTTCATTGATATGAGCCGAGTGGTGGTACCATGTGCATTTATGATGCATTCTTGGATCTGCAATATGAATTATAAGTATAGTTAACGATATTATGAAAAAAATTTAGTTTTTAAATTTTTGTTGTAATTACCATTGATATCACGATTAAGTATTGGTCTGGGTAGTTTTTTGAGGAATGTTGTTCGTATATCTTCTTTGCTGAGACCAAGACCATCGTAGCCACTTATAACTACTACCGACAATGTATAATTTGGCATATTTGTAAACACAAGTTGTTGGCCCCATTGTATTCCTGTTGTTACAACAAAGTCGTCCCATCCATAACCAGTTAGTCCATTCATTCTGACTATCTTATCTTCCCATGGTTTAACCCTTTTATGACGAACGGGAAACATCATTCCTGCGTAAATGACTGTGAATGTATTATGCCAGATATCTTGTAAGAAATCTCCCGGTAACAACTGTATGCATAAAGATGTAGATTGAAAAGCGTCAATGTAATATAATGACTATTTAATCAGTAATAATGTAATTGTATTTTAGTTGTTACATACCGTTATTCCTGGAGTATAAGTTGCTAAACACTTTATCATTCTTGGACCTATCGTCTTTCTATCATATCTAGCACATTCTGACCCAGTATTGTCGTATAATGTGACATAGTAGTCGTCTGTTCCTATTTTTATAAAGTGGATTGTTTTGGCACTTGGTGGTACATTTGATTCAACAAAGGCTTTCCACTGAGTGTCACTTAAGACCCATTTTCCGTTTATGTTTTTTATCTTTGTTTTGTAACGGTACCTATCGATGCCATTGAGATAAAGCATGTCGCTCTGTTCTTTGAAATACTCGATAAAAACATCAGGTAAGATCTGTTATTGAAATTGTAATGTATATGTAAGTTTTTTTTTTATTTAATTATAATTATGCTATTAGTTTACTAAATTTTGTTTGTAGTACTTGTTGGAAAATTCTATTAGTACCTGATGAGTTTTTTCTGTTTGTCGGACATATTGGAATAGAAATTGTTGTGCCATCCTGATAAAAGTTTCCTAATAACTAAGTTGTTGAATTACAAATGTAAAGTAAATAAAATGCTACACTTTGTGAATCAAATGTTAGATACTAAATAAGTAACATCAACAATATCATTAACAAAAAACATATGTAATTGGTGTTTACAACTAAATAACCTACTAAATAAGCAACATCTATCATAATTGGTGTCTCTAGCATAGGTTACTTAAGAATGCTTATAATTGTATACTTAATATAAAAGTAACTTTTGCCTAATTTTAAAGAAGTTAAACTATCATTCTGTAAATACAGGGGAATGGTATTGGGTGGGTATTCGATTTCTACCATAGAAGAGTTAAACATGCTTATAATTGTATTGCCAAGCTAAATATAAGTTTTGCCTAATTCGAAGTTGCTAAAGTTGATAATCGGTAAAGACAATGCAATGTTATTTTGCGATTTCTTCCATAATTCACATAACTATATAATGAAAACACATTAAATTATTTGTTTACCTTAATGATTTCGTTTGATTGTTTGCTGATTGTTGGGTTACTGGAAGCTCATTCCTTTGAGAAAGGTTTTTGAGTTGATCAATTTTTAATGTGGTTAGAAGTTATGTTTGATACCTTATATTGTTACCAAACCGCCCTTTGATTGACTTTGTTTGTTTTTGTTTTTGTTTTTTTTTTTTAATCTAAAAAACAACTTTATTACGTTTTTAATTTTAAATAACATGTTTTTGTATAATTTGTTAAAACGGAATATTCCTTACTATTGTTTATTATGAATGTGAGGTAATGGACAAACTAATGAAAGGCTAGTGTAATTTCTTCTAATGAAAAAATAAATTAATATATATGAATACATCAAATAGGATATTCAAATTAGGACTTTATTAATTTTTTTGGTCGATTTCATATTATGTTTTCTTGTTATATATCGAAACATCAAAGTAATCAACCATTAACTAAAAAGGTTACTTGCAAGCCATTCTATATGATATTCATGGCTTTGCGATTTCAATAATTTAAATTGAAAAGTTGTTTAGTATTTTGGTTTGGGGGAGAATGCATAGTTTAATCTTTCAACGGTTTTTAAACCCGACCAAAACGACCTTCAACAATCATACAATCCGTTATGATATTCGTTGCGGTGTGTAAATACTGGAATCAAGGTTGTTTACTTAAGTGTGTAAATGAAATAAATAACAATCTATAAGCATTGGTATAATTTTTTTTTATTGAATATTAATTGGAAACATTTTTCCATGCAATATAATTATTACATGGTTTAAAGTAGCCTCACACCTACAATAGCTAGTCTGTAAATTTATTAAAATTGTGTGTATAATATATATATATATATATATATATATATATATATATATATATATATATATATATATATATATATATATATATATATATATATATATAGATAGATATATATGTTAATCTCATTTATTCATGTCATTGGTAATGACAAATTTCTCTTTTTTCAGCCACTCCATCCTCTGTCTCGTCTAATCGGAATAGTAATTTTTTTTATGCTTTTTTACATTTGATCATTACTTATCTTGATTGTCTACAATCCATCTACATTATAACATTTGATTACTAAGTAAATGTTATTTAGTGTATTCGATTATTAGTTTTGTTGACCTTTGAATAATTTGATTGTAATCTGCCGATGCATGTTTTTCTTGACTATTAATTTAATTGTAGTTTTTGTTGATTTTTATTGACTAATATTGTTTGTAAATATGTGATACATGTATCTTATTATATGAACCCTAAGATGTGATTTTGGTTTTAAGAGTACGGGTAGTGTATGATGATGTGATGCATGTATCTTGTTATATGAATCCTAAGATGTGATTTTGGTTTTAAGAGTATGGGTAGTGTATGATTTTAGTCACTTTAAAAGATATAACAAATAATAGATTTGAAAGTGGTTGTGTTGGGTTTGGTTAGATTTGATAGGTTATTTCTAACGGAATGTAGGATCCTCTTTGAAGCGGGTGTAATCTGTTTCATTTGGACCATTGTTAGTTTAAAAAATATATTTGATTTGTTAATTATAAAAAAAGAGTGCTTGTACTCCTGTTGAGCTTGAATAATTCCATATTGAGTCGGTTCAGTTGGGTTGGCGCCATTTAGGACACGTACTAAGTAAGTTAAACACTTTGAGTCATTACTAAAATAAATAACGAACTTAGCGGCTAATTTTGTTTCTTTGGCGGCAAGGAGCAAACCACACTCTCCCCTGTTGTTTGATTAAGAGTCAAGTAGTTTATGAATTGTTTTTTACGGTTTGGTATGTATTAATATTAAGTACGAAGATGAATCTTCATAATATAAAACCGGTTATATTTTTATTAAAAATTGATATATGGTAGTAATTGAGAGGAAGAATGATGTTGTTATATATAATTTGTTGTAAGGTAATTGGTTAGGATTTAATGATGTTATTAAATGTATAAAATATTTGTGTCCTGTTTCATACAATATATTAGTCAAAAAATGAATGTGAATGTTGGTATTTAATAAATGTACATTATAATATATATTTTGATTAAAAAGTTTTTTAATATTTTATTTTTTGTTTTTTGTATAAAGATGCCGATTGAATTTGTTGTGCAACTCATTTACCATAATGAATATCCTAAAGAGCTTCAACTTCCTGAAGTATTTGAAGAGGAAGCATACACTGGAAACAGCTGTTTGTACTTGTCAGGTGTAGCAAGAAACCGGAAAAAAATTGGTGTATTCAGATCAAGATTTGGGGTTTATGAGATAAGAGGCAAGAGATGGGATGAGTTTGTTGAGGAGAACCTGAATGAGAATGTGAATGTACTGCACTTTATAGAGGAAGGTGATGACTCATTTTACGTGACAGGATATGACAATGATGGGAAAGAAATCGAAGGTTATGGAGATGGAAATCAACGGTTTTATCGGTTTTAGTCACGTGTAACGCCTTATGAAGAATTAGGAATACATCAGGTACAAATTTTATGTTTGAATACATTTTTTTATAAAGTGAATATATTGTATGTAATTGTGGTTGTGGTTGTCGCATGTTTTAGTGAGCAACGAAATGTTTTTTTCTTATTTGAGCAGAGTATTGTTTGTTGTGTTTGAGTTTTGACAAATGTGTTTAAACATTTTTTTCAGACTATTCCTGCTGATTTTTTAGCTGGTATGATGAATGTTGGTGTGATAATGTTTAGATGTGAAGGTGATGAATTTAATATCCATGTTAGTCGTCTGAATCCAAATGGTGGTGGTGTTCTTACCGAATACGTGTTGAACCTAGATAACTGGGCTGCTTTGTGTGAGGAAAAGGATTTGGAGTTTGGTGATGTTGTAGTGTTCACAAAAATAAGTAACAATGTGATTAATGTAATGTGTTTCAACGTTGATGGAAACAGTAACACAGATGTTCAATTTCTTGGTGCCTCTCGCCTGAATGCAGTACAACCAGTTGTAGCATATGTTGATCAGAGTAAGTTTATAGTTTAAATTTAGTTCTAACTATGTTAAGTTGTTTCAATGAATTGAATGGACGGTTGATATTTTTGTGTAATTGTAGTTAAGAGTTTGGCGTATTGGTTGTTATGTTATTTTGCAGAAGATGATCGAATGTACCATATATGCATGTGGCCTTGTCATCGTGAACATTTTCTTGAAAGAACAAATGTGTTTTATAAGAGGTTTTCTGAAATTCTTGCATTTAATCGTCTTGTAAGTTTTCTTCTTAATCCATTGTGTTTTAATAATTTTTAATTGATATTATGAGCTTCTGTGACTTTGTTATTTTGTTTATATTATTGTAGGCTATACCGGCTAAAATCCTGCGAGATTATCCAATGCACATGTACAGGAAGGCTTTGCTAAAACACAATGACGTTGAGGTTGAATTCACTGTCAGGATGGATCATCACCATGAGAATCCTTCGAGGACCAATCATGTGAACATGTATGGTGAATGGGCTTGGTTTGGGGAACAATGTGGTTTTGGATATACGAAGATGTTAAGGTTCAGATTAATGTACTGTGTTAATGATTTGGAAGGTGATGAAGAAGCACGTTATCCGTTTTTTCATGTGTGTTAAATGCACATTATGTTATGTGGTTTGTGTCTTCTTATTTTGATGGTTACGTAGTAACCGAAAAACTATTTAGAAATGTGTTTAACTTAGGTTACGTTATGTCTAATTAGTATTATGGACGGTTTGTATTAGTATTATTAGAATATGACTGTGAACTGATGTGTATTTGAATTATTAAGTTGGTTAATGTAAATTATGGTTGTTTGTTTAAAATTACTTGCAGATGGTAAATTTTTTATGAAGTGTACTGATTTATGTTTTGAATATTGGTTGTGTCTTTCATCTGATTAAAGTGGCAATCTTGGATATTTGCTATTTGAAGAGTAATTTTGTATTTTGATGATATTAATGTTAATGATACTCTCTGTTTTAATGGTTTTTATCAAAATGGGTCAGATAAGAACTGTTGACTAAGGAAGAAATTGGTCAAAGTTATCTAAATCCATTGTTGTTTTTACTTAAATCTTTCCCATTTTGACTGTAAATTGAATGTGTTTTTGGTGAACAAATGAATATGGTTAATTGTTTTGTGAAGTGTACTAAATTATGGTTTCAATATTGGTTATTTCTTTTATCTTATTAAAGAGGCATTTTTGCATATTTGTTATTAGAAGAGTAATTATGTATTTTGTTGATTTTCATATTAGTTTTTCTCTCTGTTTGAATGTTTTTAATTAAAATGGGTCAGATAAGAATAGTTGCCTAACGAATAAATTTGTCATAGTTATCTCAATCCATTGTTGTCTGTACTTAAATATTGCCCATTTTGACAGTAAATTGAATGTTTGTTTTTTGCACATTTAATTACATTGACTGGAGTGGTAGACAATTTGGGTCAAAAGGGTATGTATGGGTTAAGTAAGCTGAGCATGACCAATGTTATTAACTTCTGTTTGTGAAGAATGACCCATTGGCATATGTGACCGACCTTCGTTTGTCGTGACACTTTTGGGAAGAACATGGATCAGTATGACATGGTTTGTATGTGTTGAATGATTTTAAAGATCAAAGGTAAGTAAATGTTATCTGAAGGACAACATTTGATAGATAGCAGGTTATATTCAAATTGGGTTTACCTGATGGAGCTTCTCTGATGCAGTGTTGATATATACAGATGCTACTAACGGCCATCGTTTGAGTCTATGTTTTCAAGTAATATAACATAGTTGATTTTTGTGTTGCAATAGTGAAGGCTTAGACTCGAGTCACGACAACAGATGGAGGGAAGATATGAATGAATTGCTTCAGAGGTAACTTTTGAATGGCCAAATTTTCTATGTAATACTAAATTGGTCAAATTTTATTCACAAGGTGTTCAAAGCCATATGCGTTTCGAGATTTCACACATTGGGATATATTTGATAGTATCAATAAATTATATAAAAATTCGGTGATTCAGAAAGGATGATAAATTTTCAAAATAGGAAAAATTACATACTTTTGTTTATTAAATTCTGAATAAAGCTTCTTTATACACTACGTTTTTTGTTGATTTTGCGTAATTCCCATCTTCATCACAGCATAAAATCTTCAATCTTTTCTTGCCCTTGACTCTTGATACCGCTACATATAGTTGGCCATGTGAAAAAACGGGTCTTTGTAAAAACAAACCCACATTTCTTAATGTCTATCCCTGGCTCCTGTTGATGGTCATAGCAAAACATAGTGCCAAAGGAAATTGTCTGCGATTAAATTTGAATGGCATCTTGTTATCAGATGGGCTTAACACCATTCTTGGTATTGCGCAAAGATTGCCGAGATTTCCACCTGCTATAATCTTAGCTTCTATTACATTTACTCCCATCCTTTGAACTTGTAACCTTGTTCTGTTGCATAACCCTGCTCTTTGGTCAATGTTTCTCATGCACATAACTGGAGCACCGATTCTTAATCTTAAGTTATGGTTTGGAAGCCCTGTTATTTTAATACTATTTAAGAAATCTGGTGTGTAAAGTGCCTCGTTGAAATTTGAATCCATATCAATCACTCCAACAGAATCTGAACTTGCATAAGTTTTTTCATCCCCTTTTAGTAGATCAAGCATTTTATTGTTGACCATATCCACAAGCTCATATGTGGGTGCCAGAATTGCTCTTTCTTGGAAATATGAGGAGGTGTAAAGGTTTTTTTCCAATTCTGGATATGTTTGTTTGATGATTGATCGTATATGATCATCTGAATCTGGAATTAACATGTCATCTTCAAAATCCACTGTTGATTCTCTGTCATTTTTCCCTCCGATTGTACCGTTGCCAATGTCTAAAATCCATTCTGCAAAATCTTGTATTTCTTTCCTTTCACAATCATTTGTGCCAGCTTCCAACCTCATGTTAACAGTCAACTTCATGACTTTGCAATGTTGCCATAAGTATGAGGAGTTAAGAGACGAGTGTACTACATCATGCCTTGTTCCGTTTGTAATGAATGGTAGTATTTGTCTAAAATCTCCTCCAAACAAAACGACCTTTCCCCCAAAAACTTGGTCTAAAGGTTCGTGGGGTGTTGGTCTACATATATCTCGTAATGTTCTATCAAATGCTTCATAACAATGTCTGTGTGTCATCGGAGCCTCATCCCAAATAATAAGGCTGCACATACGTATCAATTCAGCGAGGTCACTATCTCCGGGTATGTGACAAATGGAATCATCAACAACATTTATTGGTATTGCAAACCTAGAATGTGATGTTCTTCCCCCTTCCAGCAAAAGTGCTGCAATACCACTCGATGGAACATTTAACACTATTTGACCTTCAGATCTTAATCTAGCAGATAGAGTTTTGTATAGATACGTCTTACCTGTGCCGCCGTATCCATAAACAAAGAACATTCCACCGCTGTCTTCAACAACTGCTTCCATTATAGAACCGTATATATCTCTTTGCTCACTTGTTAGCGTACTATACAATTGTTCATGTTGGTGTCGTAATTCATCTCGATTGTATTTTCGCTCATCATAAACTAATCTGTTGAAATTACCCATTGTCAACATCTCATTAGGATATGGCATATTTGGTATTTGTCTCAAACTTTTATTGTTACAAAGCAGCATGTGTTCAATATATGTGAGACATATATTCTTCCTTTCATCGTCCTTTAGTTCCAAATCTGCAACATTATTATAGCAACATTAAGTTTTTGATAAATAAAATATAAGGAAATTAGTTTTATGAACATATCATATTTTTTTGTGAATTTGTATTTTTAGAAGCATACCTGGGTTATTTCGTTTTCGTCGTTCAATTGGCAATACATCATCTGCCATTACTTGCCATGTTTTCTCATAAACAACCTCCGGTCTTGACATGCTATCGGTCATAATAAGCATTACGAAAAAAGATCGTAAATAATGTCCCATACCCCACAAGCTGGCTTCCAACAAACCGTCTATATATGCCTGGCATGCTTCTTTATACGTTGCGTAAGTGACATTTTCGAATTTCTTAAAATCAACCCAATCTTTTGGACCCCTGACTTTGTTTATCAACACTCTTAAATAGAACAATTCTCCAAAAGCAATGGACACATGGTGGACACGACCAAGATATGTACCTTTTTGTCTTTCAACCCATTTTCTGTCTTCTTGTCTCCACATGTAATGTTGTGGTATTTCATGATAAAGGAGTTTTTGCGCTTTTGTATTTGTTTGGTTAAGTTGCATCCATGAAATAAGTTTTGAATCACTCACAGATGCCTTATCCAAAGTAACATCGATACTTTGGTTAAGTTGCATCCATGAAATAAGTTTTGAATCACTCACAGATGCCTTATCCAAAGTAACATCGATACTTTGGCTTGCTTCAAATATTTTTCGTTTTTTTTCTGATTGTTTTTTAGCCTCCAACCAATCATAGACTGCAGCAATGGACTCTTCATTACCCTGAACATGATTATTTTGTACTACATCTGCATGCATGTTAAATAAGTATTAATAAAACATAAAAATAGTTTGCGTTAGATAAAAATAAATTAAACCATTGTTTTTTAAGTACCTAAGTTATCTGCAACTTGAGCAATTTCTTGATTCGCAGCCATGGATTTTTTAAAGAGAAAATGTAGGTATGTTTGTGATAATGTTTATGGGGAGATGGAATCTAATTAGTATGTCACGTATTTATCTGCAAAAAATGGAAGACAAAAGGGTTAGCATTAATTACGATTTCACTATAGAAATTGCGTGTTTAGTTTTTAGGAAATCATGTGTACAACATTAAAAACACGTAATATATTTAAATATGTATTAGATACGTTTTATTAATTTAAATGTTTTGAAATTACATGATAAGAATAAGTTGTTATACTAAAACATTTTAAACATAGTTATTTTAGCATGAATATATGGAGTATAAAGATATGATTTATACTTATAGATAAACATGGAAAATTGATTTAAATTGATTTGAAATTTTTAAAAATCATACAGGCGTTTTACATGTTTCATTAGATCAAATACTTCTATTAAGTGGTCAATATTTAACTTAATCAACACAATCAAATATGTATTTATATATGTATTAGACACCCTTTATTAATGTAAAGGTTTACAAAATATATGATAAGAATAAGCTGTTATACTCTAACATTAGAAACATACTTAGTTTACAATGCATATATGGAGTATAAATATATTAGTTATAGTTAAAGATAAACATGGACAATTGATTTAAATTGATTTGTAAACTATAATACTAAAAGTAATAATGAAGGATGTAAACAAACCTTAAAAAAAAGTATTGCAATGTAACCATGCAATTCATAAACGAAAAGTAAAAATTATGTATGATGGAAAGTCGTGATTATGAAGTCAAAAAAATTATCATCTATACCACTTTCATACTTTTTAAGGTTACCTCAAATTTAATCAATATCATACATGTTATGTTAATCCTTATTATAAAACAAAGTAACAACTAAAATCCATATATTGTATGGGCTTCTATTATTGGGCTTTAAACAAAAACACTAAATAAAACCATTATATAAATATTAATCCTATAAAAGACAAAATATTTATTACATGTGCAAAAGTTTATTTAAGTATGAAATAAAATTCATCTTAATATGCTCAAACAAAATTAAATCCATGAAAATCAGAAATCAAACATCCTTGTCGACATTTGTTGACACCATCTTCTTATTTGAATGTTTTGTATTCTCTTATTCTTCTTCTTCATGAGATGATTCATCAAACAAACTACGATCTCTTTTCCTACAATGAGTCTCTTCAGTTGTTGTGTCTTCTACCTGTGTTTATTGATAAATAAATGTGTTATATTATTGTTAAATATAAATGTTTATACACTTAATAAGGTAAGTCATAATACTTCATTGACATTGGCAGATGACAAAGGACAATCATGACCAACAGTTTGCTTCATAACATTTGAATCAGTTTCCTGCATAGTTTAATATGAGTTACTTAAATACACTATTTTTAAAAAAAATATTGGCATATAACTAAACAAATATGATACACGTTTTTAAGTTACCTTGTCCTCATGAATTGAAGAATTTTTTAAAACATTCCCATCTTCATCTGTATTAAAACCTTCTTCAGAGACTAATGAATCATTTTCATCATCTTCTAATTCATATTCATCATCTTCTAAATTATCATCATCAATCTACATTAATTTAAAATAAAAATTAGCCACATTATAAAATTGTATATTGTCTACTTATTTAAATAAATAAACTATAAAAAAAAAATATATGCAGCATTATCAACATCAAACCTCATTATCCAAGAACCCCATCTTGAAGTAGTTGATTGTATCAACATCTTCTGTCACCTTTTCTGCATGGTATATGTGACTATTATTGTTGTGGTTAAACTCAGAATAGAATATCTTGAAAAGATATTGTTTCCCAATAATTTGATTAAGTTCATCAGGGAAATATTAATCTGTGTCCATTCCATGTTCTTCCATGATTTCCCATGCAGTCAAGTCAGTCATTTTATGAACATTGTTGTCGAAAATTACAACTTGTGCAGTTCTGCTCTCATCAACTATACGAACAATTATTTTAAACCTGCATATGAATTTGAAAATTTTAAAACGCTTAAACCCTTTTATTTATTTTAATCTTTAAACATATAAATGAAAATCTTAAATTTTTATACCTAGAAGCAACTGCGTATGTTTCTTCATGTTTTTTGCAGTACCACAATTGTTTCTTGTTTCGTGAACTTGTTCCTGTATTGGATGAAATAGCTGTGACTCTAGAATTGCATGCCTTGCAAGTTGTATAAGCCCACCCACTTTCATATTGTATGCTATGTACTCTAGCATAAACAACACAATATGTTTTCTGCAGTATTTAATTAAACATTTGTTAAAAATAAAATAAATAACTTATTAAAATTAGTTTCTATAAATAAAAACATAACAATTTAAAATATATTTAAGCTATTACTTTCTTACCGGTTCTATACTACGAAAGTACGAATCATGCCAACCATTCTCTTTAAACAACCTTGCATAAATTCAGAAGGTGTTACAACATGCATATCCTGCGTGTACGATTGAATACGAAAATCATTTGCTTCATAACCTTCTTGTGCTTCATAACTGAAAAATGTAAAGAAAATCACTTTTATATTTACATAAAATAACATATACAATGATAAAATTAAATATAAAGTGTTATAAAAAATTACCTCTCTCGGAAAGAAATTAAGTGAGGTATTTTCCTGTTAACATAGATCTTTGAACCAAATAGAGCATTATGTATTGCTGGTTTATCTGAAATATTTAAAATATCAAAAATTATATAATTTCATAAACTACATACATTGTAATTCCAATTATTCAACATAAATAGTAATTTTAAAAACTTACTATCCCAATATTTAACTTTTCCAAACATGAAAAGAATGTCTAAATGGCCAATATCATCTACTTTCCGTTCGTATTCATCCCACATGTGTGCCCAATTATCCCAAAATGTACAATCAAGCCTGTAAGATCTGCATAAAATCCAACAATATAATTATGTGTATGTAAACTTGATTATTACAAAACTATGTAAACGTATATTACTCACTCTGCATCTTCACTAACAACAGTCCTTCGAACTTTTGGCCCTCCAGCACTGTTTACAGTAACAATATTACCAATTCCGACAACTGTACCAATTACATCTGCAAATAAATCATAAAATTATCAAATCAATATAAAAATGCTTTCTAATAATTTTATGACCACTTTAACAGATATAAACATACCAACACAATCATGTTCATGATACTCATTGTTGGTGTCTAAAATGCTTGTAAATGGTTCATTTATGAAACCAACAATGTTGTCGTCAATTTGGTCTATGCTTGTTACTTGAGTTCCTTTATAAAACAAAATTTTCCATCTGTTTGGCAACAACGGTAACCTTCCACTGTTTTCTGCCACACCAAAATCAGATATGATATAGCATTGACCCTCTTGGATAAGTGGTTCAAACTTGAACATCAATTCTTTCTTGATATAAATCTGTATACGATTTCCCTGAGTTACAAATAAATTATGTTATCAAAGTGGGGAAAAATATAATATGACATTCATTGTAAAAGAATACTTACATCTACATCCTGAAAAACAAAATCCAAACTGTAAGGATCATGTTCTTCATGGAGTTTGTGAGAATGCTACAGAGATATGCGTCTTCCTTTAATAACCATGCTATTGGACATTGGACTCAGATGTTTAATGGCTGTAATAGTTCGATTCTTTATCACAGGTGCTGATTGAAAACTTTCAGATAAAGAAGCCTGCTTTGATGATTGCCTATCTACATTGTAACATCCACCTCTGCTGTTTCTTTTTGGTGGTTCATAACTTTTACCTATTCATAAAACAACAACATATCATAAGTAAATAATGCATATAAAAAACACTATACATACTTTTATTTTTACGGAACCATACCTCTGAAAGTATCACCAGATTTAAAAGAAGATGGTTGATATCCAAAATTCTCTTTAATTTTTTTATTCCCTATTAATAAACATTATACATAAACAATTAAACATAAACAGATTAAGTAATATAAACCAATACAACAAATAGTATACATACCATTCCTTGGATCTTTTCTCCTGTTTTCAATGTAAGACATTCTTTCTGATTCTATAATTAACATTAATTGACCATAACAAAATATATCAATATACTAATAAAAATACTTTTAAAGAGTAAATAAAATATATGTTATAACACAAACATAAAATAAACAAATTTTACCTTTATGTATCCAGCCTAAATTCATAGAATGAGACCTAGAATTTGCTAAAGGAGTATCACTTTCAACCATCAATGCATCTGACAAATCAAATACATAATCAGATTATATTTGCCAAAACATTATAAAAATAAAGAATAACAATAAATAAACAATTGATAAATTACCTTTAGAACTTTCTTTATCGGCCGGTTTAAACATCTTCTTTGTTGCACAATCTGTCAAGTTAAACACATAATCATATTATATTTTTCAAACCATTATTATAAAAATAAATAACAAAAAAAAATATAAAACGGATCAATTACCTTCATAACTTTCTTTGTCAGACGGTTTATACATACTGCTTGTTCCACAATTTGATTTTTTAGATATACTTCTTCCTATAAATTAATTGTAATATTAATATACAAACTAAATACATAATATTAAAACTATATTAAAATTTAACAAAAATACCTCTTGTGAAACCTGTAGAATTCAAATTCTTATTCTTACAACTTCTTCCTGGTGTATCACATTCAATCATGAAATCCTTTGTAGCTGTACTTTTACTAATACTACTTTCATCTACATGTTGGTTATCTGAATTAAAAAATAAATAAATAAATAAAAAATACATGTTATATATTCAGTTTCAATAATTGTAAATTATTTTGTTAAATTAAAAAAATATACAAAACAAATAAGATAACCTGTAGAATTTGTTAAAACCTCATTGCTTGAGTGATCATCTGCTTTTGCAAAAAAAGTAATATTATATTATTAATACTTTAACAATAGCTTTTGTTATTTAATAAAACTACATAATAATGTATGATTAATAAATAATGTAAAACTAACCTACAGAATCAACATTGGTATTCTTGATAATCTGTTCACTTATTCCTGAACAGTATATTTCACAACAAATATTCATAAAACATGAATCATAATAATAATAACAAAGAATAATCATATAATAACTACTTTAAAATTTATATATATTTGAAAAAAAAAAAAAAAAAAAAAAAAAAAAAAAAAAAAAAAAAAAAAAAACTAATGTAACCATTATTGGTTTTTGACTTTTACTTTTCCTTGTTGCTATAAAATCATCAAAAATTAAAATATACATAATGTTATTACAAACCATAACTAAAGATAGCTAATATAAACTTCTTAATAATATATAAACCTGGTTTCTGCAATCTAACATCTGTTTCAACACATTTAGAAGTTTTCCTACTATTGGATCTTGAAATCCTAAACGATTGTCTTTGTGGTTGTGGCTGCATAGTTGAAAATAAAAGAATGAATGAATATTAGTTTATGAATACATGCGGTTCCTATAATACGATATATATAGCCAAAAATTAGGGTTAATAAATAAAGATTTATATGATATTCACAAAAGATATATCATAATAATTTCCATACTTATCATATAACTTAATTTACAAAACAATATTTAACTTTTAAAATCATGTATAATAAGCATGCATGCATATCAGTAACAAAATAAATAACGAACCAAATCAGTACAGAATTTAAAATACACAAATCTTACTTATATTACATATAATCCATGACTAAACAAATGATAACAATAAAAAGATGTTGGTCCAGTGGTTAACCATCCAAAGAATATATAGTAGGTCTTTAGTTCGAATCATGTAATGTATTTTTTGAAAAAAAAAAAAAAAAAAAAAAAAAAAAAAAAAAAAAATGGACGAAAATTTTAACCAAACATGATGACATGGCACATAATCCTGATGACATGGCGCTCAAAACTTGATGACTGGGCATTGACCATGATTATTTGGCAAAAAATGGTCAAACGCCTCCAGTTTATATATATATATATATATATATATATATATATATATATATATATATATATATATTACATGCTTATTATCCGACGATAACTACGAGGCACAGATTTTTCCGTCATATATTATTTTACCTTACACTTTCACAAGAGCCATCACCTATGAGTCTTCATCGATAAACCACTTTTGAAACGTACTTTACCACAAAACAAGCAAGAAATACACAAACACTTTGAACTTGTAAACTTTTCAAGTGAGTCAATATTTCTAAAACACGAGTCGTGTACTAAGACTTACCATAATCTAGGTCGTGCATCAGAGCGGTCGTACCCTATCTCTGTTAATTTTGCTAGCAGCTTGCTACTGTTTGAGGTGAGTTTATAACCTCATTTTCTATCTAAACTACTTTGTAAACCTTGGGTGAGAAACATGCAAAACTGTTTTCATGTACCAAAAATTGAACACTTAGTTTTACACATTAGTGCGCAGATAACCTAAGTATATATGATCCCACTGCCGTCAGTTCCTACAGGAAGCGTGATTGATATAAATAGATCTATTGGGGCGACTCCCCCGTTCGGTTGGCCAGACGGGTCAATGCGAATGTATACCATATCGGATAAGTGTATTGGGATAAACACTTGCTAGGCCCCTATTGTTATTGTTAGTGAAAACGTTTCGACATTTAATCTATACAGTGTCTTCATGTTTTAATGATGACAAACATGTAACTTGTAATGCATAACGTAAAGTGCACAAGTTACTTGTTCACATCTCAACATCTCTCGACGGCTCAAGTCCGAATCACTTCAGGTATGAACAAATACTATACCAACTTTGTTAAGTGATCAAAGAAAATAATTTTGTCCTTAAACCTTACATTTTTATAGATATCACAAAATATTTTTAAACTAAACAAATTATTTTTGTTTTCAAAGAAAAATACATATGAATTTAAAATTTGAAATTCAAATTTTAAATGTGAAAAATGGTCATTTCTTCCGCTCAAATCAGATAACATTTTACCACTATCCTTTAAATACGGGACGGTCCCTTCTATATAAGGGATCGTCCAAGGTTTAAGGGACCGTCCCCCGCTCTTCGAGCTGACTATAAATACTGACCCATTTTCATCAGAAAAAGTGATCCTCTTTGCACAAAAATTTCCCGTTCTTTCCTTTCTCTTCTTTGATCACTATAACTCTTTGGTATGTGTTTATAAGTGATCCCGTCATCCTCTGTCTCAAGTGCAAGAGAAGAACACTCGAAGTCATCAAGAATCAAAGTGTTATTGAGTCAACACACAAACGTAACTAGTGTTACGATTCTCATCTGCCTCTAAACTCTATTCTTGTATATTAGTATATCCGACTGTGTGTGAGAGTCATGGTTAGGTTTGTTAGGTTAAAAACGGACAACGTGTAAGTCTGTAAAGTGTTGTATCTAGACTAGAACTTTGTATAAGTTAGTGTCTAGGTGTGTGAAGACTTGGACTTGGTGTGAGTCCAAGAAATGAAGACTAGATACTAGTGAAGGTTTGTGTGAAGACTTGAATCGGGTGAAGATTCGAGTGGACGAGAGTGCTCGTTAGTGTGAAGATTAGGACTTAGTGAAGTCCGTGTGTGAAGGCTTGAATCGGGTAAAGATTCAAGTGAACGGGAGTGCTCGTTCATGTGAAGACTTGGATCGTGTGTCGATCTAAATAGGACAAGAGTGCTTGTTCGGGATGCCACGTGGGCTTGGTGTAGATTGGTTCTAGCTAGGATTAGGACTCGACATTCTGCTTAGTGTCGTTAAACTTGGTGTAAGCTTTGTGCATGGTTTGTTCCGCATGAAAGGAGCGTGTTGACTAGTGAAGTAACTCTCGAGTGTCGTACTCAGGGAGTGGAGTAGGACAAAGAGGTGCTTCGTGCCGAACCACTATAAATCATCGTGTTTAGTTTGCATTTTCTCTTCTCATCTCTTTCCTTTCCATGCTTGCATTACATTTAGGTTTGTGTGGCTTGTTGTGTGTATGCTTGTGATATTAACTAGTTAACTTAGAAACGCAAAACATGAGAAAACTAAATCACATATAATAAACTGCCCACTGGCAGTGATTGAGTCGTTTTTAAGTATAGGTTTATTTTTCCGAAGAAATACTTAGGAAAGTATTTCCCCGGGTCGTGTCCCAGCGAAGGTGTGAATGGAATTTCGAATTCCCGATTCTTGAAACGTGTCGTGAAAGTGGTAAAAAGTGATTTTGATGAGATTATAATAATGAATAAGTAAATGAAGCACAATTAATCACTTAACCACGTAATACAATTAATCAAACAAAAAACGTAACGTAAAATCGAAAACGTACGCTTAAACATAAAATAAACGTAAACGTACGAAACACTACTTCTACGGACATGAAAATAATTTTAAAAAGTTAAAAATGATAAAAGCAAATTTTGAGAATAAGAAAAATATTTTTTTGACTTTTTATTTATTTTTTAGGGGCAATTGCATATATATCCACTAAAACTTGCATATTTGCATATATACCCAACACATGCTTAATTTGCATTGTAAATCATGCATTAAAAACTTGTATTTTGGGGAAATATGCAAGTTTTTGAGTTTTATTGGGTATATTTGCAATTCTCCCTATTTTTTATGAATTAAAAACTAATTAACTAATTAAAAATTAAAAGAAAATTCAAATAAAGTGAGAAAAATGCAAATTAAATTTTAAAAATTATAAAATAACTAAAAAGTAATTTTAAAACTGAAAACTAATTTTTTTTTGCTTTTTGTGTATCTTTTAGGAATTAAAAACTATTAAATCTAATTAAAAATTAATAAAAATTCAAATTAAATTCAAAATAAATGGGAAAATGCAAATTAAATTTATAAATTTCTAAAATAAATGAAAATAAATTTCTAAAATATTTTTGGATTTTTTTAGGCTTTTTCTGATTTTTTTTTTAATTTTTAGTAATTAAAAAGTATTAAAAATTGATTAAAAATGAAAATTAAATAAGAAAAATAGTAAATGGACTCAGAAAAATATGAAAAATTCAAGGAAAATCAAAATTAATATTCTAATCTTAGGAAAAATTTAAAATGTGAAAATTAAGCACATGAACTGCCTATTAGCTTAAAACTGTTTAAGTTGAGTGCTTATTAATAAGCACTTTGACCAAATCTTGACCCAAACTTTGACTAGAAATAAATTTGACTAAAATAACCTTAAATAAGCTGATGCAAAACAGATTTGAACACAAACACAGATAAGGCACAAATCAGATTCAATAAGCAATCATGGGAATAAGCAGATGGTAAATAGACAAAGCTATGGAACTCAAAACAATGAAGTAAGCAACTACCATTAATAATAAACTGAAATGAACAACCAAACTCAGATTCCTAAAGCTAAATCACAAAAGCAGCCCTATAAGTGAAATCAGAAACTATGTAAAACCAGCCAACTAGATTAAGCAATCAAGCCATCCAAATAAGCTAATAAATGTGCGATTATGGGGGCAAAACTTTGCTTGAACTACTGAGATGCCAAATACAACATAAAATCACACCTAAAAACTAACTTGATTGACTAAAATGTCCTTAGATCAGTAGCTATTGAACTAGTAGGCTGCTAGGTTTGACTTTTTTTTATTTAAAACTAACTTTGACTAATTCCAATTTACACAGCTTAATTCTTATCCTATATGTTTATTAGGGATGTTGAAACTCAAAAAGCATCTAGGCAAACTCAAAATGCAAGTAAATCAAGCTATGGCAGGAACAGTTTCTCAAACATGTAGGCAAGAATGATCAATGAAGCTAAATTTGACTATTGCTAAGGAACCTATTGTTTAATGCTCAATCTAACTTATACTACCCTAGGATAGCCTAACTGAGCAGATAAATCATGACAAGAACAACCACACCACACAGATAGCAACTGATCCAAACACCCCTGTATATGGGCTGATCCAACTATAATTGAAGCTATAGTTCCAAATAACTCTCTATACTACTAGATATGCTAATTTTATGAACTTGCAAACTGAAGTGAGTAAACTAACACATATCTTAAGCAACAGGTACTACTAGAACCACAGAAGGTAACTTAAGACAGATATGAAACAGAAATGATAAAATATTGAGCAACAAATCAAACTAAAACTTATACTACTGAAATAAGCTGTATTATGAGGTAACTAAACTAAGAAAACAGAAATAAGCTAAATAACAGATTCATGATACTAAAAAGAGTAAATGCAATTAAGGCTAGGAAATTGTAAAAGAAGAACTCACAATCCATACCCCAGCTAAACAGGGTTGTTACTTGATCATAGCCTATCTTTAGATAGGCTCCAACATAACATCAGAAAACTAAATCCAACACCATTCTAACCCAGAATCATCATCATGAATAACCCTTGACTTTTGTTGACTGCTATCTTTTGAACAAATTTAAACAAAAATAACTCTTAACAAGCTATGGTTTAGCTTGAAAGAGCTAATGAGAACAGAGGAATGTAACTAGAAATAGATTTAGAACAATTGCAATGGAAATTAAATGATAAGAAAACTTTAAATCTTATTAAAACTGAAATTTAGTACAATATAAAAGCTGAGAAAAATTACAATAATCTGAGAATTAATCTAAACTATTAAAGACTGAACTAACTATAGCTAAATTAACCTTACTCCTAACCTACTTTAACAATTCTAAATGATGTGAGGAAGTGAGTAAATATAGCTGATGCCAGGGCTTGGTGGATGCTTCTGGATTATGCTTTCTCAACAATAATCAGGTCCCTTGATCTCAGCTTCATATCCACGCATGAATATGGTCCATTGGATTGCGTGCACATGCTTTGGTGATCCTGCGTGTGTCATCCCATTGGTCCACGTGTCCCTGACTTGCTGTCAGCTTCTAGAAGTACCAATTATAGGGTAATTATTAGTTACACGGGTTAATTTGATGGGAGATGTTTTAGGGTTCTTATCAACAGTAAATTCTGGGTTTGTGGTGAAAATTGGGGGGCGGGTAATATTAAAAAGGGAATTGGGTGTTTTTGTTTGACCGGGTTCAAGAAGTGGTTTGACCGGGTTAAATGAGTGGACTGGGTAGTATTTTTTTAGGGATTAGGCTTGGTGGAATGGTTGGGCTTGTGAGTGTGGATCAGGTTTAGATTAGTTTTTGTATTAGGATTAAGGATAAAAAATGACAAGGACCATTTATGTAGATTCTGAAAACTTAGGGACCAATTTTGTTATTTATCAAAAATATTTTTCAAGGGTTTATGTTGTCACTTTCTGAATCATGGAGGACTTGATTTGCATTTTCCTTCAAAAATTAAGCTTCAAGGACCATACTTGTAATTAATTGAAACTTGGAGGACTAAATTTGCCATTTTCTCCAAACTTTGATCAGGGGCTTATATTGCAACATTCTGAATCTTGGAGTACTTCTTATGACATTTTAAGCTTTCTTTGATCATTATGCTTCCCCGGCTCCGGCTTTCGACTTTTTTCCAATCTCTTGCTCGTTTTTTTCGGTTTTGGCTTTGTTTTTGTTCATTTTTCACATATCCGTACCTGCACATACACAAATACAAAAACACACATTCTCTTGGCATATTCGGTTAGTATTTGGTGTATTTGGTCTGATTTAAGGCTAAAAAGGATGTGTGAATAAGCACACATCAAAATCCCCCTTACTAAGGTATTGTCGTGTCCTCACGCAATGTCATCACCTCATGCTTAAGAGATAAATTATTTCAAAACCTCTCTTTGCTGATGTTGTAAAGTAGCAATGATGTTCAAAAGAGATATTAAAATTATTTATTCTAAAAAATGCTCCGTTTTCCGATTTTCATGAATAACAACTACTACTACTATTTTTGTACTTTTTCATTTTTATATATGTGACGGTTTGCTTGACTTTCATTATCAATTCATATCTGTTGATAATTTTCAGGGTCTACGAGTAGAAACACTTCTCACAGAGAAGAGACCATACGGATAAAAATTGTCATCCTTGATTTTTCACAAGCCCCCAAACTAAGCGTAAAATCGAAATCATTGTTTATCCACAAGTTAGATGCTGACACTACCCACAAAAGTTACTTGTGTAATTACCTCTTGTTCCCAGTTCCTAAGTTTGGTATCTCTAGATTTTATTTTGTGAGAAATGAATTGCTTCATATTTTCTCGTTTTGATAGTTGTTAGTCCGATAAGAGCACAAAATTTGAACGCTAAGTAGTTTTCAAACTTTCTCTCGAAAACCCCTGCATACAGAAATCGGGTCCACATGAAGGTCTCTGATTTAACACGATTTGTGGGGGCCCCCTTTTTATTTACAGCCAAAACATCCCATGTTTGAGACCCGAGACGGAAGTTTTTTATTAGGGAAACCCCCAGAGTCGAAGCTTGGCATTTTTGCATAATTATAAGCACTTTAATAATATTTGGTCCTTAGTCCTTTATTTCTTTTACAACAACGGTTTTAGAGCCGCCAAGATGTAAGAGCTTTATTATGACCTTGGATTTATATCCGCTGCTTTTTATAGCTTTGGATTCCTCTGCCTTTTTATTGGCTTTGGATTATTATTATTGATATTCATAATCATATGCCAAACACCCGAGTCCTACGGCCTTTACTAAGATCACAACATCGGCTACGAACCGGCAAGATGCAATACTCTATTTCACCGTAACACTGGCAGTACCCCTATGTGTACCAAACCCCCATATGCAGAGATTTTGTTGGGAACGAGAAAAAACTAAGTATTGCCCAAACCTCATACACTTAATTAATCCTAGAGATCTATTATTATTGGTGTGCCATCTTGTGGGAACAAGGAGGCCACAAGTACCTTTGGTGGGCTCTAAAGAGATCCAACTACTCCACGTTTAGCACGAAACTTCTAAATAAACTCTATCATTCCTAGATCTCCGCAAATTTAAAATCCCAAGTAATGAGATCCGCGGATGCTTAGCCATAATCTTTTGATTATTTTGGTTAAGGGAGACGAGCTAGGGCTCAACACGCCTGGTCAAGTCGAAACATTTATTTCTACTCTCGCCGGTAGGAAAGTTAAAAAATCTTATTATTCATATCATATATCATTCATTTTTTTTCTTTTTTCTTTTTTTTTAATAAAGAGGTGACAAAAATTTTAAATTTTGGTGGAAAAACGGAGTTGCGTAAGTTAACAGCTTAGACGAAGGTGCAAGGTCAAATCAAATCAAAGATTCACCCCCCCCCCCCCCTCCCCAGACTAAAGTGAAACATTGTCCTCAATGTTTTAAGGGTACGGGTAGTCTTACGTAATATCTAAGGCCGTTTATTAAGTATGCCAAGAGATAAACGTTAGTCGATAAGATTTTGGATATGGTAGATTTCCGAAAGAGCAGCGAAGAATGAGACTCGAGTGGAGAGAAGGACAAAACCACGAGCACGAGAGTCCTCAAACTTCGGGGAAATTCCTGAACATTCATAAACAACCACGAAAACACGAGTTTGGAAAGGGTCGCCCCCCTCACGTCACGTTACTTAAGAAATAAGAAAATAAAGAAAATGAAAATGGATAAGCATGGGGTGCCTCCCACGAAGCGCTTGTTTTTTATTACCGAGTCACATGAGCTTGACTCGATCCCCGAATTAACTCGTCCTTGGGGAGAGCAGATGGAACGGACACCCGGCATGAAAAACGGAGATGACGGGGTCAAAAACGGTATCCTCACTCCCGGTGGAGTGAAAAAGTGAAGAAATGATGGGATAAGCAAAGAATGGTTTAAACACTCGGATGATAAAAGCAATGTCGATTTTTGAATCACGGGTGGGTTGGGTGGGTAAAACATAAAGCACATGATCATCAGAAATCTCGTCCACCACTCTAAAAATATCTTCATTTGTATCTAAATCAAAATCTTCATCTGTTGGTTTCGTGGGTGGACGAGAAGAAGGTAAATCGAAGAGAGATGAATCAGCATCGGTAAGTACAGCATTATCATGTATTTCTTCAAGAACATTTCTTCGAAGGCCGTTCTCGTCATTTTCAATACCCGGTGGTATTGAGTCATCCGCAGCAAGAAATAGATCGTCATCCTCTAAAAGAGGGTCACGTGACGGATTATCAAAAATATGCACAGAGTCGATCTTAAAGTCAAAACACTCATAATCCGGAAGAGAGATATAAGCATGACTAGTGGGATTGCCACTACTCGTCTCTTCAAATCGAAAAATTTCAAGCTCGGGTAAGAAATCACTATCCATATCGGGGATAGTAGAAGAAATCGGAGGATCATTCAACGCTTCAATTTTAGAAATGAGAAGATTGACATTCAATAATTTTTCACGAAGAGCTTCATCATGGATTTCCGTGTCAACTTCTTCATCATTCTCTTCTTCTAAGCTGACGAGCTCAGAAGGTAATTCGTCCACATAGTCGATGTCTCCACAAGATATAGAATCGTCATTGTCAGAATCGGAGAACATCTCATCAAGATCATTCGAATTATCAATCGGAGATAACTCACATTCTTCAGCCGTATCAAAAACATATTTCTCAAAATCGGGTAAAGAATCCTTGAGCTTGGGCTCCAAAGGATCTGATGGCGTAACAGTCTCAGTCGAGATAGAATCATTGTTATCAAGAAAAGTATCGACTTCTTCCAAAACGGGGTCGCTTCCCTCATCCGGTGTAAGAGAAGGATGAGAAGAATCGGAGATGATAGGTTCCAGTCTCGATAAACATCTTGAAGAATCCGGAGGTGGGACAAATGGTGTGCTCTGAGAGCTAGGAATTTCCACCACTTCCGTTATGGTCTCCGGTTCTTGTTCGTGAAGATTAGGTAAGTCGTTTCTTCTAACCACCGTTTTAAGCTCAGCACGTTTGCTTGACAAGCTCTTAACCGTAAATCGAGAAAGGTTAGGATCAAATTTTGACGGTTTAGGAGGAACAATTGATTCTTGGACAACCGTAGGTTAGACGTATTTAGCACTTTCATTGTTAGTGGAAAGTACCGAATCCTTTGTCACCTCGGTTTCTCGTTCCATTTCCCTCATCGGAAAATGAATAGGAACCGATAGTCCATCATAATAAACACGACATTTTGAAATTTTTTACAAGGCGTAAAGTTGTTCAATTTTAATTTTAAAAGCCCTATTTTTAAAGAAATCATCGTCGAGAGATGCCATAGAACAATTTTCAACATTTAAAGGTTCACAAGACGGAGTGGGATTAATCGTAGAATTTTCTTCTTTATAAAGCTCATTTTCAATACTCTTAATGGTTTGCTCTTGTTCTCTTCTACGAATTTCCACTTTAAAAAGGTTTATTGCAGTTAGACATTGCTCATTAAAGTCATTTTGAGCAGTCATCATTTTAAGGATCTCATTCTGAACCGTAAGAATAGTGTCGTATTGTGGAGGTTGGTCATGATAATTATTGTCATAAGGAAACGATTTCCTTGTTTGACAATCGGTGCTAAAGTGTAGATCTCCACAATTCTCACAACCGTTTTGTAGTTGTGAGGTCGGTGCATTTTGAAACGATTCATTGTTGAAGTACAGAACTTGCTCATATGAATTGAAATCGTTGTGAGGATAATCGGGCTGAGGTGGGTAGTCGGAAAAATTTGGAAAGTTGTTGTACGTGTTTGAAATGCAAAACAAACAACTTCCGTCTCGAATATCATTACCACACCGTTCGCATGTACACCAAACACAGGAACCTTCAAAGAACGGTTCACCACATTTAAAACAAGTCGGATCCATTAGAATTATTGTTTTAGAAGGTTAAAGAAGAAAAGAATTATACGGATAAGAGGATAAGAAGATTATTTTTGGTTTTTAATTATTAAAAAAGAAAATCAAAGTAGAAAAGGAAAATCTTTTTGTATTTTTATATTTTTGGAAAACAAAATTCAAAAACTTAAAACTTTTATTTTCTTTCGTTTTTTTCAAACATTATGTTAATCGTAAACCGTTTCCTTCAAATCTACTCACGACGGAACGGGAGAGAAGAGTGTTTCTCTCTTCAGCTTGCAATTTAATGTCAAAGCTTTCCGTATTTTCCGCTTATTCGGTTGTAGAATTCAAAGTAATCCGATTAGCAACTAATTTTACTCGTTCTTATGTTGTTAAGCTTATTTGGTTTACAACGCCCCCCCCCCCCTTCCACGGGAGAGTCGAGGCTGTAACTTTCTTTTTGGTATTTTTGAAAACACTTTAGGAAAAGTGTTTTTGATATTCAATTTTTTTTTTGTTTTTATAGAAAATATATACAAGGAAGGTTTTCAAAACACAATTTAGAAAAACGAAAATCAAAAATTCACTTCAACCTTCCCCGGCAGCGGCGCCATTTTTTGATTGAGTCGTTTTTAAGTATAGGTTTATTTTTCCGAAGAAATACTTAGGAAAGTATTTCCCCGGGTCGTGTCCCAGCAAAGGTGTGAATGGAATTTCGAATTTCCGATTCTTGAAATGTGTCGTGAAAGTGGTAAAAAGTGATTTTGATGAGATTATAATAATGAATAAGTAAATGAAGCACAATTAATCACTTAAGTATGTAATACAATTAATCAAACCAAAAACGTAACGTAAAATCGAAAACGTAAACTTAAACGTAAACGTACGAAATAAAACGTGAAGTTTGAGCTACACTACTTCTACGGACTTGAAAATAATTTTAAAAAGTTAAAAATGATAAAAGAAAATTTTGAGAATAAGAAAAATATTTTTTTGACTTTTTATTTATTTTTTATAAATTAAAAACTAATTAACTAATTAAAAATTAAAAGAAAATTCAAATAAAGTGAGAAAAATGCAAATTAAATTTTAAAAATTATAAAATAACTAAAAAGTAATTTTAAAACTGAAAACTAATTTTTTTTTTGGCTTTTTGTGTATTTTTTAGGAATTAAAAACTATTAAATCTAATTAAAATTAATAAAAATTCAAATTAAATTCAAAATAAATGGGAAAAATGCAAATTAAATTTCTAAAATTCTAAAATAAATGAAAATAAATTTTTAAAATATTTTTAGATTTTTTTTAGGCTTTTTCTGATTTTTTTGGAATTTTTAGTAATTAAAAAGTATTAAAAATTGATGAAAAATGAAAATTAAATAAGAAAAATAGTAAATGGACTCAGAAAAATATGAAAAATTCAAGGAAAAACTAAATTAATATTCTATCTTAGGAAAAATTTAAAATGTAAAAATTAAGCACAGGAACTGCTTATTAGCTTAAAACTTTTTAAGTTGAGTGCTTATTAATAAGCACTTTGACCAAATCTTGACCCAAACTTTGACTAGAAGTAAATTTGACTAAAATAAGCTCACAAACACAGATAAGGCACAAATCAGATTCAATAAGCAATCATGGGAATAAGCAGATGGTAAACAGACAAAGCTATGGAACTCAAAACAATGAAGTAAGCAACTACCATTAATAATAAACTGAAATGAACAACCAAACTCAGATTCCTAAAGCTAAATCACAAAAGCAGCCCTATAAGTGAAATCAGAAACTATGTAAAACCAGCCAACTAGATTAAGCAATCAAGCCATCCAAATAAGCTAATAAATGTGAGATTATGGGGGCAAAACTTTGCTTGAACTACTGAGATGCCAAATACAATAGAAAATCACACCTAAAAACTAACTTGATTGCTTAAAATGTCCTTAGATTAACATCTATTGAACTAGTAGGCTGCTAGGTTTGACTTTTTTTATTTAAAACTAACTTTGACTAATTCCAATTTACACAGCTTAATTCTTATCCTAGATGTTTATTAGGGATGTTGAAACTCAAAAAGCACCTAGGCAAACTTAAAATGCAAGTAAATCAAGCTATGGCAGGAACAGTTTCTCAAACGTGTAGGCAAGAATGATCAATGAAGCTAAATTTGACTATTGCTAAGGAACCTATTGTTTAATGCTCAATCTAACTTATACTACCCTAGGATAGCCTAACTGAGCAGATAAATAATGACAAGAACAACCACACAACACAAATAGCAACTGATCCAAACACCCCTGTATATGGGCTGATCCAACTATAATTGAAGCTATAGTTCCAAATAACTCTCTATACTACTAGATATGCTAATTTTATGAACTTGCAAACTGAAGTGAGTAAACTAACACAGATCTTAAGCAACAGGTACTACTAGAAACCACAGAAGGTAACTTAAGACAGATATGAAACAAAAATGACAAAATATTGAGCAACAAATCAAACTAAAACTTATACTACTGAAATAAGTTGTATTATGAGGTAACTAAACTAAGAAAATAGAAATAAGCCAAATAACATATTCATGATACTAAAAAGAGTAAATGCAATTAAGGCTAGGAAATTGTAAAAGAAGAACTCACAATCCATACCCCAGCTGAACAGGGGTGTTACTTGAACATAGCCTATCTTTAGATAGGCTCCAACATAACATCAGAAAACTGAATCCAACACCATTCTAACCCAGAATCATCATCATGAATAACCCTTGACTTTTGTTGACTGCTATCTTTTGAACAAATTTAAACAAAAATAACTCTTAACAAGCTATGGTTTAGCTTGAAAGAGCTAATGAGAACAGAGGAATGTAACTAGAAACAGATTTAAAACAATTGCAATGGAAATTAAATGATAAGAAAACTTTAAACTTTATTAAAACTGAAATTTAGTACAATATAAAAGCTGAGAAAAATTACAATAATCTGAGAATTAATCTAAACTATTAAAGGCTGCACTAACTATAGCTAAATTAACCTTACTCCTAACCTAATCTAACAATTCTAAATGATGTGAGGAAGTGAGTATATATAGCTGATGCCAGGGCTTGGTGGATGCTTATGGATTGTGCTTTCTCAACAATAATCAGGTCCCTTGATCTCAGCTTCATATCCACGCATGAATATGGTCCATTGGATTGCATGCACATGCTTTGGTGATCCTACGTGTGTCATCCCATTGGTCCACATGTCCCTGACTTGCTGTCAGCTTCTAGAAGTACCAATTATAGGGTAATTATTGGTTACACGTGTTAATTTGACGGGAGATGTTTTAGGGTTCTTATCAACAGTAAATTCTGGGTTTGTGGTGAAAATTGGGGGGCGGGTAATATTAAAAAGAGAATTGGGTGTTTTTGTTTGACCGGGTCCAAGAAGTGGTTTGACCGGGTTAATGAGTGGACTGGGTAGTATTTTTTTAGGGATTGGGCTTGGTGGAATGGTTGGGCTTGTGAGTGTGGATCAGGTTTAGATTAGTTTTTGTATTAGGATTAAGGATAAAAAATGACAAGGACCATTTATGTAGATTCTAAAAACTTAAGGACCAATTCTGTTATTTATCAAACATATTTCTCAAGGGTTTATGTTGTCACTTTCTGAATCATGGAGGACTTGATTTGCATTTTCCTTCAAAAATTAAGCTTCAAGGACCATACTTGTAATTAATTGAAACTTGGAGGACTAAATTTGCCATTTTCTCCAAACTTTGATCAGGGGCTTATATTGCAACATTCTGAATCTCTGAGTACTTCTTATGATATTTTAAGCTTTCTTTGATCATTATGCTTCCCCGGCTCCGGCTTTCGACCTTTTTCCAATCTCGTGCTCTTTTTTGTCGGTTTTGGCTTTGTTTTTGTTCATTTTTCACATATCCGTACCTGCACATACACAAATACAAAAACACACATTCTCTTGGCATATTTGGTTAGTATTTGGTGTATTTGGTCTGATTTAAGGCTAAAAAGGATGTGTGAATAAGCACACATCAGGCAGCGGTCCCTTATACAGGGACGGTCTCCAATATTTAAGGGACCGTCCCAAGTGTAATCAAAATTAGCTAAATACGTTTAAACCTTGTGTTATTTTTATGTTTATGTGATTGCTTGCATACTTGTTATTAAGTGACATATATGTTTGTTATGAGTGACATAACCACTATTAATATTTAGTCACACTTGATTAGGAATTTGATACGAAACATTTTAGATTTTAAAGAGGAACGTATTCACCCGCTTTACGTTTCTACAGTTATTATATGTGCTAGTTTACCATACTGAACTGTCGTAGTTTCGGTTGTATGAGCTTAGTGTTAGTGTATAGTCAGTGTATACTTGCTGAATTATTTGTTGTGGTCCATCTGTGCTTATTTACTGTAAACTTATGAACTCACAAGCGTTTAACTGACTTTTTAGCATGTTTTCTCAGGTGTTTGATTATGATGTTATTAAGGGTAGGTGTTGGGAACGTAGTTTTACTATTTATCAAGTCTCGGTCATTTACTTGTAATAGGTTGCTAGGGCTTGTATGTTTATTTAATCTTAAGGCTTGTGTAGCAAACCCATGGGCCTTAAGCCCATTTCATTTTCAAGATAGGGAGGATGGGAGTGTTGCCCTAGTCCTCACCTATAAATACTATGTAACCTCTCCTTTGAGAGGGGTTGGTTCTCTTGGTAATTTCATTTTCTTTCTTTTTCATATCAAGGGGTTCCTTCCACTCTCTCTCTCTCTCTACCTACTTTCTCTCTCTAGATCTAGATTTCTATTAGTGATTGTGTTATTAAAATCGTGACCTAACAAGTGGTATCATTCACCAAGGGATAATATAGGTTGATTTGGTAGAAAAACTTGGTTTTTAAAGTGATTTTCTCAAAAGTGTGGTACTGTTCATCGTAGGTTCTATCGAGTTAGGTACCATTTTTTTCGAGTTAGAAGTTCATTTTGGTTCTATCGAGTTAGGTTTTATCTTTTCGAGTTAGGTGCTAAATAGTCTATCGAGTTAGGTTTTATCTTTTCGAGTTAGGTGCTAAATAGTCTATCGAGTTAAGTGTCAATTTCTATCGAGTTAGGTGGCTCTTATTATCGAGTTTGGGTTTCTTTGGCGAGTTAGCCATTCCATTCCTAATCGTTTATCGAGTTAGGACAAGTATGACTCTAACTAAGGGGATACTCTGCCCAAATCAAGACTACTTATCGAGTTAGAAACCAAAGCTCATATCGAGTTAGGAACCTACCTCACTTATCGAGTTAGAAACCAAAGCACATATCGAGTTAGGAACATACCTAGCGTATCGAGTTAGAAACCAAAGCACATATCGAGTTAGGAACCTACCTCACTTATCGAGTTAGAAACCAAAGCACATATCGAGTTAGGAACCTACCTCACTTATCGAGTTAGATACCAAAGAACATATCGAGTTAGCAACCTAACAACCTATCGAGTTTGGAACCAAACTGGCTTATCGAGTTTGAAACATGTTGTGACTTTCGAGTTTGAAACTAATGTGGGCTTATCGAGTTTGAAACATTTTGTAATTTATCGAGTTTGAAACATTCTGCCTATCGAGTTTGGAACCAAAGTGCACTTATCAAGTTTGAATCACATACCGAGTTTGATATCAAATCTAATAACAACCTTTATTTATCTTTAACGATCCAAGTTTTAACATTATCACTTAACAAACTTTATCCTTCTAATCATTCTCTTCTTTCATTCCAAATAAATAAATAAATAAATAAATAAGTTTTTTTGGCGGGAAATTTTGAGTAAAATTTATTTTCTACAGTAGACTAAATGTTCAATTTTTACGCGAAATTTAAATTTTGGTATAACGTTGAAAATTTTGGCCCAAAATTCAAATTTTTAGGCCAAAATTCAAATTTTTTTGGTGAAATTTGGCGGCAAAATTTTTGAAACTCAAATTTTTCTTGCAACCTTTAAATTGCATTTCATAGTGATTTTCAAATTTTGGGAGAGATAATTTTTTTCAAATTTATTTTGGAGGGAAAACCAGAAATCACTATTTCGACCTTGCGTGTGACATTTTGCTTGATTTTTTCGATTACATCGCAACAATTTACATCTACAACGTCTCAATCACCTTCTTCCAACTACCTTCCTCACCAATATTCTCATCAGCAACAGTCATCAGCAACAGGACCTTCTTCCAACTACCTTCCTCACCAATATCAGCAACAGCATCATCAACAACAAAGTCATAGCTCCCTCATTCGTCATGTGCTGCTCTTTAGCAATGAATCAAGGCCTCCAATGTTGCTACCAGGAACGTATACTGTTTGGAAACGGAGATTTCTACAATGGCTCACAGATCGTCCTGCTGTAGATCTCATGCTTAAATCCATTCAAGATGGTCCATACAAAATGATATCTCTTGTTGACTCAACAGGGATTATCAGACTACAAACTGATGAAGATTTGAATGCTACTGAACTTGCTCAGTACGATGCTGACCATCAGGCTGCATGGTTCATGACATTAGCCCTTCCCAATTCAATTTACATGAATATGGACTTTCAAGCTAGTGCTTATGAAATGTAGAAATATCTTGAAGCTATGCAACGTACAGAAGAACTTCATCACATCAGAATGATGCAAATTCTTGAATCCTGTTTAAGCATGAATCCTCTGAAGACCATTCTCCCTGCTCCAGCTGTTGACCATGGATCCTTAATTTACACTCCAAATGGTCTCTTCTTCAATCCTCCGAATGCACCTGAGCCTTTCTTCATTCCACAGTACCATCCTGCAACACTACATAATAATGTGCAATCTCTTCTGCAAAATCTAGTGAAGCTTAGTCAAGTATCTTCTAAGAAAGGCAATGGCGCTATGACTTCAACTTCTGAATGCTTAAACACAATGAAAGATTCTGATGATGAAGAAGATCTTATCGAACCAAGCATGACATTTTTGGCATATACAGAAAATATTGCAGATGTGGAAGATCAAGATTATGATTCAACTCCACTCTTTGACGATAATGTTGAATACAATGCCACACTTAGTCAAATGGAAGTTGAAGGGGGTAATCTCAATGCTGTTTTGCAAAGGGTCATGGGAGATATTCCATCTGATGATGAATATGCATATTTGGAATCCAATACAGCAGATTTGGAAGCCGATACAGCAGATGTGATGTTAATGGCAAACATGCAGGAACTTCACATGGATGGTACAGACCCAGTGTACGACACTAATGATACTGATGATTCTGAAGATCCATTTGAGAAATACATGACATCTTTTAGATTACTTCAGACACACCTTAAACTTCTTACTCGCAATAACTTTGCTGAAGATTGTTCCGAGCGTGTACTCAATTTCTTATTTGAAGACATCTTTGGAGAAGAAGTTGATATTTTCACTAATATGATGTTTAACAACGTGAACCAACTTGAAAAACAACTTACTACAGAAGAATTTCACGAGAATAAATCCAAGGCTGCCTTTAGAGTGCTCAAGGAACGGTTTCAACATTTCATCAATTATGACTGTGAAGATGTAAGCAAGAATTTTTTTGATTTCACTCGAATCAAGGCTCAAACCTTCAAAGATGTCTTGCTCCAACACATGGATGCTATTGAGAAGTCAATTGCCGAAAGAGTACTTCACAAAGAAGAGTATGAACAAAGGGTAAATAAAAGGAAGTTGCAGATTCATGAAGAGCAAGTTCATAAAGTTGATGTATTGGAAGCTAATTTGGTTGTCGTGGAAAGCAATGGGATAGAATCAGATGAGCAGGATGACAACAGAAGATTGGGGAATGATACAGATGCAGACAGTGCAGAGATCAGACCCTTCAATGACTCAGAGCCCAACTTTGACAAAGAACAAATAGTTGAGGTACAATCTACTGTTGATCATATAATGCCTGAGCAACCTTACTTCAGTAATGAAGGAGAGGTTGACCAGAATGTTGTTCAATGTCAAGACAAACATTCTGAGTCTGAGTCTTTACATGATAATCTAATGACTGAAACATCAAATCAAACTCTTGAGTCTGAAAACCTTCTTCTCAAAAAGACCATTGCCCAGTGTCATAAAGATTTTTCAAAACTAGAGGCACATTGCATCTCACTTGAACTTCAAATGCAAAACGAATCTACAAATTCGGGCAACAATGGTCAATTTTTGAATGAACAAAGAAAACGTGTGGATACATTAGTTAAAGAAAATGAGCTTTTAAAAGATCAAATTCAAGAAAAGGTGTTTGCACATGCTGCATTACAAAACAAATTAAGAAGACTGACTGGCCAGAGTGTGGATACTAAGTTTGCAAAACCATCAATCTTGGGGAAACAACCTTCTCAACCAACTGCATTTAAATCTGAACGACCTAAATTTTCAAAACCTCGGTTTGCCTCCCAAGTTGTTGAGAATAACAATTTGACAAAACCAGTCACTCCACATTCTTGGCCTAAGGAAAATGCATCTGTGTCTGCTAAATCTCAACACGTGATTATACCTGGCTCTTCTAGGATTAGTTCGAAAACAGTGTCTAAAACGAGCATTAAAAGTAAAGAGTTTTATGGCAAATATGACATGTACAAGAACTATGATCTAGAAAAGGCTAGGAAAAAGGCGCTACTTCAAAAGGATGGAATTCTAGGTTCAAAACCTCATGTGATGCCTTCCACTGTAGTACAAAACACTGCTTGTAGTAGCACTCCAAAACCTAAGAGTAAACAACAAACTAATAGGAATTGGCTAGCTTCTAAGAGTAGTTGCGTAAATAATCATGTTGTTGGTGCTTTAAAATATCTTCAAAAGGGAAATTCACTTGAAAAGGCTCAATCGACTAAGACAAACAAACCCGTTGAACCAAAAGTCATAAGTTAGAAACCTAAGAAGTGGATCAACATAGGACGTAGGTTTTCTCAACGAAGTAATGCTCCCACATTTCATTCAACTGCATCTAAAAGGAAAACATCTCCTAGATCTAACACTAGGTGGGTACCCACGGGTAGAATTTTCAAATCAATTGGTCTTAGGTGGATTCCTACAGGAAAGATTTTAGACATTTGCACCAAAACTAATGTGATCTCCACAACTTCTACCTCTGAGACTAGAATGAAAACCATCGGTATTGTGTGTTCGAGTGTCAAGAAGATAGTTGACACTACATCTTTATGCTTCTAACACCTGGAACCCAGTTTCACTTGGGGCTCCATGTTCTCTGTCTTTCTTGTCTCTTCTTTCTTTCTTTGCAGATATAACAGGAATGGCTTCGGAACAAATCAGTTTCGGACCCGAGCTTAATGTAATGGCTTCGGAACAAATCAGTTTCGGACCCGAGCTTAATGTAATGGCTTCGGAACAAATCAGTTTCGGACCCGCGCTTAAAGAAATGGCTTCTGAGCACAACAGCTTAAGACCCGCATCCAACCGTCTGATCTTTCCGGATTCTTCGGCTGAACCATCGTCTCACTCGTAAAGAAGTGGAAACCTTGTTTGCTCCATTGTTTGATGATACGATTGTAAACCGTCTTTCTGAGATCTCACCAATTTCTGCTGCACATCTTGATCCACATCAAGTACCTGATTCATCTCAACAAACAACAACAACTGTTGGGAGAGACGGTCCTCCAATTGCATCTCCAACAACCACAGAACTAACCGGGTCCAACTCACGACAATCAGCTGAAGACTCCATACCTAAATCAGTTCAACAAACCGCAGAGCATGACCCAGAGGCATTCTTTAAGCGTTCTTTAATCCGTTTGCACCGGCTCAACTCATTCCTGACATTACTGAGTCGGCTACACGCAATTTGGATCATGCTCACATGCGAGATAATTACCTCAATCAAGGTTTGTTGATTTAATTCACCATAATGGTATGTGATGTTTGACTCCAGATGATTTGCAAGATTTTCTTAAAACCTAAGAAGAGTCAAACATCAAAGTCTTTCTGTAAATATTTTTTCTACAAAAAGAATCTTCTTTCTTTGTGTACAAACTTCAAATCTTCAAAACTATGTTCCTCCATTTAAACCAATTTTGCTTTTCTCTGTCAAAATGGAACATGTTTTGAGGGGGAGAAAACTTTTCACAATATCATGAAGTTTGGACACCTCATTTTTATTCTTCAAGGATAAAATGTTTCTTCATCATTTGGATTAAAATCTCATTTTTCAAAAACTTCTATGATCTCTCGAATTAAAATGTACAAAAAGGTTTCACGTAATATATGCTAATTCGATGGGGAGAAAGGAAATTTTTTCTGCAATGATTCCAAATTTATCTAGTTTGGACTTCAAATGGAAAAGTAATTAACCTTTAATGAGTAAAGATTCACAAATGTCTTAAACTTAGGTAAAAGGATCTTGCATGGAAAATAAAATGGGCTCTAATAAATGTTTCAACAAATGCTCTCAAAAGTTTCACACATAATTAGAAACCTCAACGAATCAGACTTACGATTTTTTTTCCTAGATTTCTTTTCATTTGTGAGTTTCTAATTTCTTCATGGTTGTTGTCTAATCATTCCCTAAATGTTTCAAGTGTTTTCAACGGTCAAAAAGGCATAATCAGAAACTAGGGTTATCAATCAGGCTTTCATTTTTTTATGTGTTTAGTCTAATTAACTAGTTTATATAGCTTTAGAGAACACTAAAGAATGCTCGATTGGTGTGTTTGCTCAATTAGATACAACATAGGTTTAGAATCATGTGATTTAGGGTCTTAGATGTTGATGTCTTTGCTGCTATTACTAGGACGTTTGTTTGTTTAATATTCAGGCATTATGATGCTAACAAGTGTGCTTAGACTCAAATCATAACCCCTAATCATTATCATAATTGGAAAATCTCGAGTGATAGGATGAGTCAATCTGTGATCTTGTGTGTTAATTAGAGAATTCTGAGCATTTTTTTTTGTAGATTTAGAATGAGTTTCTTGATTCATCTGTATACTTTTTGTGCCTGATGCATTTTCTCTGTGTGCAACTACATGTCATCCCATTGAAAGTCAAAATTTCAACATTCGACAAAATGTTTCTTATGGAACATATTTTGAGGTCAAAGGGCAAAATGTGTTTAAAGGCTAAACTGGTAAAAGGATTCAAAATGGTGAGAAACAAATTTTTCCAAACTCTACACTCTTGTTTTACACCGGTAAAGCAAGTGTGGAGACCAAAGCAAAGTCATTCAAAACCTTTCATATTTTCAAAATCTGGAATGCTTTAGCTTCAATAAAAGAATGTCTCTGATCTGAACATCCCAAATACCGGAAGTTTTCCATTCATCACAAAAACAAATCTTCAAAAAGAACCCACGAGGTTCAACTTTAGATGGAAATCTTTTTCAGATTTTTACAACTCAAAAGAGAGACTCCGGGTCTCAAACAACTTTCAACAAAAGAGTTTTGAAATTCAAGCATTCTTTGTTGTATAATACTTGATTGTGTTTTCTAAAACCTTGAGCAGAATTATCTCACGAATTTTCAAAAAGTATTTCTTAAATACGATTCTAAATTCTGCTCAAGAAGACTATCTCTCGAATAATGTTCATTATTTGAGGGGGAGTGTTTTGTTTAATAGAAAACTAATTTTGTATAAAAAACAACGACTTGTGCACTCACTTCAGTGTACAACTCGGGTTTCAGAGAAAGGAGAGTGCCTTGCTAAACCATTCATTAAAACAAAACGTACACTTATCCTTGAAAACAAAAAGAAGTTCTCATGCAAAGCTTATCTAAAAACTCTCTTAATCTTGAGCAAAATTTATTCAAATTTTTTTCAAAAGGTTTTTCAAAACTTTTCAAAATTTTGCTCAAGATTTTTCAAATCTTTACTCCCCAATTCGATACACAGTTTAAAAAATGTCAAAACACATGCTCGTTTTGAGGGGGAGTATTTTTTAAATCAAAATGCTTTGTCAAAATCATGTTTTTTGGTTTGTGCACACATAACAGTGTACAACCCGCACTTGTATTGAAAGGACCCTGAGGTACGCTTCAGTGCCTCAATCCTTACATAAGAAGCGAAGGCTTCTTACTTTTGAGTAGAATTAATCAAACATTTTCTGATTTTCATAATTCTACTCAAAAGACAAGTATTTCACCTCAATGAGTATTCACTTGTTGAGGGGGAGCACTTGAAAACTCATCGTTTTGGAAAATAAAAGTTCTTGTTGATATCTCCCCATAAGACTCAAAAAGCATATTTTAATCAAATGTTTCTCCAAAAACAACATCTTATATGCTAATTTTGAGGGGGAGAAAAGGAAAGTGATTAAAATATGAAAGTTCAAAGTTGCTGAAATGTCAAATCTCATGCGAGCTAGACTCAGATTCACCCAGGAATTGACGAAACATAAAAGTTAGTAAATTCAAAAATACTTTTCCTCGACGGGTAATAACATCAAGTTAGTTACTAGAGCTAGTTGTCACCTAAAAGCTGACAATGGAACTCTTTAACTAGCCACGTAAGCGTGTCTCGAAAAGGATTTGTCTTAGTAGAAATGTACCGTTTCGAGAAACTTTCTGTGGACTTGACCAGGCCGGGTAATAACTTCAAGCTAGTCTAACTAGTGATGTAAGCGTGTCTCGAATCGGTCTTGTTCACTGAAAGTGGATCAATTCAAAAAGTGCTCACTCCTCCCGCATGTGCAAATTTATTAAAATACATATGAACACATGTGAAGGGGGAGCCCTTCATAAGAAAACATAAAACTCTCAAAGTGTTAAACAAAATGTTTGATAAACACAAACACTTTGAGAGATTTTCAAAGGTTTCAATGGCAATTATAGGATAGTCATGGAATTATAAGGTGACTAAGGTTAGGAAATAACCGTCCTATGGTCCGCCTAAGCCGGAGGGATCTACCCAAGGACACCACCAATAGTTAGAACTAGAAGTCCTTAGGTATGATACGAAAAAAGGAGTAAAGAATGAAAGGAGAAAGAAGGGGTTGAAGAATTAAAAAGAAAAGTAAAGAAAAGGGTGAAAAGAAATAGCCCTCCATATGTTCAACCTTAGGGCAGACACCGGGTTCAATTCATATGCTACTGGTTGTTGCAAAGACAACACCGGTATTGAAGATTAAGTCGTCATGGACCCAGTGACGCAATGCACTAAACCTTCTTAACCACTCAAGTTCTCTTAAAAGAGCTTGTTTCATTCTCACGGGGAACCAGTGTAATCTATCGACTTATCTCTTAGAGATAGTTGATATTGAAGCAGGAGACCCCTCCCTAGTCTCCGTATAGGAAACCTAAGTGACCACTTATCGAGTCTAGAGCCATGAGATACATCAAAGATCTCTTAGGAACACTTAGTATTTTCTACAACTGGTGTTCTGCATCAATGGGCACCAGCTGTAAATTATCGAGTCCTTCGCAGATCTTAGCAATCTGCCTAGAACGTTTATGAGAGAATTGCATAAGTATTTCTCTATGATTGAACGGAAACTCCTGTCAGGGTCATCATCTAACAGCCTTGACAGGTCATTTCGGTAACTCCTCGTGAGTTACGCTTAGTGTTTGCGGTGGTTTCTAACGGTCTACAGTCGTGGAGTGATCCCCAGCGACTCACCCAGTCATTGAGCTACCTAGTAGGTCTCGTAAGCTCCTTCGGGAGTATCTGATATGGGAACGGCCTTGATAAGGGTTAGAAGGAGTCTTCACACTATGCTGTTGACGATCTCTAATTTCTTATCTGTAAGTACCGGTTGTTTATTGCTAACTGTTTACTTTCAGGGACATATCATCTCCATGGAGACTGATTTCGCATGCTCATACATACATCTTGAAGTCAACAAAAGCTCCCTCAAAGATCTAAGCAACACAATGTTCAAAATTAGATTCCACGCCAAAAAGAAGAATCTACAAAGTTTAAGGACTAAAGATCTATGTGAATGAAAGGGAACTACGTGCATGTGAATGTCTAAGTTCAAAGGTGTATGAGCATGTTGGAATGGACGACGACCACCACAGACGCAGAAGTGACGCATGGCAGATAACTTCATAAGATGATCACTACCACATCTATTACGAACAATGAACAATGAAGCAAAAGAACACCCACTCTCTTTTGAAGACGTCTTAAGTTATACGAGTCAAAAGTCAAAGACAAAGAAGAAGACGTCAAGCAACCGTGATGACCGACCCTTAGGGGGAGATTGTTGGGAACGTACTTTTATATTTATTCAAGTCTCGGTCATTACATCTTGTAATAAGATGATCACAACTACATCAACTAAGAACAAAGAACGATGAATGATTTAGAAGACGTCTAAAGCATTGAAAGTTAAAGATTAAGACGAAGACGTCAAGCAACCTTGATGACCGACCCTTAGGGGGAGATTGTTGGGAACGTAGTTTTACTATTTATCAAGTCTCGGTCATTTACTTGTAATAGGTTGCTAGGGCTTGTATGTTTATTTAATCTTAAGGCTTGTGTAGCAAGCCCATGGGCCTTAAGCCCATTTCATTTTCAAGATAGGGAGGAAGGGAGTGTTGCCCTAGTCCTCACCTATAAATACTATGTAACCTCTCCTTTGAGAGGGGTTGGTTCTCTTGGTAATTTCATTTTCTTTCATTCCATTCTTAAGAGTTCCTTCCACACTCTCTCTCTACTCTCTTTCTCTCTCTAGATCTATCTTAGTGATTATGTTGTAGAAATGGTGACCTAACAGTAGGGCATGGCACGGTCATAACCACTCTGAAGTGTTTTTACATAGTATCTGAACTTTTATATTAGGACCGACATGTTTAATGAGCCTTATTTATTTAAACGGGACTTGTTGTAAAACAATTTGACTTTTGGTAGTGTAAACTTTTCAAAACTGATTTGATAATCCGTTCTCTATATATGTATGTTGTGATTACCAATTTAGTAGCACCCAAGACATGTATGCTTCTGCTAAACCAGATTTTGGGAGTGTTATAGATTCAGTGAGAAGAAAAGTTAAAATGAGAAAAATGAAAGATAACTATAATCACATATCCGAGATGCATCGAATTGAATTAGATGCATCTCTATTTATTTATATGCATCCTAAGTTTTTTGAAAGTGATTTTAAAGTGAAAAAGATGCAAAGTAGTACTAGCAACAAATTTAACCCGCAGAGGACAAAAAATCCATAGGATTTTTCTAACTTGATGAAATGCATCTAATATATGTTTATACATCTAATTTTTAGCTAGAAAATATATTATGGTGCATCTAAAAGATCAATGATGCATCTAATTTAAATCGATACATCTTTAATGTGTAGTTACAACTATTTCTCATCCTTTTCATTTTAAAGTTTCTTCTTAACTTGTGTAGATATGCATATATCACAATGGACGCACATAAACCGTTCTTAATAGATTCTTTTTTTCTTTACAGATTCACCGTTTAAAAAAAAACATATAAAAATTTATATGGTACTTCCAATCTTTTTGTTACCGTCTTCACAAAATTACATTTGATCTTTTAGTTAGCTAGATCGAGAGTATTATGTTATGTTTGTTAAGCATTGAATTCTAGTGAGAGATACGTTTTATTTTTATTGGTGCACTATTTATAAAGATAATACATAGAAACACTAATGGACCCTTTGCTCATAAACCTGGCTTGGGCCGACTAATTATCTCTAATACTCTCCCACAGTCCGAGCGGCTCAACCACGAAGGCTCAAGACTAGAAAAGTAAACATTAATAATAAAGCTAAAAGAAAAGATAACAACTTGTTGACTAAGAATCTTTCATATTGAGTGATTTGTTGAACCACGATTTCCAGCTTCCGGAGTTCTTCCTTGTTATTCCCACCGTAACCAGCCTCCCATTACCAACGTCTTCCACCACTTGAGGTGTCTTGCAACATGAAATTTCTGACCCCAAACGATCCAATAGCCTCCAATGGATTCAAAGCTTCAGTACCAGCAATGGGGCAATAAAGCACAAAATCATTAATATTCGAACCGAGAACCGAAAGCCTCCGCTCACGAGCATACGCTCTCAAAGCAGTATCTATAATATTACCAACAACTCCTTTTCATTAACCACAAACCCTACTAGGACATGCAATTCCAATAACAGTAATATTTATAAAAATAAACTAAAACAAAAAATTTATAAAACTACCAATGATCAATGAAACAAACGTCAACTGGTAATCAAACACTAGTACCAACGATCGACTGAAATAAGAGTCGACTGGTAATCAACAAACAATGAAAATTAAACGTAAAGAAGTTGACTGGTATAACAACACCAACGATCGACTATAATCCGTTACACACGACGACTGGTTATCAACAAAAACCAATGATCGACATAAAACAGAGAACGTGTCGACTAGTTATCAACAAAACCAATAATCGACGAAAAACTAGGGTTTGGAAGAAGCAGTTTTAGGGTTTTGTGGATAATGAAGATTGGTAACTGTGATGTATACATGTGTTTATTTTGGTTGTTTTGATCAATACGTTAATGATGGAAGTTAAGAAGTATGCACATTAATGAAAGGTAGCTAGCAAGCACCTTTGGATTTAATGCAAATACACTTAACGTGCTTTTGTGATTGAAAAGCGAATGTGTTATTGGTGGATGAAAAGGGATCGGTAGAGAATGAGTAAAGGATGGAGGCGTGATGTTGGTGTTAGAATTTTAGGGATAATAGGTGGCGGTTAAGGTATGATGTGGGTGGCATAGAGGCCACGGTTTATGGTGGCCAATTAGGTCTCTGCATCAAACCTTCTCATGATACCATGTTAAGCATTGAATTGCCAGTGAGATATATGTTTTATTGATGCACTATTTATAAAGACAATACATAGAAACTCTAATGGACCCTTTGCCTATAAATCGGGCTTGGGCCGACTAATTATCTCTACTAATGTTATCGTGGCGGTCTTTATAAAATATTTGACAATATCATATGGTAGTTAGGGATTTACGAAACACTATGTGATATACAATTTATAACTTGTAGCGAATATATCTATATAAGATCAATATATAATATGAGTAAAGATTCAATGAGAAGAAATCTTGAAATGAAAATAATGAGAAATTACTATAATAACACATTTGAGATGCATATACTTGAATTAGATACATCTCTATTCATTTAAATGCATCTCAATTAGTTTCGAAAGTGATTTGGAAATGACAACGATGCAAAGTAGTACTAGCAACAAATTTAACCCGTTGGGAACAAAAAATACATAAGATTTGTCTAACTTAATTAAATGCATCTAATATATGTGTTTGCATCTAAAATTTAGCAAAAAAATATATTATGGTGCATCTAAAAAATTAGAGATGCATTTAAATCAAGTTAATACATTTTTAATATGTTGTTATAGGTATTTCTTATCCTTTTCAATTTAATATTTATTCTCTTTTAATTCAAGTTAACACATTAGTTAATACACCTGAAGTACTATCATATATCATGCACATGCATATTCCAAATGAATTTACAATTTCAAGTTGATGAAACCGTGACAAATGACTTATTACATCACACACGAGCAATAATTATTGCCCGATTATTTGACACATAATCAGACATCCATACCTCAAATCCAAAGGAAAATACAAACAAATTGGAACAGAATACATATCACAAATGAAAAACTTAATCAAGACCAGCATTAACAACAAATTAATTTCACAATTTAAACATAAAAAATCAAACCCATTCGTTTAATGCACTCCATTTTCGTTTTTGGGTTCGATAAGTTATGAAACCCACGTAACGAAATTGGTGAATGAATTAAACAAAAGGGTCAACATATACTAAGCTCAATTTTTACTCGCATTTGAAGCCTGTTGGAAGAGTCTTCTTACAAGCACTAAGCAACAAGCTTAGAGAGACCGGAATATTGAGGTTGATTCCTAGGACATTAGCCTTAATGGCTGTGCAAAGGCAAACAGCGGCTTCCAAATCAACCAAACCCTCGAGCAATGCGCAACATTTGCTTGATTCAGGGGTTCCAACGACTACGTTAACCAAACCTAGAACATCAGCACATACTCCTAGCTTCAATGTGTCCCTAGGGCAAAAGGGGTATGCCGGGGGACTCTTAGGTTGTCCGCATGTACCACATGCATCGGACAATGTGACGGTGGAGATGAGGAAAAGAAAGAAGAAAGAAGTGAGTGCTTTAGTTGCCATGGCTAATGAGAGACGTACACAAAATGTAGCTAGGGTTTTTACAAGAGTATAAGGTGACCTATTGAAGGGAAGAGTCTATCTTATTTAAAGGGAGAATGTGAGGTGGATTTAAAATTTTGGCAAATAAAAAACTTGTTGGAACAAGAAAAAAATATGTACTCCGTAGTTCTTATTTACATTTAACATTACACAAATTTATTAAAGTGATGTCACATGTCATATCCAATAAATGTACTTGTGGTTCATCATCATGCTAACGTACGTATAAAATTAAGGGACACAGTAATTTACTGCATACACATATATTTAGCGAGACTCATATAAATTTTACAAATAAAATTTTTGTAAGCCCCACTAAAATTATGTGTATAAGTAAATTCTATCACTACCCTAAAATTAATGTATTTATTTGGAAGTTATTGCACGCAAAATAATTTTGAAAAATGATTAGAAAGTCGAAATGCTTGACTAATTGTGTGGTTAAAACTTAAAACTGTGTAATAATAGTTCATTAGCTTAATGATGTCTTCAAATGTGTGTTAACACTTAACACACTAGCTTATGTAATTATTTCTCAATAAGTTAAATTCATAGATAGACAAGTAAAAGTAGATCATAAAAAAAAAAAAAAAAGTTAAATGTTTATTTTGGGGGGGGGGGGGGGGGGGGGGGGGGGGAAGAATGATAGCTCTGATAGATCATAAAAAAAAGTTAAATGTTTATTGAGTGGAAGAGATAAGAGAATAATATTGTCTTCTAATCAAACAGGTTGTAACTTTTGTAAGGTTGTGTAAAAGTTGTTTGGCATATCTAATAAATTTAAATTGTCTTGTCATGACAATTAAATATTCGATGATCCATAGTTTTGCAAATGTAAGATTTAATTTTTGATTTGCAAATTTCAATGGATGCAGTAAGTATCCTGTTACATATACTCCGTATACAACTACTTACAACATGAGATAGAGACATAGAGTGTACAAATCAAAAGTTTAAGTATACAAATCAACTCCTTTTGCAAATATTGTTGATCAAAATAAACTTTTAGACATTTGAATATTGGGCAAATATTGTTGATCACAATAAACTTTTAAACATTTAAATATCGTGAACACGTATAAGACTATTTGAAAGAAACTTATTTAAAATTTGTTTCAAAACACGTCTTTTGTATATGTGAACTAATCTAGTAAGATGTACGTATTCTCTTGAGCATGCAAACATGCTTCCCAAAATGTTAAATTGGCAGAAAAATAAACTCCGTCCATCTTTTTAGGTGCCGATTGACTCTTCAACAAAGACTTAGACTCATTCAGTGAGTACATGTTCATTAATCTAAAGTTGAGACTAACAACGGTACATGTTGGGAAATGATTTGTGCATCATTTTTTTTTTGGTTATACACTACTAAATTACAACAGTGATGCATACAGTATAACACCGCTATTCATAATTTAGTGATGGATGAAAAATATATATATATATATATATATATATATATATATATATATATATATATATATATATATATATATATATATATATACACACAAACACACACACACACAAATCACCTCCCATTCTCAAAGCCTTACATGACCCGTCAATCGGATGTTGTGAATCCATGATACAAATGTGAGATGCCTATAATAGTATTATAGTAAATCCATCAACATGATATGCTCACTCAAAATACAGATAGGAAATTACAAGGCACATGTGACTCTTGAGAATAACGTGTTGAATCATTCAAATGTGTTGTACGTGCAATAAATTTGAGAGGTAAATATTTCATATAGCAATTTGTTTAAGTTTCTTACTTATTTTCCACAATATTAACCGTACGGTTCATATTCTAAGGTTTTTATAACCTTAAATCTATAAGAAAAAATACTTTAATTTGTCGGTTATAAGAATCCCACAAGTTTTCATACAAAATCACAAAAACATATGTACATAATTTAAAAATAATAATAATAAAAAAATTATTGAGATTGAGAAATTGAAATGAAAGGTGTGTTTTATTAATACTGTATAAAGAAAACTGTAGACCACATAGTGAGTAATGCATGTGATCTCTCAATTAATGGAGGGAAAATATCAAAAGGGCCTACGATATACAACACCAAAAACTAGTGGCACAAGGGTCCCCTGTTGCCTCCCGTGATCGAGTACTACTTCATACGCTACATGCAGCCATATGGGCTAAATCAATCAAGCTTTTGAAAAGGAAAATAATGTAAGATATTGTTCAACTTTAGCATAAAGCTTTTAACTTATGTCAATGAAAAAACACGTAGAAGGTGGTAGTTGGTCAAAGAAAAAGGGTATCTTGAGGAACATAATACGTCAAATCTAAAAAATGTAGCGTTGTAAGTTGTAACTTGTAACCAATAAATTCATTAGTAATTTCAAAAGAAAAAGTAAAATTGCCGAGAAGATTATTAGGTTGTTGATATGTGATGGGAACAAGATCATGACCCAAAGCATATGATTGTGTTTGACGACGAGCATTTTAATGCATTTAACATTTATTATTTAACGTTTGAAAAAAAGGTTTAATTATTTGGTAACAAGCATTAGTTTTGTGGACTTCTCTTTAAAACTGCTCTTTTGAATGCTCATCTAAGAAGCGTTGTAAAATTGAAAGAACATTTACAATACACAAGTACATACGTAGTAATAATTATGCCTATTTATGTATTCAATGATTTGATTGGTTGCCTTAATTGGTGAGAATTTGAAAAGATAAAATACATACAGTAATATATTTGTACTAGATCGTGACCCATAGCATTTATTTATTATTATTATTATTATTATTATTATTATTATAATAGAGTAAGACCCTTATAAATATATATTGGGTCCGCCTCTATTAGAGTCACTTAAGGAAAGGTTAATATTTTTTTGTCTTGAGGATATAAAGAAAAGAGAAAATTGCAAAAATCATCCTTGTAGTTTGGCTAAATTGTAAATTTCGTCCTTACTGTTCATTAATTACAAAAATGGTATGTTGACTGCACTGTTAGATGCACTTTTGGTCCTTTGACTTAACTGGCGTTAAATGACTTTGTTAGCAGTTACACTTTAGCCCTTTTTTGGTTAACCACCATTGCAGCATCCATCCTTTAACCTATAATTTAATTTTTTTTTCCGAATTTTTTGAAAAAAAAAAAAAAAAAATCCTCCGTTTTTTTTGATTTTTTTTTAATATTTTTTTCCCTCAGTTACAACGTTAGCCTCTTTGTCCATTTTTTTTACGTTTTTATCCGTTTTTCTTATATTTCTTTTTCGTTTTTATCTGTTTTATTCATTTTTGTCCGTTTTTATATGTGTTTATCCATTTTTGTTCTTTGTTATCAGTTTTTATCTGTATCCTTTTTTATTTATTTTTTTTAAGTTTTTTTTTTCAAAATTTTAAATATGTCGCAAAAATGTTTTATATAAAAACTTTTTATATAAAAAAGTTTTATACAAAACCTTTTTATATAAATTTTTGCGACATATTGAAAATTTTGAAAAAAAAAACATTTTTTTTTGTTGAAAGTTTTTTTTGGGAAAGTTTTTTTTAGGAAAAGAATTTCAAATTTTTTCAAAAAAGTATTTGCGGCACATTAAATTTTTTTAATAAAAAATCAATTTAAAAAAAATTTGGAAAATTATTTTTACAAAGAATTTTCAAAATTTTTCATTTTTTTTTTTTTTTTTTTTTTTTTTTGTGTTTTGAAAAAAAAATCAAAATTTTCGATATGTCAAAAACAGATAAAAATTAACTAAAGTGAAACTGCTAACGGAGTCTTTTAAACGTCAGTTAAGTCAAAGGACCAAAAGTGCATGTAACATTTCAGTTAACGTACCATTTTTGCAATTAATGAACAGTAAGAACGAAACGTGCAATTTGACTAAACCACAAAGACGATTTTTGCAATTTTCTTGAGAGAAAATTAGAGAAATATGTAAAGTCATACTTTTAAAAAATACTATTAAATGTTTTGTGGACTAAAGAGCTGTTTATTTTTTTGTTAGCTAAGAGGAAAATGGGTCCCACATTCTATTGCATCATCTTAATGGTCAGAAGCTTATATTATTAAATGTAATAGACCCACTCCCTTAGCTAAGGAGAAAAAAAAGAAACACAACCTTCTATAGCTTCTCTTTCTAAATTAACCTCAGTGAATTAATTAATTAACGATCACCTTTTGTATTTTATGATAACTATATAATTTGTAAGTGTACTTGTGTACTATTTTAAACTTTTTATTTTTGTTATTTGTTTTCTTTTCATATTGGGCATAAAGTTAATACAATGTATGTAATGTTAAACTTGCAAAAATTAATACGATTAAAAACACTAAATTTATTAATATAAAACGCACGTAGTTGGTAATTTATTATTAACAAGTCACAATGATGTCAAACATGTAAACATAACTTTATTATTTATTTCAAGACTTCTTTATTTTAGTATGTATATGTCCGTTTACATCAATTTACACATTACGTTTACATATACAACAATGTTATCAAACGCGTTTATAATACAAACAACTATAGTTAATTGTTACTGCTTATAGCTACTATTAACTGCCACTGTTAGTTTCGTCAAACATAACCTAAGAAGCAAAGCAAGTCGAAAATGGTCAAAAGGGGGAAAATGCACTGCATCAGCCCAGGATGCGCCAAATTTGGCCAAGTGAAGCCAGGCCTTAGCCTGTTCGTTCAAAAAAATTGAGGGATTCGGTGCTAGAACCGGATTTCTAAGTTTTTGGTATTTTATCTTTTTTTAAGAAAGTGGAAGGGTGTGTTTAAGACTTATTATTTGTAGAACCGTAGAGGGGGGTGAATACGGTTTCTTCGGCTTTTTAGATGTTTAAAAAACTTTAGGCCAAGAAGAACACCAAGTGGTTGTATAAGAAACCAACCACAAACACAATCACAACAAAGTATATAAAGCGAGTAAATGACACCACGATATATACTGGTTCGAGATTGGGGGTTTATACCATCCGTACGTCCAGTTGCGAATCCACGACACCGATACTATTACTCTAGTATAATCCTTTTGGTGGATTACAAAACGTTACAACTTCACTCCACCGATATGCACTAAGATCGGTGCTCACTAAGAAGAGCTACTCCCTAACGGTATTCCGCCCTCGGAAACCACCCAAAAGAATCTCGTGATTCGACTTAACCACAAAGACCACTAAGACTTCCCACCGGAAGTATCAAACCCCAACTAGATCCCCAATGATCTAGGCTTGGTCACCAAGACACAAGACTTCAATTTAGATTCCCAATGATCTAGGCTTGGTCACTAAGACACAAGACTTCCCTTACAAACAAATAGAAAGAATAAGTTGTTTGTTTATTCAACCAAGCCCTAACATATCCTAGAGACTCGATTGTAGTAGAAAGGGTAAAGATAGAAGACCCTCGACACAATCACAAGAGTGGATTAGGTTCTTGTGATTCTTCCCTTGCAATGAGATGTGTTCTTCCAATAGATGTTAGTGTGAAAGACTAAGAACACAAGAGTAGAGATAGAGAGATTAGAGAGAAAGAATATAGAGAGAAAGAATAATGGTAAGGGGTAAGGAATACAAGAGGCAAGGCATGGTATTTATAGGCAAAACCCAAACTTGGGAATATTTTACCGAGGCCGGCGCGTCACCCACGCGTTGACGCGTGGGAGGCGCGCTAGACACCCAGAGAAAATATTCCCGAGGCTTTGGGTGTTTAGCATTATAAATGCCTTACCTTGCTAAACCCCCAATTGTACTTCACACTAAACCTTAACGTTAATCAAGCTAAGGTTTACCAACTCAAATAGCCAATTTAGAAAATCATTTGTGAAGTGTTTATAAGAAAACCAAATACCAAGGGTAGAAGAGTAGAAAGGGTAGTTTGGTAGGGGTAGAAATGGTATTCCTCACATGACATAATAGAGAAGAGAATATGTCATGGGATATTCCTCAAGGGAAGGGTTCAGGTGTAACTATGGTTAGGTTTAAAGGTTTAGAGGTTAACCATGGTTAGGAGTAGAAAGGTTAAGTTTTGAGAAGTAACCATGGTTAGGTTTAGAGAGAGAAGTGTATAGAGAATAAACCATGGTTAGGTTAAAGGGTTTACCCAAGGGAATGTTCCATCCTTGGTATGGTTAAGAGTTAACCATGGTTGGGTGTAGAGAGGTAACCATAGTTGGGTTAGGTTGTAGGTTGGTTAAGTTAACCAAGGTTGGGTTAGGGTTAAGTGTTGAGAACTAACCATGGTTGGATGAGGTGAACCATGTTTGGGTTAAGAAGGGAATATTCCAAAGGTATATTCCTTTGCTTGGGGAGAAAGGATGGATGAAGGGTTGAGATGAGTTTAGTTTGAAATGGATGGTTAAGATGTGTTGTAAGAGATTGGATGGTTGAGATGGTTTTGATTTGAAATGGATGGTGGAGATCAAAGGAGCCTTTTTGCTTGGGGAGGAAGTGTGATCAATGGTTGAGATTGGTTTGGGTTTGAAATGGATGGTTGTGATTAAACACATGTGTTGGAATAAATAGGAGATTGGATGGATGGTTGAGATGTGTTTAATTTGAATTGGATGGTTGAGATTGAAGATGTGTAAGGAATATAAGAGATGTGTAAGAGATGTGATGTTGTAAGGGAATGGATGGTTGAGATGAGTTGGATTTGAAATGAATGGCTAGGATCAAAAGTGTGTAGGGGACAAATGTACACTTTGTGTAAGTGGTGTAAGGGAATGTTGGAAAGGAATATTTGGGAAATATTGTGGGAGATTTGGTGGTATTGGGTTTGATGGTTTTGGGTTGAGTAGTATCTTGATGAAGAAGATAATTAAGAAAAGTAATTAAGAAGAAAATAATCTAATTGTCATTAAGAGGAAAATGTTTAGACAATTAAGATTATAAGTTGAGAAAATCATAAGTTACTTATTAGTTCAAGTAACACAACGTCGAGAATCCATAGTTTCATATCTCGTGACTTTTCACGACTCGACGTTCTCAACTAATACCTTGGTTCAAACAAGTTAAGTGCTTTGCCTTAATGTAAAGCATAACCCAAGTGGGAAAGGATGCGTTTACGCAAAGTGACCTTTGACTTATTTTGACCAATAAAGGAGTAAACCCGTTACGTAATTAGAGAAGATGTAAGCACGGGATATGAGCATATGGATGCTTTCACATGATGTTACGTGAAATATATAAGCTCCCTAAGTTTAGAAAAGCCTTGGCTATAGGCGATAGCTAGAAAACATGAGTTGGCGTTTTCCCGTAAATGGGTGTTTTAAAAGTAGGATCTCTCAAGTCTTAAAACTCGTTTCGAGTGTTCTCAATTAAGCACATAAAATATGCATACCTGTATTGAAAGATCCATATTTTTCGGGTAAGGGGAAAGCCGACTTTCAAAATTCGTCCTGAAATTCACAGACGCCTGGCGCGTTACCCACGCGTTGACGCGTGGGTGGCGCGCCAGCAGCAGATGTGTGATTCGGGGAATTTTGGCTAACGTTTGTTATTTTATGTGTTTCGATGGTTTATTTGTCATCATTAAAATATAAAGAGATCTCGATCATGTTGCCTCAACATTATTATTATTATTATTATTATTATTATTATTATTATTATTATTATTATTATTATTATTATTATTATTATTATTATTATTATTATTGTTATTGTTATTGTTATTATTATTATTATTATTATTATTATTATTATTATTATTATTATTATTATTATTATTAGTACCGTAGAAACTCGATAAATTAATACTCGATTATTTAATAAACTCTCTAAGATAATATTTTTTGCCGGTCCCGACTCGGGGATAGGGTGTTAAATTAATAATTCACTAAAATTATAAGATAATACATTTTTGATAATTTCTTTAGACCCCATATAAAATATAAATTAATAATTCCTTATATATAGCATATTACATGAATGATTTATGAAGGTTTCTTGAAAAATGACTCAATTGTCTTTTGTTTTTTGTTGAAATCAATTTCCCCTTGAATCTCGTCTCTAATTTTCCTTAGCATGGTAAGAACTTCTGGTGTTGTTTTCTCATAGCTCAACAAGAAATTGTTCAATGTGATTGCCGCTTTAATAGCTTCGTTTCGCGAAAGGGGCTCCATTGTAGAACTTTCATCATCTTCTTCATCGATATCATCTTTAGTAATTCTAATAACGCTTTCAATAATTTCTTCATCAGTCAACAACTGTGCAACTACATTTTCTTATGGGTGAGTCAGAACATCTTCGACATCCATTGCATTGCGATAACCCAACTCTTTGATCAAATTCTGGAGTTCTTGAGTGCTTTCACCACCTTCATCTGAGTTCTCAAAAGTCATGCATACAATAATTAAGTGGAAGCTTGAAAGGTGTTTGTAAACCAAGTATTCTACTATAAATTAATAAAATATTAATTAATATATAAATTAATAATTATTAATTTATCGATTAATTAATAACTCTTTTAATTAATAAATTTTAGTGGTTCCAAGTGTATTATATTATAGAGTTTCTACTGTATTATTATTATTATTATTATTATTATTATTATTATTATTATTATTATTATTATTATCATGTTTTTCTGTTCTTCCAAGCCGTCTATATTTATAAATAATATGGCTTGTTTTCATTGTTTATAGTTATTAAATTGTTAAAAAAAATTGTGTTTTAGAGTTTTATCTTTTGTTAGAATTTATTCATTGGAGGTTTCATCCTCGTTTATCAATCCTCGGATTAAGGTTAAGAAAATTCACTTCCATATCAGTTGGTAGCTAGAGCTTGTTAGTATCATGGACGGTGAATGATGTAGAAGATTCAAAAATCCACATCGTTGGTAGGATATGATCTGGAGAATACATGGATCATGGTGTAACCAAACCCATGAAAAAACTTGACAGGAGTTATATTATGCTAGAAAAACTACGTTCCGTTATTGTAGGTGAGCCATCGATCTACAAAAATCATGATGGTTGTAACAATTCGCATTTTCAGGTTAACTTCCATTTTCGAAAAATTTCACTATTCATTTTTTACTATTCACTTTTACTATTCACTTTTCCGAATTTTGATTTTTATTTCATATTCTCGTGTGATAAATCATTTCCATGGCAAAATGAAAGTTTGACACTCATCAGATCATTTTCGCGAAAGTTATTAAGGAACTACACGTTTTAGGGTAAAACGTCATTCAAAAATCCTACGCACAACGAAACTCGACCGCGTTAATTTTCCCCGCATCAGAAAAATGTTTGATACACTCATGATTTAATTGAGAATTTATCATGACTGAGAAAAATGTGACCAAATAAACCTCGGCCGTGAGAAACATGAATTTTCGTTTTTATGCGCTTTTACTTAGCCGTAACCTTAGCCTATACCTGCACCGCGTTTCTAAGACAATTTGAGTTTTCACATTTTTGAAAAAAGTCAACATATTTTTCCCTCCTCCTTTGACCAAAAATCATTCCTTGATTTTATAAATCATTCCTTAATTTTTAGACTTACGATTTTATGTCTAAATGACATTAAATACCAACCGACACTAGACTGAGCCCAGTCTAGATATTATAAGTCTTTTAAAATCATTATTATCATATTAGAAAAGTAACATTTTACTTTTCTCAATTTTACACAATATTCGTACGTTTTACGTATTACGCGTTTTAGACCCGTGTTTCCAGTTTTAGCAGGGTTTTAGCACCTCAATGGAACCTACCACTCATTTTATATTTTATTATGGAGTATTTTGACAAGTTTAATCATTCTTCCAAGTTTCACATTTTTACGATACCCGGTTTTACGTTTTATGGCTTAATCATTTACGGTTAGCAATTTACGGAACCAAAACTAGCTCCATAAGTAGGATAATATCACAAACCAACCAAGTCATCATCCTATCCCATTGCAAACCGCCATTAGGGGGGGGGGGGGAGGATTCACCTTGTGTGGCTTGATCTTGACCATTGATTCATTAGATGATTACATGTGTACAACTTAGGCTCCAAGTAAAACTTGGTCACCAAGTTTAGGAGATTTCCTAGTTATTTCCTAACCTCCTCAACTCACTATAAAAGCCCTCCCCTCCTCCTCTCTTGTCGTCCCATATCTCACACACAAACACTATTTCATTAGCTAGTTTACTTCAAGTTATAATCAAGAGATCAAGTGCAATATCAACACATAAACCCTAGTTTGGTTTTGATTCATCAAACTACTTCAAATCCTTAGAAACTTTTGGTGATTCTCTTGAGTTTAGATCCACTCAAGTCACCTAAACCCTCATCATAAATCCTTCAAGAATACAATTGTAGAAGGATTGCTAATGTGAAGAGAAGCTTGTCAATCAAAGTCCTAATCCTTGTTCTTAACATCATTTCTTTTAGAAAGCCCAAAGTTGTAAGCAAACCCTAACATACTTCTTGTTAAATATCATATTCATGCTATTTACATATCATTCATACTATATTTTGTCTTGTGATCATGTCCATGATGTATAAAAATGGGTAAAATAAGTATTGGTATATATATGTTAACATATGTTAAGATAACAAGTAAACTAGTAACTTTCTTGGTGAAATCTGATCAAAATGGTATAATCATGATTTTGGACAATTACATACTGTTATAGAGGACTTAACAAGGAAAACATAGCAATTTGAACCACCTAAAACGAGTACACGAGTCAAAAGTTATGGCCAAAAGAAGTTAGCGAAACCAAAACGCCGAATCTGCCAAAATAGCATTCTGATCAAAATCCGTATTTTTTTTCGAGGCTCTTCTGGTCCGATTCATCAAAAACTTAAAACACAAAAGTTGTCCGGAACGACGTTTTCGTTCAGGAGTGAAGAAGGTCGAGCCCTGAAAATGCTTTAGAGTGATATTTTTCTTCAGTTTCTTAACAGCTATTTTATATACCAAAGTTACTATATAATAGTTATGGTTTAATAAGACCAAGAAGTCTAATGACCTAAATTCAAGACTACAACCATGGCTAAAGCCAAGGTTGAGTCTCAAGACCATGGAACAATGACCAAAGGTCACGGCAAGGCCACGACTAAATGACCATATAAACTTACCTAGGCGAAAACATGAGCTAGAGAGTTAGCGATAACTTAAACATACAATTTGGATCTACTTCATCTAAAGAACCATGAGATCTTACAAGTAATTGTCATACAAGATTAAGAAACTCATTCTAATAACAATCTTCATGTAAAAGTAAACTTTCCTAAGTTTATTCAAATATTGGACATGAACTTTTCGGATCAAAACTTATATATATATATATATATATATATATATATATATATATATATATATATATTTTATCAAATACTACAATAGTAGGGAGCCTCATGTGAGGAGTTCATTAAGTAAGCCGTTGAGATGAGTTGTGGATTTACGAATTAAAGTGTCCTGGTTCCTCGAACATTTACTACATGACTTCTGAATTATGTCGGCCCGAACGGTAGTAAGCGATATATAAACTATACATGTTTCATAAACCATTTCTTTTCAAAGACTTACACCATACTAAGTACTACATCATGGACTAAATGCAAGACATATATAGGCAATTCTTCATATTCTTTACTCCAATCCTAAGTCGCAATATTCTATTATAGGTTGCTCGTAGAAACCTTCGCGATTCGACCACCACATTCACTACTTGCTATATAACTTAAGGTGAGTTCATAGCCCCACTTTCTATTACTTAATTGTTTTACAAACCCTTGGGGGGAATACATGCTATTTTAAACCGAACACAATGCTTTTCAATTGTATGCTTGCCTGATTGTTTTATTATCACTAAGTACTATCCTTGCTAAAACCAATATCCCTTATTATGAACCATTTAATCACTAGTAATAGTGAGCGCGAATATTGTGAATAGGCCTATTGGGATTGACGAATCCCATTTGTATTGACTAAGTTCAAACAAATGCACTAATATTTGAGATTTAGGTATGTTAGCAAAGTACCTATCGGGATAACTCTGCCGATTGATATTGGTACCCGTTAACGTTTTGGTGTCATAAGCTTAGTGTTATAATACGTTTTATGGGCGTATAATAACGTAGCCCATCATTTTGTTTTCCAACCGTGAGTATGAGTCTAATTAACTCATACTACCAACATATTGTGTTCAACCATTAAACAAACTCTATGAATATCACTCAACCTTTGTGTTGACCTCTTAAGCATGTATTTCAGGTCCATGATCATCAAGGATGGCACGGATATTCAAGAGGGCTATAAATTCTATTATCATTCAAAAACTCGTTTAATGTAATTTGTAAACATGGAACCATCTGGGACCTCATTTTGTAATCTCTGATATTTATATAATTTGAATGATAAATCTTTTAAAACGACTCAATTAGAGTTCGTTTTCTATTATTGTGACTATTGTGCCGTCGAGTAACACACAGTTTGAATTCCGCTGCATCCATGAATTGGGGGTGTTACAATGGTAGCAATTATTGATGTTCAAGAATTCGTCCAACCATAGGCGGATCTATTGACAATCGTAGGTGTAATGATCCTATTCAAACTAGGAGGTTTGATGAATTAGAGGAAATGTCGAAGATCGAGATTCGACTACCAACAATCAAATTGTTTCACTCAAAATTTTTGATTAATAATAAAGCATTTTCTTTAATTATTGACAATTATGGGGCTAGGAATTTGGTGTCGACAAAATTGGTCAATTATTTTAATTCACCAATGAAGATTTGTCCGATTAGAAAAACACAAGTTTCTTCGATTCCAATATCTATTAGTAGGTCTTATAAACGTGAAGTGTTTTGTGAATTGGATGACATGGAGGATTTTTATATTCGGTTGTGAAAAATCATGGCGATGTGAAGTTCAAGATTTTTATGATTTAGAAAGAAACAGAATTGTGATGATTCTATCCAAAGAGCAAGTATATTTACCAATGGCCAAGGTTGAGATTGAAGAATATATATTGAAGACTGAGGTTGTTCAAAAACACGTTGAGAAATTCTAAGAACTTCAAGTTTGTGAACGTTATAAAGACAAAAAATCAACTTTGGTGGAATCAACAAAAGAAGTTGTAGTTTTGAAGAATTGTGAAGACAAAATTTTGGGTTTTAAAGATGAAGAACGTGTTGAAGGTTTGAAGATTGGTGAAGTCAATCAAGCCTTTAGTATCTATCTTAATGAAAGGGAGACATATAAGGTTAGATATTTGAAGCATCTCAAAGTTTACAATTATTCATCAAACAAGTTATCTACCCTAAGAGCTCGAAATTTATTTTTACTTTGAAGAGGGAAGATTATTTGGAATTAATCAATCAAAGATCGGGTTCGTGTGTTGACTTGTGGGAGTGTGAAAACCGAGTGAAAACTAAAGACATTAGTCAAAAGTTAAGTTTCTATCCCACGAGCTAAATTACACATGAGAACTCAGGGTCAAGTTCTTTTCAAGTGAGGGGGAATGACGGGGATAAGATCGTGACCCAAAGCCTACAAAATAGTCTAAGATGTAAAACAAGTCGAAAATGGTCGAAAGGGGCCTAAATGCGTCGCATCAGCCCAGGATCCGCCGCATCTGGCCATCAAGTGAAGCTAGGCCTTACCCTGTTTAGAAGATGCGCTGCATCCCCTCAAGTGAGCCGCTTTTAAGGGATTCAATGCTAAAACCATGTTTTAAGTTTTTGGTATTTTTATTTTTTAAGAAAGCGCAAGGGTGTGTTTAGGATGTTTTTTTAGTTTGATTAGGTTTCTTTTCATCCAAGCCATTTATACTTATCAATAAAGGTCTTGTTTTCATTGTTTATAATTATTGGATTATTGATAAATTTATGTTTTAGAGTTTTATCTCTTATTAGGATATGTTTCATCCACGTTTATCAGCTATTTTGATTAAATTTCACAAAATTTGTTTTCGTGTGCTATGTTAATATGCTTAAAGTTGTATCTAATTTCATTTTTGAACTTGCGTGATAACATTTTTTTGTTACAACCAATAATCTCACTTTTTCACAATCGAATCTTTTGTATAATAAAACAAAACCCCTATTAGAAATTTCCATTTGAAAAAAATGAATTCATACCTTATTTAGTAATAATTTATTTAAAAAAAAAAGATTATTTTTTTATTATGTAACATTTTATATTTATCCAACACAAGTAGAAGATAAATACAAAAAATATAGATAAGATACAATTAATAATATGATTAAATTTTTTAAATAATTATCTTTAATAATAAAAAACTATAATTAAACATCATAAATCAAACAAAACAAAGATTAAATTACTTGTTTTTTAATAAATAAAAATATATGATTCAAAAAGTTTTAAAAAATCCGCGCGTGCGCGGGCATTATAACTAGTAAAACAATATCATATAAGTTTGGGCATCTTGATAATTTTACTTTTGTAGAAGCAACAACCACAAATGTGGTGATAAGTCTATCTTTTATAACACAAGATAATTTTCGTAACAATTTTTTTTTTTTTTTTTTTTTTTTTTTTTTTTTTTTTTTTTTTTTTGTGGGGAATTACATATATATCTAATAAAATTTCGAAAATTACATATCTCTTCAAAACACTAGTTTTCAATGTATGATGTAAAAATTACAATGTTAGTAAAGCATGCTTTAAAAAAATATGTAATAATAAAGTTTCTTTAAGGATATATGTAAATGCCCTAATTTTGTTTAGCCCCTACGCCGCCTTCTTATAAGATCGTTCGGGGTTGAATGGGCTAGTGGCCATTAGATCTAAAGTTGTGGGATCAAGTCTTAACATGTATGTTACTTCTTTCGTCTTATGTTTATTGTTCATATTTCTATTTTAGTTTGTCCCAAATTAATTGTCCATTTTAAAAAATAGACTGAGAATTTAGTTCCAGTTAACATATTAGCCGCACTTTTGAGGTTATTATTACAAAATTTAAAATTGATTAGTTTAAGGTAAAGCTGTCATTCTGAAAAAAGTAACAAAAAGAAAGTTGTAATGATGATTCTTTTTTTAAACTGTATATTTTTTCTATGGACAATTATTTTGACGCAGAGATTAATATATACGGATTAAAAAGTATAGAGTAAGTTAGATTACAGAGTGTGCTTGTGTGTCTGTACCATTAAAATAAATAAGAAAACTGAGAGGGTCTAATTATGAAAATGCATTGTGATGAGTGGGAGTGGCGGTGACACGAAGGAAGATAAAGGATGATAATGACCTGTATCTTTACCCTACTACCATACAAGCTGTGGTGACCGGGATGGTTTGGAGTTTTGTATAGTCAAAACTTCAATGTTTTTTTCATGAACGAGTTGACTTGGATTTTTGTCAAGACCAAACTTCCATGTTCATCTTCAAAAGATGATTTGGGCTTCTGTATGGGCTGATTTAAGCTTCATTGGGCTTACTCCAAATGATTGTAAAAGGTAGATAACTAATAAAAAAAAGGTGATTGTAGTCTGCCGGGAATGCCTCGGTACTCTTTCTAATAAAAAAAGGTGATTTTTGTCAAGACCAAACTTCCATTATATTGAACATTAGTAAGTTTAAATTGAATTGAATTGGTGAATATCCCTTTTTTATTTTTTATTTTATTTTATTTTTGTCTAGATCAAGAATTTACATGAATTTTGCATGTGTCAAAATAGGGGAAAAAAAAGTTAAAAAGGAAAGAAGTTAATTTTTAAAATTTAGTGATTAAGTTTAAACCATTAAGAAATTTAATTATGTAAACTGATGGAGAAAAAAATCTACAAGCCATTGTGTAAATTAAAAATTATAAAACTTAAATAAGAAAAGAAAAAGGAGTAATTAATTAAACTTATTTGAATTCAAAATAATTTATATTATAATTGGTTAATAAAATTTACATTTAAGTCAAAAACTTTATAAAAATATCTAATCTTAAATTTTCTCGAACATGTTTTAGCGAAACTTTCTGTAAGTTGAAATGAGACGGTAGAAAATGTTAACTCTTCCATTAGACACTGTATTCCCATTAGTTCGAGTTTCAATACATTGTGAACGAATTTCTTTTTCTCTACGACACATTACATGTTAATCATATAATATTTAAAATAAATTAAGGTCAACTCTATATGAGTTTTTTTTTTTGAAAATTGACTTTCTATTAACATGAAATCCTATTACATGAAATCCTATTACAATGAAATCCTAATATTATTACAAAGAAATCCTGTTGCCAAGGTTCGAACCTTGGTCTTTACCCTGAAAGGCCGAAGCCTTACCAACTAGTTTCTACTTTGTCATATGCAGGTATGTCTTTAAATGACGGATAAAGACAAGCGTTGCATCAAGCTAGAACATATATACGAGTCCATTGTTTTTGGAGTGTTTGGATATAGTTTTGAAACCTAAATATACATGTAGCAATTAATGTTGAAACCTTTTATATGTGCTTTTATTTAGTGGAAAATCAAAAAAATAGATCAAACTATGACTACTCTGATTAGTACGACTTATGTCATGCCTCTTGCATGCGGAGTGGGTGAGGATCTGAAACTAATATAAAAAGAATCCTCTTTTAGTGATAAATTCATACATATAAGCAATTTATAATTGTTCAGTGCATAATATATAATGTTTTAAAGCATGTTTGAGATTTTGGATCCAAACACCCTCCATCGTGTGTTTTTTTCTTTAATAATTTAATTTCTTAAGTAACAAATGATTTAGTTATGCTGACAAACTGACGCATATTGCATATTATATTATAATATATACCGAACCTCAAAATTTAACGGGATCATTAGCGTTTTTTTAAGGCCTCCGTTATCCAATAATATGGCTTCTCATTGGTGTTTAGGTGTTGGATTTAGTATTACGAGGCCCAACTGTTAAGCCTCTAATACGTTGGCAAAATATTATTGGTTGTAATGTGTTGGTCCATGAACTATTCATCCCCATTTAGGCGTAATCCCACCTTAATATTAATTAGAATTTGTGATACGCCATTGGAATTACAAATACACTGTAGAAACTGGTACGACGCCATGAAACATATCACAAGTGTCTACAAAATACATATTATTTTATGGTGATGTGTGATTAAGAAGCTTCATGAACACTTTTCTTCTTCAAAGATACACAAACCTGCACAAGAAAGACAAAGCCATATTCAGTGAAAGAAACAAGGAAAAAAAAAAAGAAAAATTGTAAGAACTTGAAGATACAGAAACGTGTTGTTGAGACAAAGGTGAGTTTGCAATTTTATTTATTTATTTATTTATTTTATTTATTTTTTTTTTTGGGTAAAAGGGCTTCTTACCATGGTAAAATATTACTCAAAAAACTGATAAATACATGAATGTGGCTGAATACTACATTGATTTACAAAGACAACACCCTAATATGTGTTAAAACTAACTACATGATTCGTCATACTGAATCATGAAAGCTAAACTAGGCGAAGACACGACATAAATAGGAACACAAAACAGTCCGAACCTATGCCTAAGAAATATTCTACGTTGTGTTGTTAAGGCCTTCCGCAAATACACCACTAACGTTCCAAGTGTCCAAGAGCAGAACCACTGAATTCGTCTTCTTAAATCGAAAAGTAAGCAACTTTAATATTACATTATGAACAATAATGTCTCGAACTTGCGCCACAGTCCGACTCTAATTCTAAAATAAGCGAAAGTTTCTCTCCTGCCAAATGAAATAAGTCGTCGCAGCAAGCACCAAACGAGCAACAACACTAACAATGGATCTTTTAGTTGATAACGGCTTGATCCAATCAACAATATCGTCCCAAATGGGGCCTACGCCATCCATACCAGCTCTCGATCTCACCAAAGACCATACCTGTGAAGGAAAGGAGCACTCAAAAAATAGATGGTTATGCGAGTCCGGGACTAACTTGCAAAAAGTACATAAGAACAGGTTTAAGTTGGTGGCGTCGCCAACGTCCCATTGCCTCAACATGTCGTGCGGCTTTAACCTCTTCCTCATAATAAGCCACATTAGAAAAGCATGCCGAGGAACACAGTTAGGAAACCAAATGATAGAAGCCCAATCTACTTCATTACCTCTAGGACGAATGACGTCCCAAACAGCATGAGCAGAAAACGGCTTCCCATTGCCATGCAAATCTTTCCATACTAACTGGTATTCATGGTCATGACTAAGAGGAGGAACCATGCAATTATACAAAACCGGGGCCCTAGTATACCAAGATAAAGGCCACGCCCAATCTCCACCAACAATAATATCAGAAACTACAGTAGATAACAAGAAACCTTCACTTGCAATAAGACGTGGGGTAATATGCGAAATCAGAGGACATGTTTCGCACCAGATATCAAACCAAGCTGAGGTTCTGATATGTGTCTTTTTGCACATATCTTTTCGTCCAATTTTCAAGTCAAAACGATCAAAAACACTTCAAAATGGTCAAATGACATCACAAATATTCTTGGAGTATGTTTTTGTGTGTTTCAGGTACAAAGGATTGAAAACAGACGAAAAACGAGCAAAATATGAAGAGTTGTCCAAATCAGTCCCTGAACTTTCATAAATTGACAAAATTGGTCCCTGGTAAAATAATTTTGAAAGAAAAGTCAACCCAAATCTTTTAAAAGTCAAATGTTATAAAAAATGATCTTTGGGTAAAAAGTTTTCAAAAGATTACAAGTTGGTCCCTGTACTTTCAAAATTGGCATTAATGGTCCCCGGGAATTTTTATTTGAAGTAAAATGATGAAAGTGACCTTGGGAAATCATTACTTGGCAAAATGGGCCCTTTGATGAAGTTTGAGAAATTGGCAAGAAATACCCTTCAAAAATTCAGAAAATACAAGTTTAGTCCTTGTGATTTAATTACTAAACTTCAAAGGGACCTTTGTAAATTATATCCCCAAGCCCACCTTATCCCCCCCCCCCCCCCCAAGCCCAACTCCCACAACTGTCCACCCTTAAGCCCAATTTACATAAATCCAGTAACCACCCCAACCCTTTTACTAATATAACATCTGACCTTGACTTGGTCAAACCACGCTTCACCTCACCCCTTTTACTCAGTCAACAAACCAAACCCCAACCTTCCCCATCCCTGCTATTACCCATGATACATCCCCCCTCCTCCAACCCTTCATGTGATACCAAACCTTCACGTGATACCACTCCATCCCCATCAAAAGCATTTCCCAAGAAGTAGTCACAAGATACCCATGCCAGGTCATTAATCCACAACTCACAAATGGGCGCCAAATTGATTTTAAAGGCTGAGATCAATGAGAAACCAATCCAAGGGATGGGATTCACTCAAAGAAACACAACAGCAAGCACAATGGATAGAAGAAACACAAAGGGAAAAAGGACATGATGAGTGAAGGCCACTTTTTTTTATGAGTGGTATTAATAGCCGTGTATGCCAAAAAGTATAAGGCATTAGAAAATTAGGTTTTAGTAGTCACTTAATTAGGTTTTAGTAGCTGTTAATTAAGTAGTTTTTTTTATTAGTCTTATTTTCAAACTTTCTTTTAAATTATGTACTGTTTTCTCTGAATCAACGCAAATCCTTTTTTAAACTTTTCTTGTCTTCCTAAAAATTGTTTATCTACTTTAGCTTATTGTATGCTTGTTTATTGTTCACACTCGCTTATCTAGTCATAACTTAGTTTCTTGCATCTGCTTACATCTGTCTCACCTAGCCGTTTTTGATCTATGTATTAGTTAAGTTAGAGTTGGAATCAGTTGACAAGATTGCTAGAATAACTTGTTGGTAGTGCTTATTTCATAGGATTATGCAAGTGTGTCCTAACTGGCCTTTGATTTTTGTAAGTCAATTACCTCATTTGACCCAATTGCACATCTGCTGATCAGGTTCCCAAACTCACCATTTGGGTTTACCGTTGCAGCAACCAAACAGTCCACACACTCATTTGTAGCTTAAATTTTAGGTAGGGTAAAATCAAGATTTGGGTTTCTAATTTAATTTTACAAGCAGAAAGTAGATTAGAGATTTACCAATGAGCTTATAGAACTTTGACTCCTTTGCATATTGTCACTTAATGCCCCATTTAGGCCACTGTTGGGTCGCATCAGTTGTGTTAGAGTCTATTCAATATTTTTTTAGTTAGTGCCGAATTACTTAATTCCCCTGTTTATTTAGTTAGCATAGCTTAATTCATGTTAGTTATTTGTGGATGTTAGCTTATTAGGTCTAGGTTAGCTTATTCCAGCTTATTCTTGCCTTAACAGTAGGTTAGTTTGCAAGCTTTGGAATTTTAAACTTCTGTTGGATTACTTAGCTTTTTGCAGCTTACTTGTTGTTTCTTTTACTTCACTTAGGTTACAAATAGGTTAAAGTAAGTTAGGTTTGCTGGTCATTAAATTTAACAAGTCAAACTCACCCATTACAACCTGTTACAACAGTACCTTTAGGTTCCAACAGCCCGCAAGAAGCGATTTTTAATTTGTTCGTTAGTAACCCATTTGGCTTAGAATTTGGTTTGTGGCTTGTTTCACGGCTTATTTACATAAACATATTTTTAATTAATTTTTGTGATTTTTTTTAAAGCTTATTTTGCAGCCCAAAGTTGCCCTCTTGGACTGTTTATGTCTCAGTTTTAGCTTATTGATTGGTGCCTGTGATTTAGCTTCTTCTACCTTGTTTGTTGGATTGTTTGACCTTGTTTAGAGTAGCTTAGGGATGGTTCAAGCTTTTGCTTCTTTTAAATTAGCTTTTGTCCTTTTAGATAACTTTTAGTTTTTATTTTTTTTAAATCTCATCTCAAGCTCACCACTGTGTGGATTTTTAAGCTTGCATAAGCTTTGTTAATGCTTTTCAGTAAAAAGTGCCTTTCAAAAGTTGGTTAAAATCTGTTGTTAAGTATTTTGTAAAAAGAAAATTTGAAAAAAAAAATAGTTTAGCAAAAAGTGCAAGAGGTGGGATTCGAACCCTGGACCTCTTGCACCCCCAAGCATCACATAACACACACCATGCACCAGTCGCCCTAGGGTCTTTTTCATGTTTATATTTGCACATTTTATTCTTATAGTGATATGTATTGTTAAAGCTTATTTGCTAATTAGCTTATTATAACAGCTTTTTATTAAGCACTTGGTAATTTTATATTTTTCCCTAGTTCATTTCATCATTAAGTACTTCATAAAAAAATTTCAGATTTTTCAAAATAGTTTTAGTATTTTTAATCATTTTAATTAGGATGTTTAGTAATTAATTAATAATAAATAAATAAAAAGTCAAAAAAATAATTTTCTTTTTTCCAAAAATTTCTTTTGTCATTTAGAATGTAAGAAAATCATTTTTACACCCGTAGGACTTGCATAGCTTCATTTTCACATTTTATGTTGCGCGTTCACGTTTTATTCAAAGTAACTTTTACGTTTTTAAACTTAGCTTACGTTTTAAGGTTCCCTAGCTCCCGATTATTGTTCCCGTAGACTTTTAGGTAGTTTTTAAGTTTTATTTAGCATTTCTTGTTTGTATTCGTGTTTTAGTTTCGTTTATTTTATTCTTCGTATGTTATTTTAATTTAGCGTAATTCAACAATTCCAAATAATCTTTCAACATCCTTACAAGCATTTTAATCTCCTAATCTCACACGATATTGTCAATTCACACCTCGTTGGGACACGACCCGGGTAATCACTTACCCGGTATCACATATATATATTGTATTCACAAGTATCGCAAGTTAAACTTTTCCTAAAGGTTAATTAGCGAATTCTACTCACGTCTACTGTGTATATTTTTGATACGCACTCAAAAAACGCACTATCAGGTTCTCACACCATTACCCAATATAGGGCATATGAAAGGCCTAACTAGATCACGTAAATGAAGGATTTTCCTCCATCCCCAAGTCATTCCCGATTTAGGAGGCACATTCCAAAAGTTCTCACCTCGCAATTTATATGAATAAACCCAACGAGCCCAAAGGGAGTCTTTACGAGTAATAATATGCCAAAAATTTTTAGTCATTAATGCAATATTAACCGATTCAAGACTTTTAATATCTAGACCACCCTCTTGTTTTGGGAGACACACAATATTCCACACCACGGTTGCTTTAACCCTCTTCATTTCACCTTGACACCACAAGAAACCTCGCATAGCTTGCTCAATTTCGTGAATAATCCAAATAGGTAATAAAAACACCGAAGCCCAATAAATATACATAGACGACAACACCGATTGAACAAGCTGTAATCTACCTGCACAAGCTGTAATCTACCCGCAAAAGACAATGACTTATTTTTCCAATCACCAACTCTAGATTTAACACGTTCAACCAAAATCCTACAATCATGATTCATAAGTCTAGAAGAAATGAGCGGGACTCCAAGATATTTAACAGGCAGCTTACCCTCAACAAAAGGCATTACATTCAAGATAGACAACTTCACATAGATTATTATGAATTGAGGTTTAATTGTTTGGTGAGTAAAATTGAATTGGGGCTTAATTATTTGACATTAAATTAACACCCTTTCAAGATTTTATATAAAAGATTGAAACTTTTTGATTTGTGATTTTTTGGATGTTGATGGAGGTTGAAGAGTTAGAGTGGAAACGGGTTGAATCACGATGAATCTTGATTTTCTGAACCATAATTAATTGGTGTGGTGTTGCAGGAACGTTGTTGGTTCTTATTTATGTAAACAACGGCTGGAGGATAGTGTGCTGATGGGTCTTTGCATTTAATAGATATGCTCATTCAGGTATGAGGTATCATCTTTTTTTTATGTTTGTGAAGAATAAGTAGTTTCTAAAATAGTGTTTGAGTTTGATGTCTATTTGATAAATTCATATTAAAGAGAGATTGTTTTGGATTTTATGTTCTAACATGCACATCGTAGTATGATGATACGAATACGGGTTTAATTATTATGTTTTAGATAGATTTTTTTTAAGTGGAGTAACAAAGTTAATTAACGTAAATGTTAACTATAGATTTTAGCTTTTATACATTTTAGGAATAATTCATGTATTCTGTTGTATTAGACATATCTGAAATGGCGTTTCGAAATGATGAAAAGGGTGTGAGTGATGATCTTTATGACTTCTTTTGCAGGTAAGAAAGGAGAGAGACTTTGCAGGTTTAATGCCAAAGTTTGTTGACCTTAAAAGTTCGCTTGAAGGTATCTTGAACAGCCGTCATGGTAAATGGCAGCTTTTGTAGTGTGACAAAGAGAATGACAGGACGACTGTTGGTTCATGGGAGTAAGTCCTAAAATATATGGGGTGTTTGGGATTGCCTTTAACATACTTATTACAATTAATGGATGATTATTGTGTTTTGCTTGGTGCTATATAGTGAAAAAAGGGGGTGTTTGGACTCAATATGGTAAAAATGATATCACCTATGCAACGACAGTTTATGTATTTGGACTCTAATATTGTGAATGAATATTTGTTCCCTTTAGCTGATAAGGCTGCACTTGCAAACTATGTCGTTGCCTCAAAACTAGATTATTTGCACCTGCTTATTGCGTTTTGATATACCAGACATGTATTTTGAATGTGTTTAGTATTTGCTTACTCAAACTACTTATCTGAATATTATGTTCACATGTCAATAATCAAACTAACAAATAGGATGCTGAAAACCATTGCAAATTTGTTTTGGTTTGTCATTGTAGAGTGGCGCAGATGAGAAGTACTAAACTTCAGGTACTTTATGAGGGGCGTACAAAAAGCTCAAATGGTTTCTTTGGCTTGGTGATTTGCTCAACTGGGCTCTCATAAACAGATTCGGAAGGCATGTTTTTAATTGTCTCAAGTCACATGTTTGCACTGCAAGCTGGTACGGTGGTTTCTTTACTCCTCAATCATAGAAATAACCTTGGTTAGAATTAATTAATTTATTTGCTTAGCCTGGTTTAGTTGTAACATTTTTTCCTTTATAAAGTTTCTATATAAAAAAGAGATGGTGTCAAGTTTATTGCATTTGTAACAAGTATTTTAGTGTCAAAAAGATCTAAGATTGACGCTCTACTGAATGATCTTGGTAATGATACTCTACACACCAATTACTAGAAAAAAATCTAATAGTATAAACAAAAAATAACGATTTTTTTAACATGGTCATATTTCATCTTGCAAGTTCTATTGCGAGACAAATGACTCTAATACAGCCTGCCACTGATTTTGTTGATTCTTCTGAAGTTTGTAGCCTCATTAAAATGAAAGGGTACTAAAAAAGGCTCAATCAAATGTATGGGAACGTGCTCTTGATAGGGTGGCGCACCAGGAGATTGTCGTATGAGCTTTGGCAGACTTACCAATCATTTATTCATGCTAAAGGTCAGATGTTTCAATGCTTTATCTCTAACGGGTCAAGTGGGCAAAAGAATATATTGTAATTATATATAACGCTTAAACTTTTTTATAACAAAAATAGATAAAATATAGTTTCATGCTAAACTGTTTTGTTTCAACTTATAAAGAAAAAATGTCTATTTTGACCCGGTATCAAGTGTTAAGATCTTTGCTAAGATATGTGTCTTTATGTAAGTTGTACTAGACACTATATTGACTTAGTGAATGGTAATTCAACATTGAGCAGTTACGATGCATTACAGACCCAAAAAGGCCCAGAACAATTTTTTTTAAACTTTTTATGCATCTATTTGTTATCTAAACAGCCCATCAGAAGGGTTTGTCCAAATAACCACATACCAGAAATTCAAAGCGCTTTTCTGCAATTATATTATATATATATTCTAAAACCCATTGGGGGTTTGTGAGTGTAAAAGCACTGTTCATGCTACAGTGCAGAACAGTGCACAACAGTGCCCACCTTTTTTTTCCGTTTGCTACAGTGCAAAATAGTACCCAATTTTTTTTTTTTTTTTTTTTTTTTTTTTTTTTTTTTTTTTTTTTTTTTAATATAAAAGAGATGCACCGCCCTCTAATTAAATTTTCGTTTTAGACCATGAGGTTATGGATCTATTGCAAAGTTAGTCCGGCCGTTAATATTGTACAGAAGAAGGCCCTCATATTAACTTTTAATTTCAAAGTTAGTCTCTAAATACTAACTTTGCAACATACCGACAATCTCAGGCCGTTAAAAAAAAATACTATTTTCAGAAACACTTTACGAAAATAGTACTTACGGTTATCAACCTTTTGCATATTTAGTCCTTAATAACAAATTTTTTTTATACAACCGTTTAATTTCGAGTTTAGATTAAACAAAACATTCCCGCAGCAATGCGCGGGTAAACCCACTCGTTATGTCCAAACAGCAAGACAAAACCCAACGTTTGTGGCATGGTCAGGCGGGGCCGTACGTTCTTTTATTATTATTATTATTATTATTATTATTATTATTATTATTATTATTTCCTGTTTATATGTACATATTACAAGTGGTGGTTTAATTTTGACCCATTTTACTTATGAATCTAGCGATTGGGTTTTTAGGACGATGCATTTTGATTTTAACTTTTACGTCACCAACCTGATGAATTTTAACTGGTCCTATTTGATATGATTTCAGGTTGGCTTTTAAGTGGTTTAATATGTGCATACTTGGATTGGACACAGCTCAAGACACATACTTAAAGTCTATTTGGCTGAGTGTCGTTCGGTGATAAGTTAGTTATTTACCATCTTAATCATGGCCATATTCGTGTTTCTTTCAAACCGTTTGTTCAATTATAGTTTTTTTTTTATTTATTTATTTTTATTTATTTTATTTTATTTGAAATAAATCTGCAAATGCAGCAAAAGGATGCATGGAAAGCAGAGTTAAGGGGCTTCAGTAATAAGATTATAAGAACGGATATGATATAAACTGGAATGGAGATAGCAGTCTGTTGCTTTTTGATGTACTTGAAGGTTTCTTGAAATTTGAGGTTAGGTACTTTCTTTTTCGCTAGGTAGTCAGCCAAAATTGAAGGCCCTTTTAGAATGGTACTAAATGATTTGTGTAATGATACGTATAAATAATAAAGCAACGAAGTAAGAGTGATACTGTAAACATGCTGTGAATAAAAACAAAGAAACCAAGTAAAAAAATTAGAATCTATTCTACTATTAACTGGATGTATGTTTTTTTCATTTATTTTTTGTAAGCGTGCTTATTTTGGGATATGGAACGCAAGTGGGATATGGAACGTAAGTGGGGTATGGACAATAGTGGTTCTGTCAAAGCAAACATGATAGAAAGCTCATGGTGTCTTCTAAGCCTCAGGTATTTGTTCTTTGTCAAAGCAAACTGGGATATGTCTGACCCGCACACAAAGCTCGGTTAATGTACAAATGAGTACTTCTGAAAGATGCATTTACTTTTTTGTAAAGGTAAATGAAAATTTTTTCATTGCATCAAATTTGGTTTAATTTACGAGTTGCGTTGCCAATTGAAACACTCTTATACTAACTTATGTGGAGTGTTTGGGTGATGAAATAGGAGCTTAAATGGGTGGGTTCAGGGGGCTGAAATGGGTCAGTTTGGAGGCTGAAATGGGTGTGGGATTGGGTGATAAAATGGGGGCTAAAATGGGTGTGTTTGGGTGCTGAAATGGGGGCTTAAGTGGATGTGTTTCGGGGCTGAAATAGGTGGGTTTGGGTGATGAAATGGTGCTGAAATTGGTGTGTTTGGGGGCTGAAGGGGTCGAAAATGGGTGAGTTTCAGGACTGAAATGGGTGTTCGATTGGGGGCTGAAATGCGGGCTGAGATAGGTGCGTTTGGGTACTGAAATTGGGTCCAAAGCAGACGCGTTTGACTACTGAAATGGGCGGACTTCCGTGATGAAATGAGACTAAAATGGGTATGTTTCGGGGTTGCAGTTGGGGCTAAAATGGGTCAGTTTTGGGACTGAAATGGATGTGGGATTGGCGGCTAATATAAATTTGCATGATGTTGTTGGGGAGCGAATTAAGTTCTTTAGAACATTGCAACTGACCTGGCTCTTCCGCCCACAAACGAGGTCAGTATATATTGACTTATTTTCTGTATAGCAACTTAGATTCATCTAATACTAATATGAAAAAATGGCTTACTGAGCATAGAGGAATTTGAAAAAAATGATAAACTTCAGAGGCGTTAGAGACTGACTAAAATATACATTTAGAGGATTTGTATACCACTTAGCTGAATTACGAACCCAATAAACTAGCTGCTCACACACTTGGTTAGCTAATATAGATTACCATTTCATTATGTTTTATTACTTTTTTGTTGTAATAACATGCATATTGGTTTTTATGTTCGTAATTCAGCTAACTACTACTTACAAAAAGAAAGAAATGGGAGTGTTAACATACATATAACCATAGGACTGCAACATCACCTTACTTTTGGTGTATTAGGATTGCTTGGTCTCCTTTGACTTCCTTTTAGCAATTTTAGTGATCTAAAAGTAGTTTTTGACTTTTTTCATGTTTGGTTGGTATATCGCCATTTTACAGTACTTTGGTAATTCATAATGGATATTTAAAGATAACCAGTGGTTACGAATTTTTACACTGTGTTTTTTCATGTCATCCGTGGTTGTATTGTTATATTGAAATACGAAAGGAAAACAAAAACTTGAATCAAAAAGTAGTGATCCTAAGTTGCCTCCAAACCTGCTTCGATTACACAATTTAACTGATGTAATATATTCAACTAAAAGACAAGTTTAACGCAGATCATGCAATATAAAAGCTCACGTTTTCATTTTGTGCAGTTTAAAGGAGTTGTTAGCAGGCAAGAGCAATTGGACTTTAACCAAGACATTAGTACATGCTGACACACGTCAAACAAATGTTTGGCATGAAGAGTCAAGGCAACGGAGAGTGAAATCGAATTCAAAAAAATGTGAAAAGCAATGTCGATGCAAAAATAATATGAGCTTAGAAAGCTTATTGAAAAGGTAAGGCTTACCCCATTTTCAAATGTGGGTCATTAAATGTGATTGCTAAGTTGACTGGGTTTTAGAAACTTTTATTTTAATTACGATATGATATTAAAGTATTGACGCACCGTGTAATTCTGAATCATTTTTTGTTGCAGTCATTGGGGCATGGTGGTCGAAAGTGGATGACACCAAGACCGGGTTCGGACCGCAGGGAACCGAAGCATGGGGGGGGGGGGGGGGGGCTGAACTGGCATCAGGTGAACATCATATTTTTATATAAGTCCAGTGTCATTGATTTTGGATGCAAACTGTGCTTGAAATATGTGATCCAAATTTTTTGTATAAGAAGAGGCACGAAACATGTAATTTACTTCAAGATTTCAATGAATATGATTATTGGTTATTGAAGGTACAATAAGTATGCATTTATAAATATTTTGATTCTTTCTAGCTAATTTAGCCGGGAATTGCATTTGTACATCTGCTGTTAAAAGCATTGATGTGTTAAAAACACATTTGCCACCAACATTATGGTGGCGTTTAGTTGGAAAACATTTTCTTTCATTTCCTATTTCTTGTTTTGTAGGAAAAGGGAGGGGAGTTTGATTTTCACAAAACAATGAAAAATTTAGAAAACGCGTTTAGTCTGAGAAACATGTGTTTGTGTTTTCCATTTTTCAAAGCTAGAAAACATGTTTGAGTAGTGTTGTTTTATATCTCAATTCACTATTCACCTTAGTAATATTATAAAAACATCATCAAAACACAAAAACAAATATTACAAACTAACCAACTAAATTATAAAATAACTAAAAAAATCTAATACGAGAAAATAAAGAAATTAAAAAATTAAAATATAATAACAAATAACGTTTTCGTCCGATATTTTATGTTTTTGTCTGTTTTTGTTTGTTTTTTTTACGTTTTCGTCTGTTTTTTTACGTTTTCGTCAGATTTTTTACATTTTCATCCCTTTTTATACATTTTCATTAGCTTTTTTATGTTTTCGTCCGTTTTTTTACATTTTCGTTCGATTTTTTGGGTTTTTGTTTGTTTTTTACGTTTTCGTCCGTTTTTTAACTTTTTCGTCAGGTTTTTTAAGTTTTCGTCCGATTTTTTATGTTTTCGTCCGTTTTTTACGTTTTTGTCATATTTTTTACGTTTTCGTCCGATTTTTTTACGTTTTCGTCCGTTTTTTAACGTTTTCAATAGATTTTTTACGTTTTCGTCTGTTTTTCTACGTTTTCATCCGATTTCTTATGCTTTCGTCCGTTTCTTTACGTTTTCGTCAGTTTTTTTTTACGTTTTCATCCGATTTTTTATGTTTTTGTCCGTTTCTTTACGTTTTCGCCAGTTTTTTTTTACATTTTCGTACTATTTTTTTACGTTTTCGTCCTTTTTTTACGTTTTCGTCCATTTTTTTACGTTTTTGATAGATTCTTTATGTTTTCATCCAATTTTTTATGTTTTCTTCCGTTTTTATACGTTTTAGTCCATTTTCTTACGTTTTTGTCCACTTTTTTACTTTTTTGTTTGATTTTGGATGTTTCCATTTTTTTTATAACGTAAAAAGTCTGGCGAAAAAGTAAAAAATCTAACGAAAACGTAAAAAAACGGAAGAAAACGTAAAAAATCTGACGAAAACGTAAAAAAATGGACGAAAACTTAAAAAATCTGACGAAAACGTAAAAAACGGATGAAAACGAAAAATATCAGACGAAAACTTAAAAAACCTGACGAAAACGTAAAAAAACGGACGAAAACGTAAAAAAACAGATGAAAACGTAAAAAAACGAACGAAAACGTAAAAAATTAGACGAAAATGTAAAGAATCGGACGAAAACGTAAAAAATATGACAAAAACGTAAAAAAAACGGACGAAAACGTAAAAAATCGGATGAAAACCTAAAAAATCTGACGAAAATATAAAAAAATGGATGAAAACGAAAAATATCGGACGAAAACTAAAAAAACCTGACGAAAACGTAAAAAACACGGACGAAAACGTAGAAAAACAGACGAAAACGTAAAAAATCTGACGAAAACGTAAAAAATCAGACGAAAACGTAAAAAATCAGACGAAAAAGTAAAGAATCGGACGAAAACGTAAAATATCTGACGAAAACTTAAAAAAACGGACGAAAACGTAAAAAATCTGACGAAAACGTAAAAAAACAAACGAAAACGTAAAAAATCTGACGAAAACGTAAAAAACCTGACGAAAACGTAAAAAAACGGGCGAAGATGTAAAAAACGGACGAAAACGTAAAAAACGGACGAAAACGTAAAAAAACTGACGAAAACGTAAAAAACCTGACGAAAACGTAAAAAACAGACGAAGACGTAAAAAACGGACGAAAACGTAAAAAATAGGACGAAAACGTAAAAAATCTGATGAAAACGTAAAAAATTGACGAAAACGTAAAACAACTGACAAAAATAGATTTTGGGTATTTTAATGGAAAATAAGGGGAAAACAAAAAAAAAAAGAGTTTTGTAGGTTTGTGTTTTAAAGTTGGAAATAGGAATTTTGTGTTTTGTAGAGAATTTTATTAGAAAACACTAACTTCGTTTGACAACAATTGCTTCTACATATGCATTGTGACAAATGTTCGATACATCGATAAAACATTCCCGCAGCAACGCGCGGGCAAACCTGCTTGTTGTTTTAATTGTTCAAAAGATATGTAATCGTAATTTACTACAGTAATTTTCTTCTTGAAATTTATCATAAAATCTTACAAATTTTTAGGTTTGTGTGTATGATTTAGTGTCAAGGACTTTGTTTGTTGATCTAGCTAGATCGCAAGTTCCAGCCACTCTACCGAGTAACACCATGTTTTTCTAATCTTTAAATATATATATATATATATATATATATATATATATATATATATATATATATATATATATATATGATCTTACAACTTTTCAATACGAATAAAATGAACATTCTACTATCTAAAAATTGTCGAATTCACTTTTTTTTTTTCTTCGATCAACAACAATAGTTTCTATATTTAGTTGGTCCAGATTAACTACTCCTCCATGCACTCAGTGTCACATTAACACATCAAATATTAACAAGAAAACTCACAAATCTTGGCAATAGATCAAATCATCATCACAATCATACATTTGCTCGATTAGATATTATTTGCATATTAATTAATTGTCACGTTAGAGGTTGATATATACCCAAAAAATGACGATCCTTTTCACGTTGGTGGCCAGAGAATCTATTGTGTTGGCGGAGTACAGCGGTACATCAACAAATGAAAGCACCATTGCTAGGCAAATTCTCGAGAAAATCACCGGAAATAATGATATGAATGTTTCTTATTCGCAAGATCGGTACATTTTTCATGTTAAGCGTACTGATGGCCTCACTATTCTTTGTATGGCTGATGATGTTGCTGGAAGTAAGCCAAAACTGGTTCCTTTAAATTTTATCTATTCCTACTTTTGGATCATAAATCGTTTAGTTGTTAAATTATCAACTCATTGATTCTAAAGTTGTGATCATATAATTTCATAGTTTTTTGCAATCCTATGATTTCATTTTAAACAGCATTATAAGTCATTTAATGTTGTGAATAGAAAAATGATTGTTGTGAAATGTGCATACTAATCATGCCTACAAATATACCTAATGATTTGATTGGTTGATTTCAAAAAATGATTAGTTGAAATTTGAAGAGATAAAGTACATAATACAATTGTACGAGTGATTTATGCATTAGACATGTTTTTAGGCTTGTGTTGTAGATCTAAATAGCATTACTCTTGTGAATAATATGAAATTTCATTTGCGATAATTGGTAACAACCATACGTCTATATATTAATCGAGTATGCAATTAAGAAACGAACAAATCACAAGTCAGCTAGACAATCATCCTGAATTTAAACTTACACATAACATTGGATGATACTCATTAATACACAAAAAATGAGGCAGAAAACAAACTTTAGTGAGGAAATTTTACTTATATATGTAAGGTACTTTGATTAACTTTGGACAAAGATAACGGAATATCTGTTTCATTAAATAGAATCAGCAAAAAGCTCTATTGTTCTTCTATACAACATCAAATGTAGTAGGCATTGTTTGAAATTTTAAACCCGATAAAATATATATGATAATGAAGGACGAGGCTTGAAGTTAAACCCTTTTTGTAGCGCCCTAGTTGCTTGATTAACTAGCATTGATGGTTTGCACAATAAGGTCAATATTACATGTTTTACAATTTACAGGACGAATTCCATTTGCATTTCTGGAAGACATTCATCAGAGATTTGTTAGAACTTATGGTCGAGTAGTTCTATCTGCTCAGGCTTATGGCATGAATGATGAATTTTCAAGGGTTCTAAGTCAACAAATGGACTATTACTCAAATGATCCCAATGCAGACAGGATGAACCGGTTAAAAGGTGAAATGAGTCAGGTGAGTTAAAGTTTATAATGCAATCAGTGTTCTAAAAGGCGCGCCTTGGCGCCGCAAAGGCCTCGCAAAGGCATGAGGCGTCACCTCCACGCCACGCAATAGACTAAGGCGTCGTCTTAAGGCTTGGCATGAGATGAGGTGCGATAAGGCGTGATAAGGTGTACTGGTATTTGATACGTTTAGAGGATTTACTAGTAATTGGAATTTGGGCATCGTATTTGAGGTTTACTGGTATTTGGCGTTTAGGGGTTTACTAGTATTTGAAGAAGATTACAAATGTAAAAAGAGTTTCTTGACTTTATTCGTTATGTATAACACTTTTTGTAAACTCGATGTATATGAAATATGATATACTAATGAAATATAATATAAATTTATAAATCTATAAATACTTTTTGCCGCCTTAATTCACGCCTTAAAAACGCCATGATGCCACACCTCACGCTAAGGCTTGACCTTGCCGTCACGTCACGCCTCACGCTATTTATAACCTTGAATGCAATTCATATGTTCATTCTTTTATTTCTTTTCTTTTCTCTTCTCTCTTATATCAATTAGTTTTTTCTTTGTTGTCATCATAAGTATCTGCCTTAAGTTAGAGCTCAACATGATCATACATCGAACGAGTTATAGTCCATAACGTCTCTTAATTTCCTTTTTAGCCATATTTTAATCTGATTTTAGACATCTTACCAATTTGCCTATTAGCATCACAAGATATTGATTAGATCATTGTTGCTCACATGTTTTCTCAGTTATAACTTAACAAGAGTACTTAAAGTGAGTGATCAAACTATGTGTGAAGTCAAATGTTCCCTTTTAAGATATGTGAAATTACAAATTATATACGCACAGGGTATTCTAAGTTGCATATGTGATGATACAAATTTTAAATTTTAAACAGGTACGGAATGTGATGATACAAAATATTGACAAAGTTCTAGAGAGGGGTGATCGGTTGGAGTCGCTTGTGGATAAAACTGCCAATATGCAAACTAATACGTTGCGCTTCAAAAAGCAGTCGCGCAGATTCAGAAATACAATGTGGTGGAGAAATGTCAAACTGTACTATTTCAAAACCATGCCCTTTCGTTTAGTTCGCTTTCTATTTAACATGTTTTTTTTTTCAATCCCCAATGAAACCATCAAAATTTAAAATTTGATGGACTAATCTTGCTTAAACTAATTGTTTTATCTAAAATATATATTTACTGTAATTTAATCAAAGTTATTGTATGCAATTACTAACCCTGTGAGTCATGCTTCCATATGTCTACTTTTTGCTTATATAAAAAGCAAACATATGGTAAACTTGACCATTACTGATGATGGACTTATTAATAATGCAGGGTTATCTTAGGATTTGCTCTAGTGGGGATTCTGTATATCGTTCTGGCATTTGCTTGCCAGGGGTTTTCACTTCCTTCTTGTTTCTAGAGCGAAAAACCAAAGTCTACAGAACTCAAAACATTTGATTTCTTGCTACCAAGATACTATGTTTCACTGATTTCTTGCCAGCCCTGTTGCTAGAGAAGTAATAGATTTCTTATGTTTGAAATCCAATCCAGCCTTTTTAAAATATTTCTTAGATATTATTATTCGATAACTTTTGTATTGATTTTTGTTATTATACAAGGAATAAATTTGAATCGATAAAGAAATATCAAAGACTGATTTCACAATAATGCCAGCAACAGGAAATTTGACTATGCATTGAAAAGTTTGCCTTGTAAAACAATTTGTTTTACTTACAAAAATTGCATAGGTAATTAGTGCTGAAAATTTAAAAGGAATCGGACCATCTCAGACACTTCCCCTATGCACCCCCAAATGTGCAACCAGTGAGGTTTAAACTATTGGTATCTAGTCACTCTGTCATTTTGGTGCCTTGGTGGTGTTAGTGCTGAAAATTTGTATATACTTGTTGAATTTGTTTAGGGTGGCCTCAAGGCATTAATTTAGATGAGTTAAGATCAATATAGATCACAAATTCCTTAAAAATCAAATGAGCAAATCCTGGTTTTTCATTTTTCAAGCAAAACAAAAAAACCACTTCCTTTTTTTCTTTTTTTGAATATGAATTTGAAAATAAAATATTCTGCGAACGGTAAATAATTAAGTAACAAAAAATACACCCATCGCGACAAGAATTATTTGTATATACTTGTTGAATTTTTTCGAGTTTTTTTTTTTTTTTTTTTTTTTTTTTTTTTTTTTTTTTTAAATTTATTTTTAGAAAATTTGTAATATATGTTGAACTTTTCTCTAATTTAGATTACTAAAAAAGAAAGCATGAGATTGATTAATTAAAATTAAGGTAATTGAAAAAATTAATTAATGTGTATTAAATGCAGTTTTCAAATTAAAATAGATTTTTGATTTTTATTAAAAATTTATAGCTAGTGTCATGAGGACACTTGTACCAACCCATGGGTCACAAGTTGACAATTTTTTCATGCCATGATCGTGCTATTTTCCTAAAGTTTACACAAACAAAGAAGTATTTATTAAATTAATTATACCATTTCCATCACAGTGAAGCTCATGGACCATTCACCATTCCCCGTTCTGAGTATATACTCAATTAAGCCTCCACCAGGGCACCTTTATGGTAAGACTTTTGGTAAGTCCTCAAGCAGAGAGGTATGAAGTTGCCTAAGAACACCACGTGGGATGGCAGGAAGATCGAGGCAATAGACTATCGTGATGAGCATCATAACTCCTACCAATATAGCGATCATGCAACTCTTCACTACTGTAGTCTATTCATATCCAGCTATAATGCTAGCTAACAAAACCTGTGGCGTTAGGTGCAAACAACGTTAAGTGGCCACACCAATCTCCTGAAAAGAGAGGGTTTTACTTGGTTTGAGTCTGTGTGGCGGTGGGTTCAAATTAACCCCGTGGATTAGTCGGGCAAAAGATCGGAAATCATCGTTAAAAACAAAAACTGTGGCGCTAAGTTTATTAGAGAAATATGTATCGTTTTTGTTTCTTTTCTCAACTGTCCGCCAAGATGTACATTTCAAGTCAAAAAACAGCCGAAAAACGACAACAGTTGGAGGCAGACTCAAGGCTGCGCAAGCCATGATGAAACCCACACAGGATGCATTTGAGAAAATATCATCCCTTTAATGTTAAATGATAATATATAATCGCTGTACCGGAAATCTTACGTTACATTGGGTGCATTAATCAAGATAAAATGCTATCATCTTAGGGGTAGGAGGATTATATGCACAACCTTTAACATGAAGAATACAAGGATTATAAGCTATAATCCAAGGATACTTACCTATAAAAGTATTAAACTTCCTAATTTTCACTAAACTTTCACTATTTCCAACAACAGAAACCACTAGAGCCATAGATAAACACAATAGCAAGAAAGAATCAGAAAGAGAAGTCAAAACAAAGTAGGAAAACTACCAACCTTCATCATCCATGATCAGTATATCAAACATACTCGAAGGGACAAACTATAAAGCTCACTGGAACAAAAAGCAGAACGTGGAAGGTATGCAAGAAATGGAGGAGATAAAGAGAAAAGGTTGTATCAGTTGTCAAACAAAGTGAAAGTGTGTTGTTTTAGGCTAAAAAAAAATGGGTTTATATACCCCAAGAACCAAACCCAAGGACACTTGTCAAAGTGAAGCGTCATTGGGCCTAACCACTAACATTTGGGCTTGTGTGGTACATGTTCTGGAATGGCTAGTGACAGAAGGTGGTAAGACAATCATAAATAAGAGAAGGTTAGTGACTTAGTTCGTTTGATAAGAACTCAATTGTAAATCATTTCACTTCATTGTCAATAAAGAAAAATTCTCAATCACACACACTCTACACACACTAATCTCCAATCTTATCGATTCAATATCGTTCTAACAGTTGCATTTCTCTTGCCGCCACAACCCGGAGTTAACCTGCTAGTATATAAGAAAACATAAACGATTGTACAATGTTGTATGTATGTTCTACATCTTCTTTAACCATCCTGAATCTTGATAAACAATAACTTTGCTAAACAAAATATATGTTAGTATTATGGTAATTTTACATTAAGCCTTCTTAACCAAACTGAATGAAGCACCATGTCTATCAAATCATATGGCTTTAATGGTCTATGTATAATAAAATGCCTTTGCACTTTCATCACCATTTTTTGCATTTTTAAGTATTCATCCATCCCAATACCTTCCAAGATTTCTTTAATCTTAGGTATGTTTGCCACGGGGACATGAACTGAAAACTTGCTCCAATCAAGAACATCACTGAATGGAAGTACATAATGGTCAGAAACAATCACAGGAACACAACCCGCAGAAATCGATTCAACTATTCTTGGACTTGCCACTTCATATCCACTAGGGCATAAGCAAAACTTTGATCTACTCATTAATTCCGAGTAATTTAGGGTTTTTGGAAGGTAAGTAAATACTTTAAGTTCTTCATCTTTGCCTTGCCAGGTTTCCAATAGATATTTTCTAACATGCCCATGATTACCACCCGCAAAAAATGCAAGGATTGAACGATTTTCAGGCGGTTGTCCTATGAGAGGTGGTCCGAGGTGTTCATATGGAATGTTGAGTTCTGGCAAGGACACGTCTCTTTCTGGATGGAAACCTTCAGAGCTATTAGCATTGCAAAGAACTCTAATGAAGTGTTCGTAGAGTTTAGGATTTGATGCTGAAACTTCAGGTGCCTAACAAAATAAACAATTATATCATAAATAAGATATTTATAGTATAATTTGTATTAAGATTTATAACATAAATATCGGTCAAGAGTTTGAACAGGTTCTTACAAAGTGGATTAAAAAAAAAAAAAAAAAAAAAAAAGTACTTGAGATTTTGACGAATAGTACAAAATAAATGTTGTTTTGATGAGACTTTGATGGACATAAAGTTCATCCGCATGGATCGGTCTTTTGACCCAATTTTGGGTTGCTCATCTACTGTTAATATAACTGTTTCTCTAGGCTAACAGCGACTTTCTAGTATAAGGATTAATTTTTTTACACCTTTTCGTTCAAAGAGAAAAACATAGACACATAGTTACATATTTATGTCCAATACAACTCTAAGGAGACGGGTGTTTGGATTGCTAAATAGAACTGTTTATCTATTTACTGGTTTTTTTTTAACACAATCAATTTTAACTTGTTTAACAAAATGTTTATCTCACTAATATATAATCAGATAACCAGTTCGAATTGGCAATCGCATACACCATTAAAACATCTTATTTTCTCAATCTAAATTCAATAAGCATATGATTGAAATGTTTGAATGAGCAATCCCAAACACCCCTGGCGTCACACAGGTTTGCAACTTTATGCCACAGTGAACTCTTATGTTTCGCAAAATTTTGAACTAATTTTTTTGAATAGAAATATGTAAACTAATTGAAACAAAAATAAATTACATACCCAATCATGGCAGCTAACAAAGAAGTGATCAGCTCCGTTACTTCTATTCCAATATGGGTACTTGTTTGACAGAACCCCAATGTAATCTGTTATAACATCCTGGATGATTCGGCGATTATAATCAGAACGAGTTTCGTAAAGATAATGTCGAATGGATACCACACTGACGGGAAGGAAGAACACAAGGGCTTCACTAGAGTTTTGAGAAAAATAACGGCTTTTTTGACTCTCAATTTCATCAATAATTTGACCTTCACTTGAGTAGATACTGTGCATAGGTCCTCCATGGAAGATAGGCAATTCTCCTTCAGTGTATGCCCATACTTTGAAATTCTTTTCCATCTCTATGTGGCTTCTACAATTATATCACAATTTGTCATCTTTGTGATTCAGATTAATTTAAGTGTGCCAAAAGGCCGGAAACCATGGTTAACAAAAAAAAAAAAAAAAAAAAAAAAAAAAAAAAAAAAAAAAACTAGTACAATTTTTATCTCTTGGGTAAACTGTAAATATTATCTTCGTTCTCTATATATTTCTTTTCCTCCTTATTTCATGCAAATGCCAAAGAAATATTATTATAAACTTCTAAGAAGTCATTTGTCATATTAATAGTATCTGTGAAATTCAAAGAATATATTTTACAGTATAACTTTATTCCTAACAGTGTAGGCTTACCCTAAATAGTTTTGGTGCTTTTGCAAGTGACTGGAAAGTACTTAAAATAGTTTCAAATACTTGAATTTTAAGGGTAAATTAAGCACATCTGAACAAGGTGCACCTAGGGGCTTCATGGTTTCCTGAAATGCATATGTTAGTAGGTGGCCTTTCTTATATTCAACGCAAAATAGATAAAGTGGTCATAGTGTTTTCATACCTTTTGAGTCTATTACTTATTCATAAATAAATAGAGCTTTGCTACAACCTTCTACCATTTTATCCTACAAATCCTCTTACACACAAAATAATATTATATTATTTTGTTCCACTCTTTCTTTCTCTGCATCAAAACCGTCCGTTCTAACATTTGTCACGATCCTGTGAGTAGGATGTTTTGTAGGAAGAAGTTGTAGGAGGTTTTAGCATTTTTGAAATAGATATTTATCAGTCTCATGTGCATATGTTTATGATCATATCATATACATAGTTTTACACAGTCTCATGAATAACCTATGGTTTAAAGTGAATATGATGTCTAGCTATGACTTGATTACAGAAGTGCACCTTGCAAAACTCAGGACAAAACTGTATAATCCTATTGAACTAACCAGTAATCTTATGTTAGTACTAAGTATACCTTACAATAAATATTTATCTATGAATGTTTGGTTCAGCGCTTAGTCCAAACAATTTTTTATTATAATTAAAAATACGTACTATCATATATGGAAAATTTGACTTGACCAAAGTTTAAGCAGGTTTTATGGTTGGGTTCTAACCAATATCATATGATGTTTTTTTTAATACCATATGATATTATACTGATAATATATGGTTCCACAGTTGCTAAGTATATTCTCCAACTTTTGGTTTCAATATGTATGTTACCATGTGGTTTTTTTTTACCATTGGTAAGTTAACCCATGCTACAAATTGAAAGCTCACCATACCAATTTGTCACCACCCATTGCTCCCAAGGAAATATAAAACTAAATATACATACATGAAGACACATGCATGGTTTCTTCACAACTTTGGTTGGGGTTTAATAAGGCTTAAAACTTGCATAACACTGAGTGAAATGATTCACATGTAAGTAACTAAAGAGAAGCTAGAAACTACAAAACACCTAGAAAACAATAATCTAAACACCACAACTAAAACAACGAACAACCTTAACACAACTACAAGGGAGCATCATGCATCCTAAGGAAAACAACCTCTAAACCCTAAATAGTGAAATTTTTAACACTTGCTTAAATAACATAGTACCTATTACAAATCATCAAGCAAGAATGAGATAATATCTAGATTCTGTATTTTGATGATAAACTCATAACCAGTTAAGCAGGCCAAGTTTGTTTTTATATCCACTATTGTTCAAAAATCAAAACAAACCCAACCATCAAATGTGGATCAGCCAAACACTTGATGGTAACACACATGCATGAAATAAAGATTAAACAAAAAAAATCTTAACTGATGAAACGCATAAGGGTTTCTGTAAAGGTCTCCTCTTGGTGTGAACCTCCGGTCACCAGACCGCCATGGCATTTTATAGCTCCTCGTTTTACCGGCTTCTAGTATGGCTGCACGAGCCCTAGACAACCGTTCTTCCATGGCCTCCTCCTTCTTAATCACCTAAAAAAACATACAAAAACACAAACATAAATTTAGTACATATATAACAATCATACCATCAATAATTAAAATATGTAAATTTATGTTTAACTCATGTTTCAGTCAATGTTGTCATGTTGGTACTCACATGGGTGGTTAACGGCAGCGGTGGTGACGCAGGAGATGGTGAAAAATTAATATAGGGTTTTGAAGAAGAGAAAGTGAAAAAGTTGAATTGGGTATTGAGGCAAACGAATAAGAGAATCAAAAAAATTGTTGTGTACAACAATGGTGATTTATAGCATTCTGCGGCCATAATTATTATGGAAGTGATCGCATCGACTGTGATGGTAGTGGTGGCAGCTAGGGTTTTGCTGGACAGTGATTGGTGGAACAGAAAGATAGAAAGATCTTTCAATGTAAGGTTTCGTCATACGATCAGCTTACATTCCTTTTTCTATTACTACTCCAAATAATAATAATAATAATAATAATAATAATAATAATAATAATAAATTGGCCGATATATATTTCACACGTGTTACCAAAATGGCTGAATCCACATTTTGCCTATCTTCTCGACAAATGACACTCTGGAAGTCGCAAAAAGAGGACTACACTTCCGACTGGCTTAGGGTGGTTCCGATATCTGGGCTGGGGCAGACTATGAATGCCAGAACTTAAAGGTGCGTATTATGTTATCGGCTAGGCGTTCCCCTTTTCTGTATTCAGATGCCGTGCACTGCTTGCTCCAAGGTTTTCGTAGGGGATATTTACAGGGGCCATGTTGTGTCGCGTACTGGCACTATTGGTATTAAACATCGGCACAACATGGTGCGCGATACTTTGTTTGATATATGTGCTCGGTCTGGGGTCTTGGATCGTAAAGAGGTTGACATCGGGTTAGGTGGAGAAAGGGAGCAAGCCTTACGACCAGCAGATATATTGCTCTATTCCTGGGACGAAGGGCAGGACGTATGTGTCGATTTGACGGGGTCGTCTCCCTTGACGCAAACTGGTATGATTGATTTTATGCCAGGTCGTGTGGTGATCGATGCCCCAAAACGTAAGCATGTCAAGTATGGAGCTAAATGTGCGCTATTGGGTATGGGTTCCTCCTTTTCTCATTCTCCTCCTTGGAGGAACTTGAGGTAGATGCGGCGACCTTACTTAAACGGATCCAGAAGTTCTCTATAACTCAAGATATTGGGGAGCGTGCTGCTTTTCATATCTTCAGTAGGATTAGTTTTGCTATTGCTAAGGGTGTGGAGGCCAGATAGTTTCGAGGCTCCCCACTAATTTATTGTAATCCTACGGTTCTTCTTCTAATGAAAATGATGTTTTATAATATAAATAATAAATAATAAAAGAGAAAGTATTCGTCCAAATGTGAGGATAATGGATACAAGTTTGTACCTTTTGCTTTTTCTACCTTCGGGGAGTTTGACACGGAGGCTTTGGACACACTTTCCCGTATTAAGTCTATTGCCAATAACCACTCAAATAATGCTAAGAGTGGTATTTTTATTTTTCATAGAATAAGTTTTTGTATACAGAAAGGGGTCTAGACTCCCATCCAACTTTTATGTAAAATTCTATGAATCAATAATGAATTTTATTAAAATAATAATAATAATAATAATAATAATAATAATAATAATAATAATAATAATAATAATAATATGAAAAAAAAAAAATAATAGTTCCATAGCTTAAATACAATTATAAAAAAAGATAACTTTTTAGAATTTACTATTTTTAATGACTGTAATATTTCCTCCGTTCTAAGATAATAGTTCCAAGAAAAAAAAATCTTTAATGATAATGTTTTTAAGATTTTTTTTTCCTTCAGAATGACAATTTCACCCTTAGGTATCTCATTAACTGCTAATCGTCAGGGAAACAAATTTTACCGTCATGATGAGTATTTTATTATCTTTTAATAGAGAGACAGTTTCATATACTTGAATAGAAGTGTTCATTCTTTTGATGTTGCTTATCCTGTAGAAACACGATGTAATACACCGTAAAATCCCAGGTCATTTATTAATGCTAATTATCGACACTATTCTAAACTAAGCCATTTTTGCGGGCTAATTTGAAATTTTTACATGAGACACTGTTTATTTGACACCTGATCATTTTGATAACCGTTTATTTGACACTCGATTATGTTTTGTCACCCGATATCACCCGATTGTCACTCTTGGATGTCACCCAACGAGGTTAACACCGGTAACTCCCACTTGCGACCTCACACCCTATTTTGGACACCGAAATATTATTAATATATATAATGATATGTATATATATTAATTAGTACAAATTTATTATTACTATGTATATATATAAGTATATATATACGTATGACGACACCGTTTAAATATTTATGGTTTTCACGAACCAACACCAACACCGAAATTAAATTCACAATTTTACGAATCACTGACACCCCGTCATATTTGGGCCGACCACAAGCCCACACGGATTTTTCTCTCTTTGATTCACTTGGGCCGAAACACCCTCACAAGCCCACACGATTTTCTTTTTTCTTGTTTCGTTTTGGGCCGAGTTTACCACAGCCCACAAGGCTAGTTTTGTTTTCTTTTCTTTTGTGTTGCATGGTATTCGACAAGCTCAGCCTTGCGCTACATATATGAACCACACTTGCTTCTTCTTTGGTTCCCTACAACTCAACAATAAACATACAACTCCCTTTGACTTTGGTTCTTGAGACAAAGAGCCGACTTTTGAAGCCGTCAAACCGATGTACAAAAGCTTTAACCACCTAGTACCCATAATCGATTATACCCCATGGATCATGTGTTTCATATCCTCCCAACAAGACCTCCATATGTACTCTAAATCCTAATTGTTTATTCCCTAATGAACCTAAGCTAAACCTAAACAAACCAATGTCAACTCCCTTTTGCTTCTCACCCTCCCAACGCGACATGACTACACCATGTATAACGAGACAATCTTGTCTCAAAAGAAGGAACAAGTCGAATGGAGTATGTGCACACTTGAAACTAGCTAACCACCAATATCACACTATAAAAGCCACATTAAATGCACACAATACACACACATTCGAAATCTCTCAAACCACAAACACTCTCCACCCTTTCTTAGTTAACTGTCGAAGAGCACAAAGAATACAAGCAAGGTTTTGGGTTGAACGAGTAAGGCTTTTGGGTTAAGAGTTAGTTGGGTAAGAAATATTGGAGCAAGGGGTCGCTATTCGAAGGGTGTTAGTTGCTCGTTTCACTTGTTTGGTCACACGAATTCTTCACCACCATCTTTGGTGTTGTAAGTCATCACCACTCTTTTTCATTTTTACATATACTCGCATCATGCATACCCACGACACACACCATTTTTACATTCGTTACACTTATAGCTATAAATGTCCACATCTCGACACCCTTGGGAAAAGGACTCGTCTTTTGTTATTTATACGTACAACATACATATATTATTCGACCTACTAATTCTTTGGCTCACACATAATCGAACCAACGAAACATGCAATACTTACACGATTTTATACCACGAGAATAAAACCAAAACCAAGTCCTAGTCGAACACAATTTTAAAACAAAGTACACCCACTTTGGGCTTTAAACGGGCTAACGAGCCCAATACAAAATCGTATGAGATTTTCGATTTGGAATTTAGAATTTTCGAAATGATATAAAATTTATAAAAACTGATTTTTATAAATTTTAAAAAGATAAAAATAGTGACTTTTATAAAAATGAGAGTTAACTTTTCGAAAACTATGATTTTAGACCATTTTTGCAAAAATTCCCACGTTAAGGGACTAAAACCGTCAAAACCACAAACTTTCGAACTAAATTTGACAATACCGAATTCTAATAAGAAATTGAGGGTAGAAAATGTATTTTTCAAAAGTCAAGGAATAATGTGTAAAAAGTATAAAAAAAGGACTAAAATGTAATTATTTATGACCAAAGAGTAAAAAGTGTAACTTTAATAAAGTTAAGGGTTAAATATGACAAGGTATCTTATAATCAATTATTTTGTATAATTTGACTTTATAAATAAATATGTATATATTTTGGTAACTTTAATATATATATATATATATATATATATATATATATATATATATATATATATATATATATATATATATATATATATATATATATATATATACTTTACTAAAAATATTTAATTATAAATATTTTTAAACGATATTATTTTCACAACGATTTAATATTTATCCAACACCGGTTCGTAACAACGATACAAATAACTACGTAAGTTATTTTGGAATATATTAAGACACCCGAACGGATATCACCGTGCACGAGACATATCACATGTCATTTACAACACGAATCTAAAACACCGATTACAATGTATATTTAGGTCGCAAGTCGGAGGAATTACATTGCTAGCCATAGCAGTACACCATCACTTTTGAGCACCGTTGTGATTCACACCCACCTGTCAGGTGAGTTCATGGTCCCACATTTTTAATTATTTTCAAACCCCGTGGGGAGATACATGCTATAAATCGAACACAAGTATTTTTCTGTATGCTATTATCACCTGATATTGCCTAAGTTGACACCTGTGCTACAAGTCCCTCATATCACGAACCTTAATCACTTGCGAGTGAGCGCGAATATAGTTGATAGATCTATTGGAATGGCAGCCCACCTCTGTCAAGGTGATCACTTGGCAGGAGGTGTGCTATATTCGAGGTATTATGGAAATTTGGCACATTTCCTGTCACCGAGGGCCCCTTGTCATTTACATCCACTATGGTGTAGGTGATTGTTATTATCTCTATGATATGTCAAATCAATGTTAAGGCTTGCATTTTGTGAGGCTTAGGAGCAATATTACACCAGTTTAGTCAAGACCTGTCTATCTTGGCTTGTTTATTTCAAATGCTTGACTTGTGTTCACACTATTACTATTTAAACTACTATGGATTCACTCAACCTTTGTGTTGACTTTTTAAGCATGTTTATCTCAGGAAATTAGCAAGCATGGCGGCATGGAGCTGGCAAAGGGCACAGGACCTCCCTTTTGATTTCAATAATATTATCATTCTTTACAAACTCATCACTTCTTTTGCTAAACAATTAACATTTTGGAAAAATGTTTGTAACTCTGAATATTTGAGTTTTCATGGAATGATATTGACTATCTTTTGAATTGTTTTCTATGAGTATGACTGTGTACTAAACTGTAATGACCCCGATTAGACTTTCGCTGCTTATCAATTTTTGGGGTGTTACAGATTGGCATCAGAGTCATGGTTATAGAGAACCAAATGATTTTTCAAAACATTGGACTATAACCTCACCGGATTTTTTAAACAAGCTATTTATCACCGAAGTGCCCTCCGTGCCAGCGCTTGCCAACGTCATGTTTTAAGGTTTGATTTTTAGCACCCATTGCATTTAGCTCACTATGACACTATGATCACTGTACATGTAGCATTATGTAGACTAAATGACTTATATTACTGCTATTTTGGGATATTACAGTACCATGTGGCCCCCGGTTATTATTTTGTCCGACAGTGACGACGTCGTGCCAGCATCATCCACTCACCCTACTATTGACCTATCTGACTATGACACCCATGACACCCGAGACACCCATGATTCTGACCATGACACCCAACCTGTATCACTTGCTATACCATCTCCTGTCCCATCTGGAGACCCATCTGCTGATACTGAGCCCTTTGAGGAGGGTGAGGTTGCTTCTACACCCATTGATTCTTTTGCTATTCAGCCTCTCTTTCGTCCTGTCTGTGGACCTATGACACAGGGACAATACCTTTATGATCAGTACCTGACATCTCAGCAGTTTCTTGCGGCTGATGATCGTCCTACACCACCTGCTAGTCACCACACCGGTTCAGATGCTGATGACGAGTCTTCTGACTTCGATACTTCTGACACTGTTGCTTCTATTCCACCATCATCCCCGCCTGCACCGATTCGTCGGCGCAAGCGAGTGAGGATTCTTGAGCCCTATGAGCCTGAGCCTTTCGGTGAGTTGTTTCGATATCATGAGGGAGACTATACCCGCAAATGCACGGCTCGGAAACGAGTCTGTATTTTGCCTGCTTCTACTGTTACACCACCTGTACCTACACCTGTACCTACACCTGTATCATCACCCATATCTGTACTACCACCTGTTTCTATGCCAGAGCTCACACCTGTGGCATCACCAGCACCTCCACCATCACCTGTATCACCCCCACCTGAGCCACACCCTTACATGCTACCTACTTACACCGCACCCCACACCTCTGAGGTTTTGCCACCCATGCCACCACCGACAGTTTTCTACTCACAGACTACTACCGTACCGATACCATCACCTACTACATCACCTGTACCATCACCTGCTCCCACTGAGACCCCCACCTCACCCGGCATTCATAGATTGGTTGATGCTCGTCGATGGTCGTTTTTGTTAGACTACATACATAGATGGAGATTGGTTGAGGGATCGCCTAGGGCTGCTGAGCTTGGAGATGGCTCTTCAGCGGTGTTACCGGTCACTAGGGAGCCGATACACCATACTATCCCTCTTTTGGCTGCTAGGTTAGTGAGACATGAGGATCATCTTGATGAGCTGTTGAGCGTTATTGAGGATATATCCTTGGAGAGGATTGAGTGTATGCAAGAGGAGGTCACGAACCTCGTGGTTCATAGGACATCTTTAGAGATGGTATTTGAGATGATGGGGATAGAGATCGAGGAGGCACATGCTACCATCACTGAGTTTGGTCATCGGCTAAATGATCAGAGGCACGAGATAGATGATTTGAGAGCGATTGCGGCCATCACACAGGAGATGCTAGAGCATCAGACACAGGAGTTAGCCGCATCTAGTTCTACCATCCACACACTTTCAGCCACTATTGAGGAGATTCAGGCCAGTGAGAGATCCAGAGATTTGGAGATGTTAGGGATGATCAGGATCATCAGAGAGCTGGAGAGGAGATCAGGAGGCGCACCTAGACCTTCATAGATCTATGACATGTAATTACTTACAGAGACATCTTAACTTGCCTCCCGTGGCATTAATAATGTTGTATCTTATTGTTTTGTAACAATGAATTCAAATTATTAAAACTCTATGTTGGTTATGATTGTAACGTATTGATATTGATTTATGATGTTCTAGTTGTCTGATCTTTTATTATGCTCCCATATTGAGATTCATTATAATTTCCATGTGTGTTGTTACATGTCGTGATGATTATTTATGAATGATATGGTTTATGTTGATGTATGTATTCATGGTGTGGTTGTGATATGTACTTTGTGATGATCTCGACTATTATGAGTTTGGCTACACTATTTCTCTTGTTATTGATGTTTGGGATTTGTACTTATGCACTTGCGATTTTATAGAGTTATGGCCCCAAGGAAAACCGCTTCTGCTACCTCGTCACCCGCTATGACCCAGACTGCTATCAGAAAGTTGGTTGCCGACAGTGTTGCTGCAGCTTTAGAAGAGCAGGCTGCTGCAATGGCACGAACTAGTAGCAATAACTGAGCCACTGCTGAAAGCGAGTCCGCTGCGACTCAAAAGTGCACTTATAAGGACTTCATAGCTTGTAAACCATCTCACTTCAAAGGAACTGAAGGAGTGACAGAGCTTGCTCGATGGTTTGAGCGAACTGAGACTGTGTTTGTAAGGAGCGGTTGTGCCGCTGAAAGCCGAGTCTCGTTTGCTACTGGAACATTGTTGGAAGACGCGTTGTCTTGGTGGAACGCAACTGCTCAAAAGATAGGTGTGGAGGAGGCCTATCAGATCACCTGTACTGACTTTAAGGAGAAGATGCTGAAGAAGTTCTGCCCTAGAGGCGAGATCAAGAAGTTAGAAGATGAGTTTCACACATTGGTTGTGAAAGGAAATGATCTCAGGGCTTATGATAGGAGATTTCAGGAGCTTGCCACACTTTTCCCTTCAAAGGTTCCCGATTTGGAAAAGTTGTTGGAGAGGTACATTGAGGGATTAACCAGGAGCATTGAGGGAAACGTCACCTCATCAAAGCTTCAATCTTTGGAAGAAGCAATGACTATTGCCCAAAGACTGCTAGACCGGGAGATTAAGCGTAACTCTGCTCAGGGGAACAATGATCACAAAAGGAAGTTTGATGATCGGGAGACAAACAACAACAACAACAACAACAACAACAACAACAACAACAACAACAACAACAACAACAACAACAACAACAACCGTAACCCCAACCGTAACTATCACCATGACAGGAACACCCACCACAATCAACAGAACCGACGACAGGAAGCTGTCAGAGCTTATGTCGCCGCACCAGTTAAGGATGCTAGGTATGCTGGACCTCTTCCATTCTGTGACAAGTGTAAGATGAATCACACTGGACCCTGCTATGCCAAGTGTGGGAAATGTTCAAGGATTGGACATAAGACACAAGATTGCAAGGCTACAGGAGCCAACTTGCAACCCGTGGCTGTGGTATGCCATGCTTGTGGAGAGAAAGGACACTACAGGCGTTAGTGCCCAAACAAGGATAACAATGCACGTGGGAGAGCATACGTGCTGGGAGATGGAAATGTCCAGCAAGATCCGAACGTAGTTACGGGTACGTTCTTTCTAAACAACCGCCTCGTTAAAGTTTTATTTGATTTCGGAGCCGATCAAAGTTTCGTATCTATTTCCCTTGCACCCCTGCTTAATATTACACCGACCAAACTAGACACCACATATGAGATTGAACTAGCCGATGGAAAGCTAGTGAGCACTAACACTATACTCTGAGGTTGCACCCTACGACTACTAGACACCCCATTCGTCATTGACCTTATGCCTATTAGACTTGGTAGTTTCGACGTCGTTGGTTATCCGAGAACCGCGTGTAACACCCCCTAATTTGAAATGTGGCAGCGAAATAGAAATTAGGGTGTTACGGTGAGGATCGAAGTCATAATGATAGAAAACGGCTCGAAAGAGACGTTTTAAAACATAATTTCATTTATAAAAATTTAAAATACAATAGGTCCTTATCAGAGTATTATAAAAAGCTTGATGTTTTGAACTAAATCAACATCATTTATTTTACATCATTATTGAAATAAAGAAAACATATTTTGAAGATTTTTGCCGCCCGTTCCATGCTTGCTTCCCCTGTTAAAAACCTGAGATACATGCTTAAAAGTCAACAAAATTGTTGAGTGAAATCATAGAGTTTGAATTTAATAATCATTTTGATACACAAGCAAGATTGTATTAGAAAATACAATCAGTTTGAAAACATTGATATTGCAGTTCATATATTGCACTAAGTCTCATGACACGCAAACGTTAACAAATACCGTAAACGACGGGTGTTTATCAAATCAATGATAAATTTGCCCTCGTGTAATAGGTGATTTGCCAGTTCCTATTTTTACTCAAATATAATTATCAAGACTAATACGACTAACCACATGCATAATGGCATTCCGTCAAGTATTAATGGGACAGGCTGTCAAACCTTAAATAGATCTATTCATTATATTCACGTTCACCTCAGTGATTAATGGCTCATGAATAAGGGTCTTTTGGCAATAGCTAACTTAGGCATATATCAGTCAGGAAAGCATACAGAAAAATACTTGCGATCTATTTATAACATGTATCCCCCTCACAGAGTTTTTGAAAATAATTAAATGTGAGGCTATGACTCACCTTGATTGATACTGAAAACGAAGAAAATAAAGTCGGACGAATTTTATGAAAACGGCTTCGAAACACAACCTGATAAATAAATTTATCTAAGAATTTGACCAAAAACTATTCGATAATTACGAAGAAAATAACGAATATTAGATATTCGTTATGACGAAAAAATGATTTGCAGTGAAAATCTTGTGATATGCATGATATGACAAAATATGATTTTTAAATTATCCATCGAAGTTTTTCCTTTTTAATCGTAAGTAAAATCTTAACTTTTTAAAATATCGTTATATATATTATTAATGTTACGTTAAATAATATATATATAAATAAAAATAAAGTTTAAACATGATATGAAATAAATTGACAAAAATAGAAAATAAATAAGAATGATAAATAAGTTACGTTTAGTCTTTGTCTCCTTTTCCAATTTTACCATTTTTACACTAACGATACTTGCGTTACACCGTTAGTCCTTTTTATATATTTTTCAACTATAGTCCTCTACTCTGTCCAATAATCAATACTAACCTTATAATATTAATTTTTATCACATTTTACCCTTATTTTTCTGTATTTACAGGTTTAGTCCTTACTTTTTAATATTTACACATTTAGTCCTTCTAGGTGTCGTCGCGTTACATTTTTAGTCCAATTTTGCAAAAATAATTATAAAATTTTTCTAAAATTTTCGAAGCTTATTTATTAAGTAACAAGCTTATTTTAACTGCTTAATTATTTAAAAGCTTAATTTTTAGCCTATGGGCCACTTAACGTGATTTCAAATGGGCCCAGTGGGCTTACGGATTTCAAATGCTTAATGGGCTTGAATTGAGCCCAAGTCGACAAACATAAGTTTTATTAAAATTTTTGGTTGGAAAAATCCGGTTGATGTCAATTCAAAATGGATCGAGTAGGATGTCAAAACGTGATTATTTTTACAAGTTGTTTATATGAAAATGTTAGTTTTCTAGGTGGTCTATGACGTCGTGAAATAATATGGTATTATCGTTAATTAAAATTCAAAGTTATATGCGTGTTTTGTGACATGTTTGGACCGGTATATATTTTGAAAACTTATTAATATTACTAAGTGTTTTTAAATAAATTTCAATTGATGGATGCAATTTGAAATGAATGCATGAAATGATCGTAACATTACAACTAAAGTGAATTGTGTGTGCTACGTGATTCCCAGGCCTTCCAAGATAGAGGCTAATCACGTTTCGTGTACTAAGAATAATTATATACGTGTGATTCATGTGCAAATTGATATACGTTCGAAACAAATTACACATGGTGCATGACTAATTATTAACGTGTGAAATGGAATAGAAACGAGTAGAGGAAACTTACAAACACCTTAGAGGTGATCAAGAGTCGAGATTGATAGAAAGGAACGCAAGAAAATCACGTCTCAACTATATAACCCAAACGTTATATATATATATATTTCAACCCGATTTCCTTTCCTTGCTTCCAATGACATACCACACGACTTGTAAGTCTTGTGAGGATGATTCGAAGGGCAATTTATCTCAGTGAATGAGTGTGTGAAAGAATAAGAGTAGAATGCATGCAAGTACGTACATATATTACTAATATATATAACGTTAGTAGAAAAGTTCAATGTGAATTCTTCGTGTACTATTTGCATGTCCGTACTAGCTCCTAGATGAAATTTTATAATGGTTTAAGATGGCTTGTGAGAGCACAAAAGAAGGAGAGTGTTGGGGTGATTCATACCCATGTCGACTATGTATATTTCCATATATACGATTTACAAAATCATACACAACTTATTTATACATGATCATCTTTAACATTTGAGCTTAGAATCATCTCAGGAATAATATTAGGAATGATTAGAAACAAACGAGATTCAAATAGATTAAGTTTTGAATATATTGTAAATCGATTTGGGTTTGCTAGGGTCGAATACTTTGCCTCTTAAAAACGTATCAAAACTCAACGTATGGACATGAGAATTGACACACTAATAGTTGGCTAGTAGGTTAACGAGATGAGAAAATAAAATACGTAGGTTGTGTGTAAGATTTAGAAATAAACGAGGTGTTTTGGAGAGTGCTTGAACTAAGTTGATCGGATGAAATTTTATAAATTGGATTTTGGGCTTTGGTTTCGTGGGCTTATGGATAGTGGCTGAGGTGTGGGCCGAAGGTAATTAAGGGTCCGGTTGGGATTAATTAGGTAATTAGGAAATTAAATTATATTTACTAAATATAATTAGGATTAGGATTTAGGTTTAGGATTAAATGAAAAGTTTGGGTTTCGTGTAATGTGTCGAGGATTAATTCCGTCATTTCGTGAATTATATTATTTTGTGAAAATCGCCAAAATAATATAATAAGAAAAATTTTAAATTTTTCCGAGAAAATGGGAATTAGAAATGATAACGAAGGATTATTTATTTATTAACGATTTAATTACAAGAAATTTTTACAGGGTTCTACAGTACCCACTTGTCATTCTGAATTTCGTCCCGAAATTCGATTTTTAGAAATCTAACAAGTGCGTTCTATGAAAATAAGTGCGGATATTTCTCACGGAATCTATCTTCTCTTTCCCATGTGTAAGTCGGTCCTCGCTTAGAGTCCCATCTTACTTTCACAATGGGGATATGATTCTGTTTGAGTTGTTTTACTTCTCTATCCATTATTTCCACAGGCTCTTCTGTGAACACTAGTTTGTCGTCCAATCTAATCTCTTTTAGTGGAATGACGAGAGTTTCGTCTGACAAACATTTCTTGAGTTGGGATACGTGAAACGTAGGGTGTACCCTACTGAGTTCATTCGGAAGTTCTAACTTATAAGCAACTGAACCAATTCTCTCCAGAATTTTGAAAGGTCCAATATACCTCGGATTTAACTTTCCACATTTTCCAAAGCGAATCATTCCTTTCCAAGGCGAAACCTTTAACATGACTTTGTTTCCTACTTGAAATTCCATAGGCTTTCTCCTGACATCAGCATAACTCTTCTGTCTGTCACGAGCAGCCTGCAAGCGTTGCTTGATTTGGAATATGTTCTCAGTAGTATCATGTATTAGCTCTGGTCCGGTGAGTTGCATATCACCAACTTCTGTCCAACAGACTGGTGATATGCACTTCCTTCCGTACAGTGCCTCAAAAGGTGCAGCCTTTATGCTGGCATGATAGCTATTATTGTACGAGAATTCAACTAATGGCAAGTGTCTATCCCAACCTTTTACGAAATCAATCACACATGCTCAGAGCATGTCTTCCAAGGTTTGGATTGTTCTCTCACTTTGTCCATCAGTTTGCGGATGATAAGCCGTGCTCATATCTAACCTAGTACCAAGAGATTTCTGTAGCGATTCCCAAAATCTTGAGGTGAATCGGCTATCTCTATCAGAAATAATAGATATTGGTACCCCATGTCTAATCACAATTTCCTTAAAATACAACTGAGCGAGTGTTTCCATCTTGTCAGTTTCTTTGATTGGTAGAAAATGTGCAGACTTGGTTAATCGATCGATGATAACCCAGATTGTGTCTAATCCGGTCGGAGTCTTTGGTAACTTGGTAATAAAATCCATGGTGATTCGTTCCCATTTCCAGACCAGAATTTCTGGTTGCACGAGTAATCCTGATGGTTTCTGAGTCTCTGCCTTTACTCTAGAGCAGGTTAAACATTTACCAACGTACTCGGCGATATCAGCTTTCATATTTGGCCACCAATAATTCTTCTTCATATCTTGGTACATCTTATTGGAACCGGGATGAATAGAATATTTGGATTTATGAGATTCATGCATGATAAGGTCTCGAATACCTCCAAAAAGAGGAATCCAATATCTTTCCTTAAAACATAACATTCCATCATTTCTTCTCACAAATTCTTTTTCATTATTTGGCATTCTGTCAACCTGATCTTCCAGGTTTGACCTTCTGTCAATTTTCTCATATTGCCGGTTTTCTTCTTGTAGAGCTTCCGTTTGAGCTTTGATGATTTGAGCTGGAAGTGGCGAATGAATTGTCATTCCTAGAGATCGAACTCTAAGAGGTTTAATTCTCTCTTTTCTACTCAACGCATCGGCTACTACATTCGCTTTACCAGGATGGTAACGAATTTCACAGTCGTAGTCATTGAGTAATTCTAACCATCTTCTTTGTGTCATGTTTAGCTCCTTCTGATCTAAGATATGTTGTAGACTCTTGTGATCGGTGAAAACCGTACACTTTGTACCATATAGGTAATGTCTCCATATCTTGAGAGCAAAAACTACTGCTCCTAATTCTAGATCATGAGTGGTGTAGTTTTCTTCATTCTTCTTCAGCTGTCGTGAAGCATAGGCTATAACTTTGTCTCTTTGCATTAGTACCGCACCTAATCCATGATGAGATGCGTCACAATACACTACAAAGTCCTCATTGCTTTCCGGTAATGCTAATATTGGTGCTTCACAAAGCTTCTGTTTCAGCAGTTGAAATGCTGACTCTTGCTTCTCTTCCCAGATATACTTCTTGTTCTTCTAGGTTAGTTCCGTCAATGGTTTTTCAATCCTTGAAAAACCTTCTATAAATCTCCGGTAATAACCAGCGAGACCTGAGAATTGACGAATCTCGGTTGGGGAGGTGGGTGACGTCCAACCTTTAACTGCTTCTATCTTCGCGGGATCTACGTGGATACCTTTGTTGTTGATGATATGGCCTAAAAATTGAATGGTAGAAATCCAAAAATCACATTTGGAAAACTTAGCGTACAACTTTTCTTTCTTAAGTAACTCTAAGATAATCCTTAAGTGTTCGGCATGCTCTTCTTTATTGCGCGAATAGATTAAAATATCATCAATGAACACAATAACGAATTTATCCAAGTATGGCTTGCATACTCGGTTCATTAAGTCCATGAATACAGCTGGTGCATTGGTAAGACCAAATGGCATCACCTGAAATTCATAATGTCCGTATCGTGTTCGAAAAGCTGTCTTGGGAATGTCCTCTTCCCTAACTCTTAATTGATGATATCCTGATCTTAGGTCGATTTTTGAGTAAACACTTGATCCTTGTAATTGGTCAAATAGATCGTCGATCCGTGGTAATGGATATCGATTCTTCACCGTGAGTTTGTTCAACTCTCTATAATCGATACACATTCGGAACGTTCCATCTTTCTTTTTGACGAATAGGATTGGTGCTCCCCAAGGGGATGAACTTGGTTGAATGAAACCTTTATCTGATAGTTCTTTCAACTGTTCAGATAATTCTTTCATTTCGGAGGGTGCTAATCGATATGGTGCTTTTGCAACTGGTATTGCTCCAGGCACTAAATCGATTCGGAATTCTACTTGACGGGTTGGTGGGATTCCAGGTAAGTCTTCGGGAAATACATCAGAAAATTCTCTTACAACTGACACTTCATCAAGTTGTTTCTTCTTTTCTTTTATTTCTCCTCCCGTTACTTGGATTTGAAATACATGGCATCCTTTGCTTATGTATTTCATCGTCTTGGCGTACGAAATGATATTGAAAGAAGTTTTAGGTTTATCACCTTGGATGATTAAGGTTTCACCGTCGAATGGAATTTGAATGACTTTCTCGTCACAAATTATTCTGGCACGGTGTTTAGATAACCAATCCATACCAATGATGACATCAAAACTTCCCAATTGGATGGGCATAAGATTGATAGGGAAAGATTTATTTAGAAGGGTTAAGGTGCAATTTTTGATTAGGGTATTGGTACTTAGAATATTTCCATCTGCTAATTCTATTTCATAGATAGTATCTAATTCTACAGGAGTAATATTTAGAATTGCGGCAAACGAATTAGACACAAAACTTTTATCTGCTCCTGAATCAAATAATATCTTAGCATCTTGTTGATTTAATAGGAACGTACCAGTAACAACATCAGAATTCTGCGTTGCGTTCCCATCACTAAGTACATACGCTCTTCCTCTGGCAACATTATTGGTAATTTTTGGACATTGAGGTCTGTAGTGTCCAACTTCTCCACAACCATGGCACTTTTCTCTATCGGTTGTGTGTTGGCTCCAGTCGCTCGACAGTCCCTTGTCATATGACCAATTCTTCTACAGTTGCCACAAGCAGCCCTACATGCTCCAGTATGATGCATGTTGCACTTGTTACATGGGGGTAGAGTTCCAGAATAACCTTTACTTTCTGCAGGCACTGCTGCATAAGCTCTGGTAGCTTCTTGTCGACGATTTTGTTGCTGATGATGGTTACTACGATTCTGCTGTTGATCTCTGTTGCGATTGCTGCTTTGATTGTTGTTGTTGCTGTAGCTCCAGTTACCACTGTAACTGTTGTTGTAGTTGCGGTTGTTGCTATTGTTATTCCCTCGGTTGTCAGCACTTCTCTTATGCTCATTGATCACGGAGGTAGAACCTCTTTTGATCACCCGGGTTAACAATCTCTGTGCAAGCCCCATAGCTTCTTCTACTGTCCTTGGATTCGATGAGGTAACATCGCCTTCAATTGATGGTGGCAGTCCCTCCACATATTTCTCCAATGCTTGTTCAACATCGGGTACTATAGTTGGACACAGCACCGACAACTCCAGAAACTTTCTGTCGTATGTCTTCAGGTCATTGTACCTTACAGCTAGCTGATGAAATTCATCCTCTAGTTTTCGAATCTCTGTCCTTGGACAATATTTCTTCAACATTTTATTCTTCAACTCATTCCACGAAAGTCGGAAAGCTTCATCTGGACCCATAGCATTCGCAGTAGTGTTCCACCATGATAGTGCTTCTCCTTGAAGAGTTCCTGTAGCAAAGGTAACTTTGCTATTCTCAGAACAACCACTCCTCTTGAAGACTGTCTCAGTATGCTCAAACCAATGGGCCATTTCAGTCACTCCTTCAATCCCTTTGAAGTTTGTTGGCTTGCAAGTCATGAAATCCTTGTAAGTACAATTACGTGGAGTAACTGTATTAGATTCACGATTTGCACCATTGGTATTATTCAAACGATCCGCTTCACGAGCTGCAGATATTCCCTCAGCAATCATTCTTTGAACCTCAGTGGGGGTCATGATCACTTCCGGGTTAGAGTTTTCGCTACTTGCATGCTCCATTTTTCTATTAATAATACAAAAATATAGCATTTAGAATTTTAAACAACAACTTGTTTAAAGGTTCTTGTGAAGTAGGGAAACGAATATTTATGAGTCTTAACAATAATTGGACACCATATGTAGTTTTTATTTCGATACAACAGTCATAATCATTCCGATATGTTAAATGCATTTTTAATACACATGAACAACCATAAGCATAAGTTAACATTTGTATATAGTAATATCAAAACCAACAACATAACATTAATAACTTAATCAGTTGAGTTGTTATAACAAAACGATACAAGATTATTGAATGCCACATGCGGCAGGCTTAGATGCCTTATTACTAGTACAAATACTAACTGCCTCTAATGATTAGGTATGTCCACATGTCCTCCCATCTCTAAGATCTGAGTTCGGAGCTCTTGCATCTCGGTATGATGTTGAATCTTCATATCTCCTACGATGTTTTCCAATGTATCTGCTCTTCGGTGTGCAAGCTGGGCTTCCCAAGTATGGTTCTGCCCCTCTCACCCGAGAAGCAAAAGATTCTAGAGTCCAGGCTGAAAATACATGCATAGATAGTGGTCTAATGACAAGGCCGACGACGGAAGCTCGGGACGATGCCGTATGATGCGGAAGTCTCACGTACGGTTCCCTGAGAAGGGAGTGGCTACCTACTGGAGCTTCGACCAATCACCACCGGTCAATTCCGCTTTGGGGCCACCCCTTACTCTACCATTATAATGATATCACGAAAGAACGTGTCTCAGAGATATCCGAATGTATCTGAGCTAACCCTTGCTGCAACTCTATCCTATTGGCTATAAGGTTATGTAAGGTGTTGTGGGTAGTATCTGAATGATTGAATGATGAATAATCAATCATCTGAAGAAGTGAGTCTATCTGATCTTCATGATGCTCCAATCGCGTCACTACTACAGAAGGTGAAAGGGTAGAGGGAATTTCTATCCTAGCACTCTCGCCAGTTTCATCGATATGAGCTGGGGGAGTAAAACCAGGCGGATAGGGTAATGATGGTGAAAGTAGAGGAATAGAATCAGAAATACGAAGACGGCTGGATGCGGGTATATCCTCTTCAGGAATTGGTTCTCTTTGGCTAAAAAGATTGAGTAGGTGATCAGGTGCATATGAATCAAAATCATGACGTGGTAATGGTGTTGGTAAAACAAAAACATCGGGATCTTCAGGCGTTGTAGCAATTTCGTCTTGCTCGAAGGGTTCTGTTTCTTGGGAAACAACGTCAGGTACAAAAGTAGAACGATAAACAGGCGAAGTAACAGACGTGACGGAAATATCAGAGTCGGAGTCGAACATACTCATATTGAAACAATACTGTAACAATTCATAAATAGCGCAAAATAAGAATTTATTATCATAAAAGAATACCAAATTCTAACATATCAAAATCAAAATATCATAGCTTAATGACTAACTTACTGAATATGGTAGCAAGCAGGTACGGCGGGTAAAAATTTATATAATGTAAATTTAATTTATTTGAAAGTGTGGTTATAGTTCAATGTTTGAAAACATTTGGTTCTCTATAACTATGTCTCTGATGCCAATCTGTAACACCCCCTAATTTGAAATGCGGCAGCGGAATAGAAATTAGGGTGTTACGGTGAGGATCGAAGTCATAATGATAGAAAACGGCTCGAAAGAGACGTTTTAAAACATAATTTCATTTATAAAAATTTAAAATACAATAGGTCCTTATCAGAGTATTATAAAAAGCTTGATGTTTTGAACTAAATCAAACATCATTTATTTTACATCATTATTGAAATAAAGAAAACATATTTTGAAGATTTTTGCCGCCCGTTCCATGCTTGCTTCCCCTGTTAAAAACCTGAGATACATGCTTAAAAGTCAACAAAATTGTTGAGTGAAATCATAGAGTTTGAATTTAATAATCATTTTGATACACAAGCAAGATTGTATTAGAAAATACAATCAGTTTGAAAACATTGATATTGCAGTTCATATATTGCACTAAGTCTCATGACACGCAAACATTAACAAATACCGTAAACAGTGGGTGTTTATCAAATCAATGATAAATTTGCCCTCGTGTAATAGGTGATTTGCCAGTTCCTATTTTTACTCAAATATAATTATCACGACTAATACGACTAACCACATGCATAATGGCATTCCGTCAAGTATTAATGGGACAGGCTGTCAAACCTTAAATAGATCTATTCATTATATTCGCGTTCACCTCAGTGATTAATGGCTCATGAATAAGGGTCTTTTGGCAATAGCAAACTTAGGCATATATCAGTCAGGAAAGCATACAAAAAAATACTTGTGATCTATTTATAACATGTATCCCCCTCACGGAGTTTTTGAAAATAATTAAATGTGAGGCTATGACTCACCTTGATTGATACTGAAAACGAAGAAAATAAAGTCGGACGAATTTTATGAAAACGGCTTCAAAACACAACCTGATAAATAAATTTATCTAAGAATTTGACCAAAAAAATTACGAAGAAAATAACGAATATTAGATATTCGTTATGACGAAAAAATGATGTGCAGTGAAAATCTTGTGATATGCATGATATGACAAAATATGATTTTTAAATTATCCATCGAAGTTTTTTCCTTTTTAATCGTAAGTAAAATCTTAACTTTTTAAAATATCGTTATATATATTATTAATGTTACGTTAAATAATATATATATAAATAAAAATAAAGTTTAAACATGATATGAAATAAATTGACGAAAATAGGAAATAAATAAGAATGATAAATAAGTTACGTTTAGTCTTTGTCTCCTTTTCCAATTTTACCATTTTTACACTAACGATACTTGCGTTACACCGTTAGTCTTTTTTATATATTTTTCAACTATAGTCCTCTACTTTGTCCAATAATCAATACTAACCTTATAATATTAATTTTTATCACATTTTACCCTTATTTTTCTATATTTACAGGTTTAGTCCTTACTTTTTAATATTTACACATTTAGTCCTAGGTGTCGTCGCTTTACATTTTTAGTCCAATTTTGCAAAAATAATTATAAAATTTTTCTAAAATTTCCGAAGCTTATTTTAACTGCTTAATTATTTAAAAGCTTAATTTTTAGCTTATGGGCCACTTAACAATTCAAATAAAGGCCCGTTAAGAGTTTTGGAGGCGAGGGCATGGAAAAAGTTTTGGGCTTGGCTTTGGGTCATTTTTATGATTCTAAAAATATTTCATATGGGCCCAGTGGGCTTACGGATTTCAAATGATTAATGGGCTTTAATTGAGCCCACGTCGACAAACATAAGTTTTATTAAAATTTTTGGTTAGAAAAATCCGGTTGATGTCAATTCAAAATGGATCGAGTAGGATGTCAAAACGTGATTATTTTTACAAGTTGTTTATATGAAAATGTTAGTTTTCTAGGTGGTCTATGACGTCGTGAAATAATATGGTATTATCGTTAATTAAAATTCAAAGTTATACGCGTGTTTTGTGACATGTTTGGACCGGTATATATTTTGAAAACTTATTAATATTACTAAGTGTTTTTAAATAAATTTCAATCGATGGATGCAATTTGAAATGAATGCATGAAATGATCGTAACATTACAACTAAAGTGAATTGTGTGTGCTACGTGATTCCTAGGCCTTCCAAGATAGAGGCTAATCACGTTTCGTGTACTAAGAATAATTATATACGTGTGATTCATGTGCAAATTGATATACGTTCGAAACAAATTACACATGGTGCATGACTAATTATTAACGTGTGAAATGGAATAGAAACGAGTAGAGGAAACTTACAAACACCTTAGAGGTGATCAAGAGTCGAGATTGATAGAAAGGAACAAAAGAAAATCACGTCTCAACTATATAACCCAAATATATATATATATATATATATATATATATATATATATATATATATATATATATATATATATATATATATATATATATATATATATTCAACCCGATTTCCTTTCCTTGCTTCCAATGATATACCACATGACTTGTAAGTCTTGTGAGAATGATTCGAAGGACAATTTATCTCAGTGAATGAGTGTGTGAAAGAATAAGAGTAGAATGCATGCAAGTACGTACATATATTACTAATATATATAACGTTAGTAGAAAAGTTCAATGTGAATTCTTCGTGTACTATTTGCATGTCAGTACTAGCTCCTAGATGAAATTTTATAATGGTTTAAGATGGCTTGTGAGAGCAAAAAAGAAGGAGAGTGTTGGGGTGATTCATACCCATGTCGACTATGTATATTTCCATATATACGATTTACAAAATCGTACACAACTTATTTATACATGATCATCTTTAACATTTGAGCTTAGAATCATCTCTGGAATAATATTAGGAATGATTAGAAACAAACGAGATTCAAAACGATTAAGTTTTGAATATATTGTAAATCGATTTGGGTTTGCTAGGGTCGAATACTTTGCCTCTTAAAAACGTATCAAAACTCAACGTATGGACGTGAGAATTGACACACTAATAGTTGGCTAGTAGGTTAACGAGATGAGAAAATAAAATACATAGGTCGTGTGTAAGATTTAGAAATAAACGAGGTGTTTTGGAGAGTGCTTGAACTAAGTTGATCGGATGAAATTTTATAAATTGGATTTTGGGCTTTGGTTTCGTGGGCTTATGAATAGTGGCTGAGGTGTGGGCCGAAGGTAATTAAGGGTCCGGTTGGGATTAATTAGGTAATTAGGAAATTAAATTATATTTACTAAATATAATTAGGATTAGGATTTAGGTTTAGGATTAAATGAAAAGTTTGGGTTTCGTGTAATGTGTCGAGGATTAATTCCGTCATTTCGTGAATTATATTATTTTGTGAAAATCGCCAAAATAATATAATAAGTAAAATTTTAAATTTTTCCGAGAAAATGGGAATTAGAAATGATAACGAAGGATTATTTATTTATTAACGATTTAATTACAAGAAATTTTTACAGGGTTCTACAGTACCCACTTGTCATTCTGAATTTCGTCCCGAAATTCGATTTTAAGAAATCTAACAAGTGCGTTCTATGAAAATAAGTGCGGATATTTCTCACGGAATCTATCTTCTCTTTCCCATGTGTAAGTCGGTCCTTTCTTAGAGTCCCATCTTACTTTCACAATGGGGATACGATTCTATTTGAGTTGTTTTACTTCTCTATCCATTATTTCCACAGGCTCTTTTGTGAACACTAGTTTGTCGTCCAATCTAATCTCTTTTAGTGGAATGACGAGAGTTTCGTTTGACAAACATTTCTTGAGTTGGGATACGTGAAACGTAGGGTGTACCCTACTGAGTTCATTCGGAAGTTCTAACTTATAAGCAACTGAACCAATTCTCTCCAGAATTTTGAAAGGTCCAATATACCTCGGATTTAACTTTCCACGTTTTCCAAAGCGAATCATTCCTTTCCAAGGCGAAACCTTTAACATGACTTTGTTTCCTACTTGAAATTCCATAGGCTTTCTCCTGACATCAGCATAACTCTTCTGTCTGTCACGAGCAGCCTGCAAGCGTTGCTTGATTTGGAATATGTTCTCAGTAGTATCATGTATTAGCTTTGGTCCGGTGAGTTGCATATCACCAACTTCTGTCCAACAGACTGGTGATCTGCACTTCCTTTCGTACAGTGCCTCAAAAGGTGCAGCCTTTATGCTGGCATGATAGCTATTATTGTACGAGAATTCAACTAATGGCAAGTGTCTATCCCAACCTTTTCCGAAATCAATCACACATGCTCAGAGCATGTCTTCCAAGGTTTGGATTGTTCTCTCACTTTGTCCATCAGTTTGCGGATGATAAGCCGTGCTCATATCTAACCTAGTACCAAGAGATTTCTGTAGCGATTCCCAAAATCTTGAGGTGAATCGGCTATCTCTATCAGAAATAATAGATATTGGTACCCCATGTCTAATCACAATTTCCTTAAAATACAACTGAGCGAGTGTTTCCATCTCGGAAATGAAGGAGTTATCTGGGCAATTGGAGGAATTGTCGGATAAAGGATTTATTCGCCCTAGTTCGTCACCGTGGGGAGCCTCGGTGTTGTTCGTAAAGAAGAAGGATGGAACCTTCAGGATGTGTATCGATTATCGTTAGTTGAACAAACTTACGGTGAAGAATCGATATCCGTTGCCAAGGATTGACGATTTGTTTGATCAACTGCAAGGATCGAGTGTCTACTCGAAGATTGATTTGAGATCGGGTTATCACCAACTGAGAGTTAGGGAAGAGGATATCCCTAAGACGACTTTCAAGACAAGATACGGTCACTACGAATTCCATGTAATGCCATTCGGTCTAACAAATGCACCCACTGTATTTATGGACTTAATGAATCGAGTGTGCAAACCCTATTTGGATAAGTTTGTGATTGTATTCATCGATGATATCCTTATTTACTCACGTAGTAAGGAAGAGCACGCAAAACACTTGAAGGCTATACTAACACTGCTCAGAGAAGAGAAATTATACGCCAAATTTTCAAAGTGTGATTTTTGGATTGAGAAAGTACAATTTCTTGGGCATGTTATTGACAGCAAGGGTATTCATGTTGATCCCGCCAAGATCGAAGCTGTTAAAAATTGGGCGTCACCGACGAGTCCTACTGAGATACGCCAATTTTTAGGTCTTGCCGGATACTATCGAAGGTTTATTGAAGGTTTTTCAAGGATTGCTAAACCTTTGACTGAGTTAACACAGAAGAAGAGGAAGTTTGTATGGGGAGAGGAACAAGAATCGGCGTTTCAGTTCTTGAAGCAGAAGCTTTGTGAAGCACCGATATTAGCACTACCCGAAGGAAGTGAGGACTTCGTGGTATATTGTGACATATCAATCCAAGGTTTGGGTGCCGTATTGATGCAAAGACTTAAAGTAATCGCTTACGCTTCTAGACAACTTAAACCCCACGAGGAGAACTATACAACTCATGATCTAGAATTAGGAGCGGTGGTATTCGCTCTTAAGATCTGGAGACACTACCTATATGGAACCAAGTGTACGGTTTTCACCGATCACAAGAGTCTTCAGCACATTATGGATCAAAAGGAGTTGAACATGAGGCAACGTCGATGGCTAGAGTTGCTAAGTAATTATGATTGTGAGATTCGTTATCACCCGGGGAAGGCAAACGTTGTAGCTGATGCCTTGAGTCGAAAGGAACGACTTAGACCCCTCAGAGTTAGATCATTGGGTATGACAATTAGATCACCACTGCCGTCTCAAATTCTTGAAGTTCAAGCTGAGGCCCTTAAAGAAGAGAATAGACCGCTGATGAGTGTGTAAATACTCATCATTTTTGTTACATTTAAACTGCAAAAACATATAAAAACACACAGGAATGCCTTAAAATACATAAAATATCCCTGGATTGTGTTTTTATGCAAAAGGATTGAAAACTGATGAAAAACAAAACATTTCACATAATTTACAGTTTCAGTACCTGAACTTTGAAAAATTGGCAAAACTAGTCCCTGGTAAATCAAAACATGAAAAATATCATCAAAGGTCCTTAGGGATTTATAAGTTGTCAAGTATAGTCCTTTAAAGTTAAAAATTGCAAAATGACAACTTTAGTCCCTCAAGTTAGGAAAATGTCAAAAATAGTCCCTAAGGTTTTGTAAATGGAAAAATATGAAAAATAAGCCTTGCACTATTCTTAATTGACAAAAATGGACCTTATGATAACTTTTGAGAAGTTACAAGTTAAACCCTTCAAATTTTAGAAAATTACAAGTTAGGTCCCTGGAGTTTGTGGAATTGGCAGAAAAGGTCCCTGGTATTTGAAAAATGACAAAATCATACTTTTGGTCCTTGGGTTATTCAATAATGACAAAAATAGTCCTTATAAATATTTGGGAAAGTTGCAAAACCAGCCCCTCTATTTTTGTCAAAATTACATAATTGGTCCTTGTTTATTACCTAAACCAACCGGACCCTTTATTTTATTAAAACCCCAAAAACAAATCCAATCCAAACATTAACCCAGCCCACCCCTTTTTATTTTTCCTTGGGCCTAGCCTGTTTCCCAGCCCACCAAAACCAATCCACACCCCTTATAATAAAACGGGGTTTGACCCCGTTGACCTCTCCTTCTTCCCCAATACCACCACCACTGTACACTGCCCTCACCTCCACCCTTCTTCCCCAATATCAGGTGGTATTGCCACCTCTTCACCACCACCTCACACTCCCTCATCATTTCAACCCACATCACATTAAATGCAATTCCCACCCTTTTTCCACCATGTCCACCACTGTAGCACCTAGCCTTCTAGTTTTTCTTCCATACTTCCCCAACTTTGTCAGAACTATCTCAATTGTCCCCCCTTAGTCACCACTAAACCCCAAACATCTTTAATTAGTCTCAATCTGCTCCAATGCCACGTATGAACTTTTGGCGCCAAAATCCTTTTAAACGGCCATGATCACTTTGACTCATCCAATGGTTGATTTTATTGATGGGAAAGATTCAGAGACATGTAGGGAGTCTAAAAATGCTATAAAGAAAGAAGGGGAAGCAGAAGAGAGTATTATCTAGTTTAATTTTCAATTATGTATGTCGATTAGTTAGGTTTTCAAATTCCAATATTGTATTAAGCTCTAAGGTACTTTGTTAAGTGTTTTTATATTGTAATCAAGTTGTTTCAAGTACTCAATTACACTATAAACCTCAATTTCAGTTTATGCAAATTTTGAGTTTCAAAAATTCTTATGTATCTTGATATTGTTGTTCTTAGTGGATGATACAGACAAAATAAGCTCATATAAGCTCCTATAAAGCTTACCAAAGCTTTTAGTAACTTACAATAAAGAGTAGCTTAAAAAATTCCAATAACACAAAATCAGTCAACTAAAGTCAACTGTACAATATTTGGGTTTGGATTCTGATTCAGAGGTGATTTGGGAAGGGAAGCAGCTTTGGATTATGGTTTAGAGACTCATGGGAGTCACATAATTGATCTTGGTTCTTGGTTTGGTTCTCACAGTCATACCTTGTAAGCCTCATATTTATTTTAAGTTTAATTTACATAATCATAGTTATCTTAGTTTAAATCTGAATTATTTATGTTTATTTGAAGTTAGTTAGTGATAGTATAACCAGAAATAGCATAGTTGTTCATTGAAATCTAGGGTTGTTTAGTATTTAAATTTTCAGTTTAATATAGCATTTTGTGGAAATCTGAGTTTTTGTTGGAATTATTGACATTATTGTGCTTTAATAAGTTTAATTAATCATAACATGAGCTTCTGTATTGGTAGTTTTGGTTAAAACCTTCATTTACTTTGAAAAATACCACCACAGTCAATATAAAGGAGTGTTTGGTTCTGTGGATTTCATTGAGTCTCAGTGGGATTCTTGGGTTACTTCTATTTGCTACATGTCCCATTAGGTATACATAGGTCATATAAGTCATAAATCTTTTGGTTACTTTGGAAGAAAGTCAAAATCATATGAAAAATCCCTCCACAGTTAACTGTGTTAGGATTTGAGTACCATAATCACTCACATAAGCTTATCAGTTATTTCTTAAGCCTAAACTAGCCTTACTTAAGCTTATTATATCATTTACACTCAGCTAGGATCAATCAAACTTCATATAAGTCAACCTAGCTTAAAATTAGTAAAAGTCAAAAAGTGCTTGTTCAGATTTTCACCAAAATGGCATGAATATTTGTGATTTTTGTGTTATGATATAGGGTCTGAAATTGCTAGGGTATTTAGTCTATCAGTTGAACTTGTGATTTCCATGTTTTTCATATTTTTGTGATTTTTTTATTGACTATAATACCCCTGGAACACACTTGTAGGGCAAGATGATGCCCTGCTACACAGACCATCACCACCATCACCACCACTTTGGTGGTTGATTGTGACCACCACAGTGGTCCCACTAGTCCCAATTTTGGTTCTTACAACCCCCTCCTACCAGGGTTCAACAATTGACCCTTTGTCTGACCTGTACATCACTAGGACCCACTTAATTTGGCCTCTTAAATCTGTCCCTATTCTGTCTCAGATTCAAAATAAGCGAGTGCTTATTTTGGATTCCTAGCTTATTTGGCCATCTTATTTGAGTAATTTTTGCTTATTATCATCCACACAACTTATTTGTACCAGGTTTCATCCTTGTGGACCCCACATAAGTCCATTTGTTCTTAATTCCTTCTTCGGTCAAACTTGGTCAACTGTTTTGGTAATAAGCACTCTTAGTGCTTATTCTGAGTATCTAAATTATTTTCCTTTACAAAAGTTTCTTATTTTAAGTATTTTATTAGTTTTATAAAAGAAAAACCAGAAAAGAACAAACTTAATTATAGTGATAGCTTCTATTTAATAGAAATTATCTATTTAATTTTCTTTTTAGCTTATTTATAAGCACTTCTGCTATTTTATATTTTTATTAAATCTCTTATATATTAAAGTATTTTTATAAATTTTTCCAGATTTTTCTTTTGTCATCTAGTGTTTTTTAGAATTAATATTAGTTTAATTAATAATTAATTAATAAATAATAACTAAATAGCATAATTATATTTTATAAAGTACCACATAGTTTTTATAATTTTTGTAGCATTTGTATAAGGTAAAACAATTTTATAAATTTTTTTAGGATTTATACTGTTCATTTTCTAATTTTAATAATATAATTAGTTTAATTGATAATTAATTAATAAATAGAATAATAATTAGTAAAATAGATTAAAAATACATAATATAAACTTTTTATAATTTTTTAGGATTCCTGTGATGGTTAATTAGATATATAAAATTTTTCATAATTATCTAAATCTTTTTAGTATTTATAATAATTTAAATCAATATAATTAGTTAAATAATAATTAAATAATAATTAATTAATAATAAATAGATAAATATTGTGAAAAATATAATTTTAATTTTAAAATAACTTTTATAATATTTTAGACTTTTAGAAAATTTAATTTTGTATTTATAGACTTATTTTACATTTTTCTATTTATTAGTGAATTATTAACTAATTAAAAATAGTTATTAAATAATAATAATTAATTAAATAGTTATAAAAATAATTTTAATTTTCTAAAAAGTTTAGGATCCCAAAAATATAATATTTGTGGAAGTTATATTTTACAGAATTCACGTTAAACTTTCATACGTTTACGTTTACTTAAATACAAACGTATATTTTATATCTTTTTACATTTTTTTGGTTTTATTAAATTTTAAATAAATTAGTAATATTAAAATAAATATTTCAAGATTATTTAATTTGCATTTAAGCCCCTAAGGCTTGCAAACTCCTACTATAGTTAAAGTTGTTTTTGTTTACGTTTAATTATTAAACGTTTACGTTTTCCAGTCCCTTTTCACTTGTACTTATCTGATTTCACGTATTAGTTGATATAGCTTATTAAAGCTATTCACACTTATATTTCAGTAGTACAATCACTTAAACCCTTTTCCTGTTCTATTCACCTGATCTCGAAGTCGTTTTATTTCAGATTTCACGCCTCGTTGGGATCTAACGATCCGGGGAAACACTAAACTCACCGGAGTATTGGCCTAAGCTGTTTGACTTGTTGACCATTACTTGGTTGATATTATCTGATTGTTTGGAACCAATCAAAATTTGGCGCCACTGCCGGGGAGGTGTGCTGCGTATTACGACTTTTTGAAGTATCTGTGAGTTTGAATTATCACACTTTGTTATATATCATTTTTTTGTCTATATTTCTTTTCTATTTGTAATTTCCCATCACTCTAAGTATTCTTAGAGTCGTCTCTAGTGCATGCGCACTCGTTCTTCTAGGTCAACAAGCCCTTTCCTTGAGCTTGTCAGAATTCCTCGAAGACGCCGTAGACGTTCTGCCCCAACAGCCGTATCTGAGGTACGTGCTGTTTCCCCAAAGAAAGTTATCATGGCGGAAGACCGTCCGATAAATGAGCTTCTCCAAGCACCCATTAAGGGTTACGGAGACACTATTGTTGTCCCAGCCATTGTGGCTGAATACTTTGAGCTCAAAACCGGGTTACTAAATCTTGTAACCTCAAGCCAATTTTATGGTTTTGAGAGGGATGATCCTCATGCTCATATTCGATGGTTTAATAAAATTACCTCTACCATCAAATACAAGAACGTCCCTTCCGAAGCAGTCAAACTTCTTCTTTTCCCATTTTCTCTTGAGGGGGCAGCTTGGATTTGGCTGGAAAAACAACCTCCTCGTTCAATAACGTCATGGGAAGATTTAGTTACCAAATTTGTAAACGAATTTTTTCCCCCGTCCAGAACGACAAGTCTCAAAAATGAAATCATCAAATTTACTCAAAGGTTTGATGAATCGTTTGGTGACGCATGGGATCGTTTCAAAGAATTGCTTCGTCGATGTCCTCATCATGGTTTCACTGAATTGATGCAAATTGACACGTTTTATAATGGTGTGAGTCAATCTGACCAAGATTCTCTCAATGCCTCCGCGGGAGGTAATTTTTTGAGTAAAACCACTAAAGAAGCTTTAGAAATCATTGAAAATAAGTCCAAGGTCCGCACTACACGCACAAAGCCATATAACTCCCAAGTGAGTGCTGGTCCTTCTACTTCATCACCCGTGAGTACTTCTAGCACCGATGCTAAGATAGACAAACTCACGGACGCCATTCAAGCTTTGGTTCTCTCAAACCAGAAAAAAGTCACTTTCACACAAAACCCTTCACATGCTGAAGTAAAAAAGGTGGAAGTTTGTGTCACTTGTGGTGGCCCACATGCTTACTACAATTGTACTGCCACCGATGGTAGTCCTTTTGAAGCCAATGACTTAGCCGGTACTACAAATCAGGGAGGTAATCAATACCGTCCTCAAATGGAACCAAGTTACCATGCTAACACACATATGGGACCACCCGGGTTTAATCAAAACCCAAATTTGCAAAACAGAAACCAGAACCAACCTCGAATGAACCAAGGTTATCAAAACCAAGGGAATTTCAATCCTGGACAGAATCAAGGTTTCCACAATCAAGGAAACTTTAACAGAAACAATTTCAACCCCGGAAATCATTTTCAGGGAAATGGTAATCCAAATCAGGGAAATTTTCAGCCACAACAAGGTTATAATCAAAATAACCGTGTCCAAAATTTCCCCAACCAAACACAAGCCATTCTCCCAGCTCCACAATCATCATCTGATGAGTTGTTGAAGCAGTTCATGAAAACTCAAGAAGAGACAAACAGGTTGTTGGTCAGCCAGATTTCTTAAATTAAGAAATCTTTAAATGAACGACCCTCGGGCTCTAGAAAACTTCCAAGCAACACGATCGCAAACCCGAGGGGCGATGCAAAGGCGATCACGACCAGGAGCGGAGTTTCATATGATGGACCTACTGTTCCCACTACCCCTTCTTCTCCTTCTCCCAAGGTAGTGGAAAATAACGCCGAGGTAAATAAGGACGAAGTACTTCCTACTCATAAGGGAGGTACTCAAGACGTCCCACCTCATGTTGTCCTGAAACCCAAACCAAAACCTAGAGTTGTTTTTGAACCCAATGATATTCCAGTTGAAACACCAAAGTCCAAACCTTCTACCTCCTCTATTCCTTACCCCTCACGCTTGAGTGAGCAAAAGCTCCGTGAAAAAGCTAGTCACCAGATGGATAAATTCTTTCAAATCTTCCAAGATTTGTATTTTGACATTAGCTTTGCGGATACTATTATTCTGATGCCCAAATTTGCATCGACAATCAAACACTTGTTAAGCAACAAGGAGAAACTGTTTGAAATGGTAAAGACTCCCTTGAATGAGAACTGCTCAGCAGTTCTTTTAAAGAAGCTTCCCGAGAAGCTGGGAGATCCTGGAAAATTTCTAATACCATGTGTATTTCCGGGAATGGTTGATTGCTATGCCTTGGCCGATCTTGGTGCAAGTATCAACCTAATGCCATATTCAGTTTGGAAGAAACTTTCTCTTCCTGATCTTACTCCTACCTGCATGACTTTAGAGCTTGCAGACCGATCGATATCTCGTCCTCTCGGCATTGCCGAGGATGTGTTTGTGAAGGTAGGAGAATTTCATCTCCCCGCTGACTTTGTAGTGGTTGATTTCGATGCCGATCAAAGGGTCCCTCTCATTGTTGGGAGGGGTTTCCTTAGAACGGGTCGTGCTCTTATCGATGTATTTGAGTAAGAAATCACTCTTCGTGTGGGTAATGAAGCTGTTACATTTAACCTCGATCAAACCTCGAGGTACTCCTCCAATTATGATTCTGAAGCAGTTAATCAAATAGATATCATAGACATTGCTTCGGAGGAGTATTCTCAAGAGTTTTTTGGTTATTCTCATAATTCTGTGAGTGGGGATGCCACTCCATCATCTGAACCTATCATTTCCGACTCTTCCCCTTCTCTCACTCCGTTTGAGGGAAGTGATTTCTTTTTGGAAGAGGTCGAGGCTTTTCTCAAAAGTGATTCAGTTCCATCGGGAATTGATAACAATGAGATTGATCTGGAGGGAGATATTCTTCTCCTTGAGAGATTGCTAAACCAAGACAATTCTCCTCCACTCCCTCCCGTACAACTTCATAATCAGGAAATCAAATATATTGAGGAAACTGATGATTTTCCTGAGGTCGAACTCAAGGACTTACCTCCTCATCTTGAATACGCATTCTTGGAGGGTGATGATAAATTACCCGTCATTATTGCTAAAGGTTTAAGTGTTGAGGAGAAGATTGCTCTCATAAAGGTCTTGAAGTCAAACAAGCAAGAAATTGCTTGGAAACTCTCCGATATTAAGGGTATTAACCCAGATTTTTTTACACACAAAATCTTGATGGAGGATGACTTCAAGCCTGCAGTGCAACATCAAAGAAGGGTGAATCCAAAAATCCATGATGTGATTAAACAAGAGGTTTGTAAACTTCTTGATGCAGGATTGATTTACCCTATCTCTGACAGTCCATGGGTTAGTCCCATTCATTGTGTCCCAAAAAAGGGTGGCATTACTGTTGTCACTAATGAGGAAAATGAGTTGATTCCAACTCGGCTGGTTACCGGATGGCGTGTTTGCATTGACTATCATAAGTTAAATGACGCCACCCGCAAAGACCACTTTCCGCTGCCCTTTATGGACCAGATGCTTGAGAGATTAGCAGGAAACGAGTACTATTGTTTCCTTGATGGCTTCTCAGGATACTTCCAAATCCCCATTGATCCATCGGATCAAGAAAAGACTACCTTTACATGCCCTTATGGAACCTTTGCTTATAAACGTATGCCTTTTGGCTTATGTAATGCTCCAGGTACGTTTCAGAGGTGCATGATGGCTATATTTACCGATATGATCGGTAAAACTATGGAGGTCTTTATGGATGACTTTTCGGTCATTGGGGATTCATTCCAAACATGTCTCACCAATTTAGAAACAATGTTGAAAAGGTGTAAAGACACCAATCTATGTCTAAATTGGGAAAAGAGTCACTTTATGGTCAAAGAGGGCATTGTCCTCGGCCATAAGATTTCCAAGAATGGGATTGAGGTTGACAGAGCTAAGGTTGATGTCATTGCAAAACTGCCTCACCCTACTACCGTCAAAGGTATTAGGAGTTTCTTGGGTCATGCCGGTTTCTATCGTCGATTTATACAAGATTTTTCTAAAATCTCACGGCCTATGACTCATCTCCTTGAAAAGGATACTCCTTTTATCTTCTCACCAGAGTGCATCGAAGCTTTTGAAACATTAAAGAAAAAGCTTATTGAGGCACCCATTCTTATTGCCCCCGACTGGGATTTACCCTTCGAGCTTATGTGCGATGCAAGTGATTTTGCTATTGGTGTAGTCTTGGGGCAACGCAAAACGAAACACTTTCAGCCTATCCACTACGCAAGCAAAACTATGAACGAAGCTCAAACTCATTACACCACTACAGAAAAAGAATTATTAGCTGTGGTGTATGCTTTTGAGAAATTTCGGACGTACTTAATCTTGACTAAAAGCGTAGTGTATACGGATCATTCGGCTCTTAAATATCTATTTGCAAAACAAGATGCAAAGCCGAGATTGCTCCGTTGGGTTCTCCTCCTCCAGGAATTTGATATCATTATTCGTGATAAAAAAGGAGCTGCGAACCTGGCTGCTGATCATTTGTCCCGATTAGAGAACCCTCATCAAGATGTGTATGAGAAAAAGGAAATAAATGAAACATTTCCTCTCGAAACACTCAATGCGGTTGCTTTTCGCGGAGATTCTACTACCCCATGGTTTGCCGACTTCGCAAACTATCATGCGGGTAACTTTGTTGTGAAAGGGATGTCAACCCAACAGAAGAATAAATTCTTTAAGGATGTAAATCATTACTTCTGGGATGACCCCTACTTATTCAAAATCTGTGCGGATCAAGTCATCCGACGGTGTGTATATGGACAGGAAGCCACTGAAATTCTCAAGGCTTGCCATGCTGGACCCACTGGGGGACATCATTGTCCCAATTACACCGCCAAAAAGGTGTTTGATTCCGGATTCTTTTGGCCCACAATTTATAAAGATGCCCAGGATCTCATTAAAACCTGTGATGCTTGTCAGCGTCATGGAAACATTTCACAAAGAAATGAGATGCCACAAAATGCTATTCAAGTATGTGAAATATTTGATATCTGGGGCATTGACTTTATGGGGCCATTTCCATCATCTAGAGGAAACAAGTACATACTTGTGGCTGTTGATTATTTATCAAAGTGGGTTGAAGCGAAAGCTTTACCCACAAATGATGCCCGAGTTGTAGTGAAATTCCTTAAATCTCTTTTTTCCCGTTTTGGAACTCCACGTGCTATTATAAGTGATCGTGGTACGCATTTCTGCAATGACAAATTTGATAAAGTCATGCAAAAGTATGGTGTAACTCACCGTCTTTCTACCGCGTATCACCCACAAACAAGTGGGCAAGTTGAGGTTTCAAATCGTGGTATCAAAAGGATACTTGAGAGGACTGTTGGTGAAAACCGTGCTGCCTGGTCGGATAAATTAGATGACGCACTATGGGCTTTTCGTACAACTTATAAAACACCTATAGGGTGTACACCTTACAAGCTTGTGTACGGAAAGACATGTCATCTACTGATGGAACTTGAGCACAAAGCCTACTGGGCATTGAAACATGCCAACTTTGACCTCAAAACTGCGGGTGATCACAGAAAAGTTCAAATGAATGAATTAAATGAACTACGTGATCAGGCTTACGAGAACTCTTTAATCTATAAAGAAAAAACAAAGAGAATTCATGACTCAAAAATAAAGAACCGCGTTTTTAACGTTGGTGATCGAGTACTTCTCATTAATTCTAGATTAAAGATCTTCTCGGGTAAATTAAAAACCCGTTGGACTGGTCCATTTACTATCACTAAGGTTTATCCATATGGTACCGTTGAGTTATCTCAAAATGACGGTCCATGTTTTAAAGTAAGTGGCCATCGTGTGAAACACTACTTTAGAGAGGACATCCCAAACATGGTTGTCCCGGATCTCCAAACTTTCCCCATGGACAATTAAATTCGGGGTCGAGTCAAGCTAGCGACTCGGTAAACAAAAACAGTAGCTTCCTCATGGACAATTCAATTCGAGGTCGAGTCAAGCTAGCGACTCAGTAATCAAAAACAGTAGCAATATGGGTTTTCACTCATATTTCTGATTTCTTTCTCTTTTCTACCACCCTAGTGTGGGGGAGATGCCCCACATGTTGTATATATGTATATATCTTGAAAGAAAAAAAAAAGATGTAAATAGCCTAAAATAAAGGTTATTAATATTTCCTTCTTACGTTCTAAGTATCGGTTTAAAATCCGGTGTTTTGAATATTGAGGGCAATATTCATTTCTAAGTGTGGGGGGGGGGGGGGGGGATTCTCACGAATTCAAACACATGTTCCATCAAGCACCCTCATTTGATCAAAATTTAAAGTTTTTTCACACTTAGAAATGCAATAAATGGCTATCAGTCTGCCATGTCTAACCCACATAAGGATTGGCTAATCCAGGAGCAAACGGCTCTTGGTAAAGATATCTGAAAACCGTTGATGGCTTGCAATTTGCCAAAAATTGTATGGTGCCTCAACTCGCCATATCCTAAAAAGCGAATGAGTTGGCTAGCCCGCAAGATTATGGCTTGTGGTAAAGGCAGTGGAAAAACCATAATTGGTAATCAGCTCACCAAGATGTTGACTATTCCATCAAGAGTTGGCTAGTCCAGAAGCAAACGGCTTTTGGTAAAGACAAATCAAATCCGTTGACAGCTGGTGGTTTGCTAAAAATCACACGGTTATCAGGTGTGCCACAGTTCTTACACCTGGCTACTCCAGAAGTGATGGCTTTTGGTAAAGAGTAAAAATCCATTAAATTTTTCTCAAAAAGATTGCTAGGGACTAGCAATAGTTTAGTGTGGGGGATTGATGAGTGTGTAAATACTCATCATTTTTGTTACATTTAAACTGCAAAAACATATAAAAACACACAGGAATGCCTTAAAATACATAAAATATCCCTGGATTGTGTTTTTATGCAAAAGGATTGAAAACTGATGAAAAACAAAACATTTCACATAATTTACAGTTTCAGTCCCTGAACTTTGAAAAATTGGCAAAACTAGTCACTGGTAAATCAAAACATGAAAAATATCATCAAAGGTCCTTAGGGATTTATAAGTTGTCAAGTATAGTCCTTTAAAGTTAAAAATTGCAAAATGACAACTTTAGTCCCTCAAGTTTGGAAAATGTCAAAAATAGTCCCTAAGGTTTTGTAAATGGAAAAATATGAAAAATAAGCCTTGCACTATTCTTAATTGACAAAAATGGACCTTATGATAACTTTTGAGAAGTTACAAGTTAAACCCTTCAAATTTCAGAAAATTACAAGTTAGGTCCCTGGAGTTTGTGGAATTGGCAGAAAAGGTCCCTGGTATTTGAAAAATGAAAAAATCATACTTTTGGTCCTTGGGTTATTCAATAATGACAAAAATAGTCCTTGTAAATATTTGGGAAAGTTGCAAAACCAGCCCCTCTATTTTTGGCAAAATTACATAATTGGTCTTTGTTTATTACCTAAACCAACCGGACCCTTTATTTTATTAAAACCCCAAAAACAAATCCAATCCAAACATTAACCCAGCCCACCCCTTTTTATTTTTCCTTGGGCCTAGCCTGTTTCCCAGCCCACCAAAACCAATCCACACCCCTTATAATAAAACGGGGTTTGACCCTGTTGACCTCTCCTTCTTCCCCAATACCACCACCACTGTACACTGCCCTCACCTCCACCCTTCTTCCCCAATACCAGGTGGTATTGCCACCTCTTCACCACCACCTCACACCCCCTCATTATTTCAACCCACATCACATTAAATGCAATTCCCACCCTTTTTCCACCATGTCCACCACTGTAGCACCTAGCCTTCTAGTTTTTCTTCCATACTTCCCCAACTTTGTCAGAACTATCTCAATTGTCCCCCCTTAGTCACCACTAAACCCCAAACATCTTTAATTAGTCTCAATCTGCTCCAATGCCACGTATGAACTTTTGGCGCCAAAATCCTTTTAAACGGCCATGATCACTTTGACTCATCCAATGGTTGATTTTATTGATGGGAAAGATTCAGAGACATGTGGGGAGTCTAAAAATGCTATAAAGAAAGAAGGGGAAGCAGAAGAGAGTATTATCTAGTTTAATTTTCAATTATGTATGTCGATTAGTTAAGTTTTCAAATTCCAGTATTGTATTAAGCTCTAAGGTAGTTTGTTAAGTGTTTTTATATTGTAATCAAGCTGTTTCAAGTACTCAATTACACTATAAACCTCAATTTCAGTTTATGCAAATTTTGAGTTTCAAAAATTCTCATGTGTCTTGATATTGTTGTTCTTAGTGGATGATACAGACAAAATAAGCTCATATAAGCTCCTATAAAGCTTACCAAAGCTTTTAGTAACTTACAATAAAGAGTAGCTTAAAAAATTCCAATAACACAAAATCAGTCAACTAAAGTCAACTGTACAATATTTGGGTTTGGATTCTGATTCAGAGGTGATTTGGGAAGGGAAGCAGCTTTGGATTATGGTTTAGAGACTCATGGGAGTCACATAATTGATCTTGGTTCTTGGTTTGGTTCTCACAGTCATACCTTGTAAGCCTCATATTTATTTTAAGTTTAATTTACATAATCATAGTTATCTTAGTTTAAATCTGAATTATTTATGTTTATTTGAAGTTAGTTAGTGATAGTATAACCAGAAATAGCATAGTTGTTCATTGAAATCTAGGGTTGTTTAGTATTTAAATTTTCAGTTTAATAGAGCATTTTGTGGAAATCTGAGTTTTTGTTGGAATTATTGACATTATTGTGCTTTAATAAGTTTAATTAATCATAACATGAGCTTCTGTATTGGTAGTTTTGGTTAAAACCTTCATTTACTTTGAAAAATACCACCACAGTCAATATAAAGGAGTGTTTGGTTCTGTGGATTTCATTGAGTCTCAGTGGGATTCTTGGGTTACTTCTGTTTGCTACATGTCCCATTAGGTATACATAGGTCATATAAGTCATAAATCTTTTGGTTACTTTGAAAGAAAGTCAAAATCATATGAAAAATCCCTCCACAGTTAACTGTGTTAGGATTTGAGTACCATAATCACTCACATAAGCTTATCAGTTATTTCTTAAGCCTAAACTAGCTTTACTTAAGCTTATTATATCATCTACACTCAGCTAGGATCAATCAAACTTCATATAAGTCAACCTAGCTTAAAATTAGTAAAAGTCAAAAAGTGCTTGTTCAGATTTTCACCAAAATGGCATGAATATTTGTGATTTTTGTGTTATGATCTAGGGTCTGAAATTGCTAGGGTATTTAGTCTATCAGTTGAACTTGTGATTTCCATGTTTTTCATATTTTTGTGATTTTTTTTATTGACTAAAATATCCCTGGAACACACTTGCTGGGCAAGATGATGCCCTGCTACATAGACCATCACCACCACTTTGGTGGTTGATTGTGACCACCACAGTGGTCCCACTAGTCCCAATTTTGGTTCTTACAACCCCCCTCCTACCAGGGTTCAACAATTGACCCTTTGTCTGACCTGTACATCACTGGGACCCACTTAATTTGGCCTCCTAAATCTGTCCCTATTCTGTCTCAGATTCAAAATAAGCAAGTGCTTATTTTGGATTCCTAGCTTATTTGGCCATCTTATTTGAGTAATTGTTGCTTATTATCAACCACACAACTTATTTGTACCAGGTTTCATCCTTGTGGACCCCACATAAGTCCATTTGTTCTTAATTCCTTCTTTGGTCAAACTTGGTCAACTGTTTTGGTAATAAGCACTCTTAGTGCTTATTCTGAGTATCTAAATTATTTTCCTTTACAAAAGTTTCTTATTTTAAGTATTTTATTAGTTTTATAAAAGAAAAACCAGAAAAGAACAAACTTAATTATAGTGATAGCTTCTATTTAATAGAAATTATCTATTTAATTTTTTTTAGCTTATTTATAAGCACTTCTACTATTTTATATTTTTATTAAATCTCTTATATATTAAAGTAGTTTTATAAATTTTTCCAGATTTTTCTTTTGTCATCTAGTGTTTTTTAGAATTAATATTAGTTTAATTAATAATTAATTAATAAATAATAATTAAATAGCATAATTATATTTTATAAAGTACCACATAGTTTTTATAATTTTTATAGCTTTTATATAAGGTAAAACAATTTTATAAATATTTATAGGATTTATACTGTTCATTTTCTATTTTTAATAATATAATTAGTTTAATTGATAATTAATTAATAAATAGAATAATAATTAGAAAAATAGATTAAAAATACATAATATAAACTTTTTATAATTTTTTAGGATTCCTATGATGGTTAATTAGATATATAAAATTTTTCATAATTATCTAAGTCTCTTTAGTATTTATAATAATTTAAATCAATATAATTAGTTAAATAATAATTAATTAATAATAAATAGATAAATAGTGTGAAAAATATAATTTTAATTTTAAAATAAGTTTTATAATATTTTAGACTTTTAGAAATTTTAATTTTGTATTTATAGACTTATTTTACATTTTTCTATTTATTAGTGAATTATTAACTAATTAAAAATAGTTATTAAATAATAATAATTAATTAAATAGTTATAAAAATAATTTTAATTTTCTAATAATTTTCTAAAAAGTTTAGGATCCCAAAAATATAATATTTGTGGAAGTTATATTTTACAGAATTCACGTTTAACTTTCATACGTTTACGTTTACTTAAATATAAACGTATATTTTATATCTTTTTACATTTTTTAGGTTTTATTAAATTTTAAATAAATTAGTAATATTAAAATAAATATTTCAAGATTATTTAATTTGCATTTAAGCCCCTAAGGCTTGCAAACTCCTACTATAGTTAAAGTTGTTTTTGTTTACGTTTAATTATTAAACGTTTACGTTTTCCAGTCCCTTTTCACTTGTACTTATCTGATTTCACGTATTAGTTGATATAGCTTATTAAAGCTATTCACACTTATATTTCAGTAGTACAATCACTTAAACCCTTTTCTTGTTCAATTCACCTGATCTCGAAGTCGTTTTATTTCAGATTTCACGCCTCGTTGGGATCTAACGATCCGGGGAAACACTAAACTCACCGGAGTATTGGCCTAAGCTGTTTGACTTGTTGACCATTACTTGGTTGATATTATCTAATTGTTTGGAACCAATCAACCGCACGAGAAGATTTACGGCATGCCAGAAAGCACGAATGGATTTGTCAAGAAACCAGATGGAAGGCTGTGTTTCAAGGACAAAAGTTGGATCCCATTGTATGGCGGAATACGAGACCTCATCATGCACGAGTCTCATAAGTCTAAATATTCCATTCATCCTGGTTCGGACAAGATGTATCAAGATTTAAAGAAGTTGTATTGGTGGCCAAACATGAAAGCTGACATTGCAGAGTATGTCGGTAAGTGTTTGACCTGCTCAAGAGTAAAGGCTGAACATCAATAACCATCCGGTCTTTTGACTCAACCCGAGCTACCAATGTGGAAATGAGAAAGGATTACAATGGACTTCATTATGAAATTACCCAAGACATCGAGTGGGTTGGACACTATTTGGGTTATTGTTGATCGTCTCACGAAGTCAGCGCACTTCTTGCCAATCAAAGAGACTGATGATGTGGATGTTCTTGCACGGTTGTACCTTAAGGAGATAGTTTCCCGGCATGAAGTGCCGATTTCGATTATCTCAGACCGAGACAGCCGTTTCACGTCTAACTTTTGGCGATCTTTACAGAAAGCCTTGGGAACTAAGTTAGATATGAGTACAGCTTACCATCTATGGACCGATGGTCAAAGTGAAAGGACTATACAGACCCTGGAAGACATGCTTAGGGCATGTGTGATTGATTTTGGAAAAGGCTGGGATAAACACCTACCGTTAGCAGAATTTTCGTACAACAACAGTTATCACGCTAGCATTAAGGCTGCACCATTTGAAGCACTTTATGGAAGAAAGTGTAGATCACCAGTTTGTTGGGCTGAGATTGGATATGTACAACTCTCAGGTCCCGAGTTGATTCTTGAAACCACTGAGAAAATAGTAAAGATTAGGCAACGATTACAAGCCGCTAGGGATCGGCAAAAGAGTTATGCTGATGTGCGAAGGAAACCAATAGAGTTTCAAGTTGGAGACAAGGTCATGCTTAAGGTATCACCTTGGAAAGGGATGATTAGGTTTGGAAAACGTGGAAAGCTAAACCTAAGATACGTTGGACCCTTCGAGATTATTGAAAGGATCGGTCCCGTGGCATACAAACTTGAACTACCTAAGGAACTCAGTAGAGTGCACAACACTTTCCACGTGTCAAATTTGAAAAAGTGTTTATCGGATGAAACACTTGTGATTCCGTTGAAGAAGATCAGAATCGATGATAAGTTGAACTTTATTGAGGAACCCGTTGAGATTATGGATAGGGAGGTCAAACGACTTAAGCATAGTCGCATTCCCATTGTTAAGGTCAGATGGAACTCTAAGAGAGGACTCGAGTACACATGGGAGCGCGAGGATCAAATGCGTGCCAAAGACCCACAACTATTTGATGAGACAACCCCGAGCACCGATTCAACTTTGGATTCCGGGACGAATCCAATCTAACGGGTGGGTACTGTAATACACCGTAAAATCCCAGGTCATTTATTAATGCTAATTATCGAAACTATTCTAAACTAAGCCGTTTTTGCGGGCTAATTTGAAATTTTTACATGAGACACTGTTTATTTGACACCCGATCGTTTTGATAACCGTTTGTTTGACACCCGATTATGTTTTGTCACCCGATATCACCCGATTGTCACTCTTGGATGTCACCCAACGAGGTTAACACCGGTAACTCCCACTTGCGACCTGACACCCTATTTTGGACACCGAAATATTATTAATATATATAATGATATGTATATATATATATTAATTAGTACAAATTTATTATTACTATGTATATATATAAGTATGACGACACCATTTAAATATTTATGGTTTTCACGAACCGACACCAACACCGAAATTAAATTCACAATTTTATGAATCACCGGCACACCGTCATATTTGGGCCGACCACAAGCCCACACGGATTTTTCTCTCTTTGATTCACTTGGGCCGAAACACCCTCACAAGCCCACACGATTTTCTTTTTTCTTGTTTCGTTTTGGGCCGAGTTTACCACAGCCCACAAGGCTAGTTTTGTTTTCTTTTCTTTTGTGTTGCATGGTTTTCGACAAGCTCAGCCTTGCGCTACATATATGAACCACACTTGCTTCTTCTTTGGTTCCCTACAACTCAACAACAAACATACAACTCCCTTTGACTTTATAAATAAATATGTATATATTTTGGTAACTTTAAAATATATATATATACTTTACTAAAAATATTTAATTATAAATATTTTTAAACGATATTATTTTCACAACGAGTTAATATTTATCCAACACCGGTTCGTAACAACGATACAAATAACTACGTAAGTTATTTTGGAATATATTAAGACACCCGAACGGATATCACCGTGCACGAGACATATCACATGTCATTTACAACACGAATCTAAAACACCGATTACAATGTATATTTAGGTCGCAAGTCGGAGGAATTACATTGCTAGCCATAGCAGTACACCATCACTTTTGAGCACCGTTGTGATTCACACCCACCTATCAGGTGAGTTCATGGTCCCACATTTTTAATTGTTTTCAAACCCCGTGGGGAGATACATGCTATAAATCGAACACAAGTATTTTTCTGTATGCTATTATTACCTGATATTGCCTAAGTTGACACTTGTGCTACAAGTCCCTCATATCACGAACCTTAATCACTTGCGAGTGAGCGCGAATATAGTTGATAGATCTATTGGAATGGCAGCCCACCTCTGTCAAGGTGATCACTTGGCAGGAGGTGTGCTATATTCGAGGTATTATGGAAATTTGGCACATTTCCTGTCACCGAGGGCCCCTTGTCATTTACATCCACTGTGGTGTAGGTGATTGTTATTATCTCTATGATATGTCAAATCAATGTTAAGGCTTGCGTTTCATGAGGCTTAGGAGCAATATTACACCAGTTTAGTCAAGACCTGTCTATCTTGGCTTGTTTATTTCAAATGCTTGACTTGTGTTCACACTATTACTATTTAAACTACTATGGATTCACTCAACCTTTGTGTTGACTTTTTAAGCATGTTTATCTCAGGAAATTAGCAAGCATGGCGGCACGGAGCTGGCAAAGGGCACAGGACCTCCCTTTTGATTTCAATAATATTATCATTCTTTACAAACTCATCACTTCTTTTGCTAAACAATTAACATTTTGGAAAAATGTTTGTAACTCTGAATATTTGAGTTTTCATGGAATGATATTGACTATCTTTTGAATTGTTTTCTATGAGTATGACTGTGTACTAAACTATAATGACCCCGATTAGACTTCCGCTGCTTATCAATTTTCGGGGTGTTACACATGAACTAATTTTCAGCAATTTCGACTTCCTCGATTTTGATCCCATTTGTTTAATTTCCTTCTACTTCATTGGCATAAACGCTTCCTCTTCTCCATCTTTCTTTCCCACAAAGTTGTTTCAAACTTTGACAATCTTTTTAGTAATCGCTCATAAAGGGGTCACTTAACGTTGAAGATGTGGATGCAGCAGCCGATGATTTCACTTTTCTTTGCTTGTCCCTGCACATTTTTTGAATGATGAAAAAATTGTTCTTTCAAATTCTTGCACATCATCGTCCTCCTTATCCAGATTGGTGCGGAGATCTAATCCCCTATGTAGTTTCTTTTGGCATGGTCCATGGAATGTACGCAGTCCTTCTTGTTCAGAAGTGGTAGAGTTTTTATTTATTTATTATTTATTTATTTTTTATTATTTTTTTTAATGTCCTTTTAGGTTTGGTGGGAGCAATGGGAGGCTCCTTAACAGGAGATTTATCCTTAACGGGAGTCACATTTTAGGTTGAGAAAAAAGGTTCAAAATTATCCATATCATTCGTAATAAAGTTATGGGCTTCTGGAAAAGGTCGAGATAGGTATGTGATGAGGCGAAAACTGATCCGTTTTTAGGGGGTCATTTAAGCCCGAATCCGAATTTATTTGATCAAATATTGCCCTAAATCGTTCCTTTTGTGATTTTAGGTGTTTGGAGAGTGAATTCGGGAAAAGAGGCTATTTTGGACGTTTTTGGAGCATAAAGTGAAGAAAACGACAAAGTACCAAAAATCCAAGCTGGAAATACAAGGTGACGGCGTCAAGGGTTTGCTCTTGACGGCGTCAGACATGAAGATTAATTTACCGTAGCTGGTGACGGCGTCAGATGGAGTTATGACGGCGTCAAAGTGACCAAGATTAATTTACCGTGGGGGGTGACGGCGTCACATAGGCCGTCACGATTGGATCTAGGGCGTCCGAGGAAGTGTATGGCGGCGAGTTGACGGCGTTAGATTTAACTCTTGACGCCGTCAGGACGATTTTCCTATATATAGTTTTCTAGTTTTTTCATTAAAAGGAGAGAAGTTTTGGTGAAACCCTAAAGACGATTTTGGTGCCTCTTTTACAGGTTTTTCAAGGGTTCCAAACCCTTGAGACCTTGCATTGTAATTGAGATAAGTATACTCTTAATTCAATCAATATGTCTATGTGTTGGTTGTTTATCTTTTGTTCTTATCTTAATTCTACTATGCTAGGCTAGATCTCTCTTGTGTTTGCTTAGATCTAATGAAACCTAGATGTTGATTATGTGTTGATTACTTGTCTATTCTTGTTTTGAATGAATGATATTATATGTTAGGCTTAAGAAAACTGGCAGATCTCCAAATGGTAACATGCTTGAACGTCTTAAGAAACATGAACCGAGGCGTACTAGGTCTTTATTGGTTGTATTTAATGCATGAGCCACTGTTTACAATCCCTATAGTTGTGCTGGGTCATGGTGTAGGAGGAGATAAGAGCTCATAGAGTTGGGGAGTTATGTATGCCACTCCACGAATGGTATTAAGGAATACAACCCGTCATTCATACAAGTGTAACAAGTAATTAACATGTAAAAGATATCTAGGGAGTAATGAAGTCTAAGTAAACACAATTTCTCCACATACTGCTCACAACCTTAGTTTAATATTAGTTTAATTTCATTTTCATTAGTTAATTAGTTATATAGTAGTTTTTGGGTTAGTTGATTAACAACTAATTCCGCCCACTCTTCTAAAAACCCGAGATTTTAATTGCTTTCATAAAATTATAAAAATACAAAAAATAATCATCTCTCACCTCTAGAACTATTAATTAGGCTTTCTAATCCTAGCGACACTATTCCTAAGCTGAACGATCAATCCCCCGGTACTTGTCACTATACTATACTACAACGATCAGGTACATTGCCTGGCGGGGGTTGTAAGCCTCGCGAGATCCCTCGAGAGGTAAAGCAAGGTGCGATTCCCACGCATCAAGTTTTTGGCGCCGCAGCCTGGGGAATAGTTATTGTCTAGGTTAGGATTTCTTTTTATTAGGTCTACTTGCTAGATTCCTTTCTAGTAAGATTTTTTATTTTTATTTTTAGGTCTTCTTTAGTCTATCTTGTTTCTTCGTGCTTTTGTTCGTAACTCTTTACCATCCGACATCATGGAAGGTGGTAACATCTTTGAACCCATCATCCCACCACAACAAAACCCACCATTAGAACCCCTTAGGCCCCGAACCTTAGGAGAATATTCCCGACCTAGCCACCAAGGCTACCGAAACACCATTGAGCTCACCGGAGCCAATGTGACCCCCTTGCGATCCGACACCATCCGGTTGGTGCAAAGCGGATGTGCATTCCATGGACTTCGTTCCGAAGATCCAAACCAACACCTTAAGGACTTCCTCAAAATCGTAGATTCCATAGACCTAGGTGTTGAAACTAGAGAGACTACCCGTTTACGCCTATTCCAATTCTCTCTACGGGATCAAGCTAGTCAATGGCTTGAGCGTTTACCCACAGGATCCATCACCACATGGGATGATCTCACCACTCGTTTCCTTGCTCAATTTTTCCCACCGGGGAGAACTACTAAGCTTAGGAATGACATCTTGATGTTCCAACAACGTCAAAATGAATCTCTTTATGAAGCATGGACTCGTTTCAAGGACTTACTCCAAAAAGTCCCTCATCATGGCATAGATCTGTGGCTCCAAGTCCAAATCTTCTATGACCATATCGATATCCCCACGAGGCGAACCATTGACCAATCGGCCGGTGGTAAGCTACGTGATCTTAGTGCGGAACAATCATGGGAACTCATAGAAGATCTTGCTCTCTATGACAACGAAAATTGGAATGATCCCCGTGATTTGAACAAAACGGTCAAGGCAATATCTTTGCCTTCGAATAATTCAAGCACTCCCGACCGTAGGATCATGGAACTTGAGGACCAAGTCAAGTTTCTCATGAAATCTTACGAAGCTCCGAAGCATTCAAGCCAAGTGAACAAAATCACTTCTTCATGCGAATTATGTAGTGGTCCCCATGACACTCGTGATTGTGTGGAACTCCCCGGAACAGCTTTTGCGGACTACGCATCCACGCGTACCGACGAAGCGGGAGATAAGTGGTACACTTTCAAGCCCGAGCCGAACACATACGGTGATTCATATAACCTCTCATGGAAAAATCACCCAAACCTTAGGTGGAAACAAAATCAACCCAATTCATCCAACCCACCTAATCGTTACCAATCAAACGGTCCACCATCCAACCGTACCTTCAACAACAATCCTTCTAACAACTATGGTAGTACCAACAATCTTGAAGGATTGATGTCGAAATTTATGGCATCTCAAGAAGCTCGCATAGCTAGGTTTGAAACCGAATTCAACCAACAACAAACGGAGATGACCAACAAGATCGACAACTTGTTGAAAGCCCTCAACAACCAAACATTAGCCACACCTAGGAAGGACACTAGGGACACCAATAGTGGAATCCAAGCTAAGGACCCCTCATCATCCAAACATGTCCACTTTGTCAATGTTGTCACCATTAAGCCGATAGATAGGGAGATAGAGGAGAGTGACAAAGATGAAGTTAGAGTAGAAGCCAATAGTGAGGATGAGAGTAGGGAAGTTGAGGTTAATAAGGATGAGGAATTAGAGGAGGTAGAACCTATAGAGGAGTATTTTGATAAGTTGCCAACCAAGGAAGAACGGGAATACCATAAGTATTTATTCGATAGTCCCGAGACAACATATATCTTTGGCGATCCCCTGATCAAAATGGGAGACCCCTCTAACATTAACATCCCATGCAATATCGGGCACATGCATGTATGGAAAGCTTACATAGACCCTAGATCCCCCGTGAACATCATGTCGAGGACTTATTACAATTGGGTGATGAAGAAGCAACTCAATTTTAGGATAATGCCCGGTAAAAGTTGGATAAGTAATTTTGCAGGAAGAGTTAAGGGAGTACATGTGATTATAGGGAATCTCACCTATGAGATTGATTTCATGATAGTGGAAGACACGCGTCCGGTGATAGATTCTTGCCTAAGTCAAATAATATTTGGGAAACCATTTGTTGAGGCCACTAGGATGAGTTATGATCCGACGTTAGGGATAGTTAGATTCAAGGAAGAGAATGATGAGGTTGCTTATCAAATGCCCTACAAGATTGAGCAATACCGCCTTCTCTCTAATTTCGAAAAGGAACGTAAGCAAGCGGCTTATTATAGGAATGATGAGGATAGACGTAGAGGAGTAGAGTATGTTAGAAATAGGATGCTTGGTTTCTACAAAGAATGCTTGCAACTAGGTCCGGAATACAAAACTGGTTTAGAAGACGACCTAGAGAGTGGAACCAACGATGAAATCACGTAGTAACCCACGACTTTGAGTCTAGCTACAAGACTCGTAAATAAAGAAAAGCGCTTCTTGGGAGGCAACCCATGTTTTGTGTGATTTTTATTTGTTTGATTGTTATTTGCTTCCATATGCATGTTTTATTTTTATTGTTGGTTGATCATGTTTCTCAATTAAAATGTGAAATACTTTATTATGTTGTTTAGCCTAGTCTTAACTCCAACCTAAAGGTATTTTTGCAAAAGATAAGTGTAAGGGGAAACCCCAAATATGTTTTTAAGAAACAAACCGATCATGATTATCCACAATATTTAATGAACATGTATATTCGTATTTGTTAGAGTCAAATGCTTGTATTGAGTCATAATGAAGTTTTGCAGGATTTTCCAGGAAGTAGGACAAGGTTTTTCCAGAAATTTTCCGGAAACTTAACATAAAGATTTCTGCAGGTCCATTCTGACGGCGTCAGGCAATTGCTCTTGACGGCGTCAGGAGTCAAAAATCTGGAAATTTTACCGGTTTTGTTTTTCTAACGGAGTCTTATGGTTTTTGTGAATTATTAAGTTTTATAATCTCCAGGAAATCTGCAAACTTCATTCCACAAGCATTATATCTTATTTTGTTTTCTAGGATTTAGTAACTTATATAGGATGCCGCCGATTTTACGCGAGGTTGCCTTGTCTACTTTTGTCAGGATTTACAGGTTATTTGTGACAAGAAGATGATTTATATTCTGGAAGGGAAGCTTTGATTGTTCGTTTTCTTGGAAGAAGATATAACCTGGCCAACTAAAATCCATACCGAGCGAATCAGGGGAGTATTTGATTTCATTCTCTTTACTTTTTACTTTTACATTCTTTACTTGAACATTGGGGACAATGTTCATCTTAAGTGTAAGGGGAGGGTAAAAAGATGATACCTTACATATGCACTTTCGCTTGAGTTTGTTTTGTTTGATAGTAGATGAGTAATAAAACTATGAGAAATACTTGTTAGTGTAATTTTAGCACCAAATTTAAAATTTTTTACAACATTTAGGAGTGAAACTTTAGCCATAGCAAGCGTCTCATGGATAGGAGATTGTATGACTAGCACATAACCGTATATTCAGAAAAATTTTCCACCCAAAATTGTGAGGTTCGCCTTTAGATTTGATAGGAAAAGCATTTACTATTAGTGCTTATGAGTGTACCGGTAGCATTTAGATTCTAGAACTTGCGTTAGTGATGCATCCCGAGACCGCTAGTGAGACTACATTCGTGTGGTAGGATTTACTACATGATAAGAGGCATTAGGATCACCCTTGTGTTAAACCCGTATTATAATTACTTGACCATTTAAGTCATATTACTTGGCTAGTTAAGTCAACTAATTTTTCCCACACCCTTTGCGTTGTACTCATTTTTAGTACACGAAACCCCTAGTACACCCCTCCGAGCCTATCTTTTCGTTTCTAACTTTAAGCACTTTACTTAAAGGAAGAATTTGTTACACCCCACTTAAATGTACAACCAAATCGCCTTAGCCTTCCGTGTATGCGCTCATTTTTAGTGCATTATTGTTATATGTTAAACCCTAAGTTAACTTTCTAATTGATTACATGGTTGCTAAGTCGAGTCATATCCTTGTACATATTGTTTTGGGACGATTGGGACTCATGGGTAAGTACTTATTTTATGGAGTAATGGGGAAGAACATCACTTATTACCCCCATATGTACGTTAATTTTAAAAGTGCTCCAAGTGTTTTGATTTTCTTAATTCGAGTCATTAGAATAGTTAAATGTAAAGTATGTAAAGATTCAAGTGTAAGGGGAATTCTCATCCCCTATGATGTATTATTTTGGATGGTAGGGTAAGAGTGTATGCAAAAAAAAAAAAAAAAAAAAAAAAAATAGAAAAAACAAGAAAAAGAAAAAAAAAATAGAAAAGAAGAAGAGAAAAAACATACGGACTACCATCCCGTTTTTATTTTATGTTCATTTTATGTTTTTGTTATTTTTCATTTATTAGCTTAAGTCGAGTCTAGTCTTGGCTTAGCAACGCCATCTTGTACATGTAATTTACTAAGATTGTTAACTCGCCACCAGTAAAATTCCCTTTATCCAACAAAACCGTGTAATTCATATCCCTACACCTAACGTTATAACCCTTTAAAAAGACCTCTTTGATAGTTTATCCTAGGTGCTTACGCCATGTGGTGGAGGTTTGATCCTTTCCCAAGCCTATGGTAATCTATTTTGTTATGACAGGTAGTGAGAGATATCTTCCATTTCCATAATGTTATATTACTTTATTACACCCGAGAGATGTGAGTATCTAAACACTATTTGTGAGGTGCTTGTGTATGACCTCCGTGCTTGTCTATTGGTCTTTAGTGGAACGATTATTTGTTGTAATTACTTTTATATTAGTGTTAAATGACCCCTAACTTGTCTTTTGAGTAGAATAAAAGCTCATTTGCTTGAGGACAAGCAAATCTCAAGTGTAAGGGTATATGATGAGGCGAAAAATGATCCGTTTTTAGGGGGTCATTTAAGCCCGAATCCGAATTTATTTGATCAAATATTGCCCTAAATCGTTCCTTTTGTGATTTTAGGTGTTTGGAGAGTGAATTCTGGAAAAGAGGCTATTTTGGACGTTTTTGGAGCATAAAGTGAAGAAAACGACAAAGTACCAAAAATCCAAGCTGGAAATACAAGGTGATGGCGTCAAGGGTTTGCTCTTGACGGCGTCAGACATGAAGATTAATTTACTGTAGCTGGTGACGGCGTCAGATGGAGTTATGACGGCGTCAAAGTGACCAAGATTAATTTACCGTGGGTGGTGACGGCGTCACATAGGCCGTCACGATTGGATCTAGGGCGTCCGAGGAAGTGTATGGCGGCGAGTTGACGGCGTCAGATTTAACTCTTGACGCCGTCAGGACGATTTTCCTATATATAGTTTTCTAGTTTTTTCATTAAAAGGAGAGAAGTTTTGGTGAAACCCTAAAGACGATTTTGGTGCCTCCTTTACAGGTTTTTCAAGGGTTCCAAACCCTTGAGACCTTGCATTGTAATTGAGATAAGTATACTCTTAATTCAATCAATATGTCTATGTGTTGGTTGTTTATCTTTTGTTCTTATCTTAATTCTACTATGCTAGGCTAGATCTCTCTTGTGTTTGCTTAGATCTAATGAAACCTAGATGTTGATTATGTGTTGATTACTTGTCTATTCTTGTTTTGAATGAATGATATTATATGTTAGGCTTAAGAAAACTGGCAGATCTCCAAATGGTAACATGCTTGAACGTCTTAAGAAACATGAACCGAGGCGTACTAGGTCTTTATTGGTTGTATTTAATGCATGAGCCACTGTTTACAATCCCTATAGTTGTGCTGGGTCATGGTGTAGGAGGAGATAAGAGCTCATAGAGTTGGGGAGTTATGTATGCCACTCCACGAATGGTATTAAGGAATACAACCCGTCATTCATACAAGTGTAACAAGTAATTAACGTGTAAAAGATATCTAGGGAGTAATGAAGTCTAAGTAAACACAATTTCTCCACATACTGCTCACAACCTTAGTTTAATATTAGTTTAATTTCATTTTCATTAGTTAATTAGTTATATAGTAGTTTTTGGGTTAGTTGATTAACAACTAATTCCGCCCACTCTTCTAAAAACCCGAGATTTTAATTGCTTTCATACAATTATAAAAATACAAAAAATAATCATCTCTCACCTCTAGAACTATTAATTAGGCTTTCTAATCCTAGCGACACTATTCCTAAGCTGAACGATCAATCCCCCGGTACTTGTCACTATACTATACTACAACGATCAGGTACACTGCCTGGTGGGGGTTGTAAGCCTCGCGAGATCCCTCGAGAGGTAAAGCAAGGTGCGATTCCCACACATCAGTATGAAGGTGGTGTTGATAAATCGTAGTACGTTGTTGGTGATGAAGAAGATTGATACATTGGTTGTTGTACGTGGTTGGTACATTTGTTGTGTCATGGTTGTAAATGATAGGGAAAAGTTGTGGGGTTTAACTAAATCGCTAGTGTGTTTTCAGAAATGGAATTGAAATTAGGCGTTGATTATGTTGTCTGGTATCGTATCATTAGGAATGTTTTTAGACATTTTTTTTGGTTAAAAGTATATAGAGAGGAAAAAAAAGTTAAATGTGTGAATAAAAATTGTTGGAGATTCAAATACAAAACAAATTAACAAAATCAACAAACAAAGTAGAAGTGTTAATCATACTAAACCAAATACAAAATCAAATTCACAAGTACCAAGTACAAAACTTTAATTCAAAGGTACAAGAAAATCTAATGTCATTAATTCCTATTTGATATTGTGTCATTATTAGTGGCCCAAGCCCACTAATCACACGCTCGGATCAAGCCCAAACACCAAACAGTTCACGAAGTCAGGACTAACTAGAACAGCATAAGCCCAGGCCGAACTAGGCCTGAAAATTCTTCTCAGACAGCATAGTACGTGCGCAAAGAGACAATGTTACAACTGTAGCTAAAAGTTAAGACTTACGAGTCTGACGCAGCATAGTGGGGAACACACGATCAACAAAACAGGAGATCAGAGCACTCTCCTGTACGAGCTAAAGGACGCATGACACCTGTCCTCATTGTTTGCTCCCGGATGATCAACACCTGGCTCTATAGCAGCCTTTGATCATTCTCAAAAGGTTTATCGCTAAAACCTACAAAGCATCTCTATAAAAAGATAGCAACATACACAATCATATAAGTTTCACACACTTGGGAAAATACTGCCTCACAACAATGCAACATAGTTCTAGTTTAAGTGTTAACCGAGCTTCTTGATTTATATCAATCTCATCGGGTCCTTACCGTTCAACACGGGAAATCAAACAACAAAACAATTCTCATCCCATCTCTAAATCGATTTACATACCATATGTAAACACTACTTATAAGAAACCAATGACCTAATTGTTAAATTCTAAACCGTCTCAAATTAGCAAACATGTTAAAAACTAAATAAAAAATTTACCGAACTCCCCTTAGAGTTTTAGTCACTTTTCTAATAATCTCCACCGTGACTTGAACTCATCCTCGTGTTCCAAATCAAACGCAAAATTCCAAACACTAGAGATACTAGCCTAGTTTAAACAAACGATCGATTCACAAAAGCAATCGAGAACAAAATCGATCGAAAGCAAATGCCGATGACTCCAAAACAACCAATCGAACGGTAACCGACAAATTCAAACACGGTCAACAAAATAATCGAATCGGCTTAAACGATCTTCAACCAAAGACAATCAAATTAAGGCAACCAACTTCAAGATTGACAAACGAAGATCTACATTTCAAACTAACACATTTCCAAAAGATCAATCAAAATCCAAACGACTATAATCAAGTCTTAAAACACTAAATAGATCAACAAATTTCAAATGTCAAATTCAAATTCTAATGGCCCACTTATTTGATAAGTATTACGTTCAAGCTTCAAACTTATTATCCAAGTTTTAAACAAATTCAAGTTAATAAATAACTTGACGAACAGGCTCTTATAATTCAAATGCCCCAAATATGATATGGATAATAATTTTAATAAATCACATATATGATATGAATTACAACTCAAATTCAAATACCAAATCCCCAAACAGATCAATAAAACCAATACATAATAGAAAATTCCCAAAAGCTAATTGACCCAAAAACTAACCAAAAAGTGCAAATTAATGCCAAGATTACAAAACGATCCTGAAACAAAGCAAGAAACGTAGCTATAAAAATCATAAAAAAAATCCATATAGTGACAAAACCAAAAGAGGTGATAACCCCAAACAATATGATGATAAGCAATCCCCGTATCAACAAATAAATACCAATTCAAAAGATTATTGATATATCTTTCAAAAGAACTTTAACTCAAAACGAACCATAAACCATTTTTTTTTTTTTTTTTTTTTTTTTTTTTTTTCATGGCTAAACTCGGATACCACTTGTCAAAGATTCAAAGATGAAAAAAAAACCCTGAAAAATTAAGTGGAAGTCATTCATATTATGAAATGCCCATAAACTTTTTTATTTACCGAATACATTGTATATGATCTGCTCTAGATGCCGTATCGACTTGTAGTACACAAAACTGTAAAAACTAAATTGTGAACTAAACTCATTTATGGTAACATGTAAATTCTGAGTTATATTTCATAATTAAAACAAATAATAACTGCACATGATTTTAATAAGCGGAAGCGTAAGTTTCTACATAAAACGGGTTTATTTCAAACGCTCCTTTAAACTTGTAGCTATAGAAATATGTATCATTGACTACACAACGTGTTACAAATAGACTCTTACTTTGGGGGCATTTCAAACTGTTAACAAATGATGGGAATAAGAAGCTCGTTACCTAACCCACGAGCTACACCATTTTGACCCATTAAGCCCTATTTAATACATAGGTTGGCCTCATCTTACAAACCTGCAAAACATGAACTGAAAATGGAAAGTCCTTGTGACTTAGTGAGTGGACGGAGCTAATCTCAGATAATACTTGCAATTCTGAATATGAACATATTAATATATAATATGTTGTAAATGGTACGACTTTTAGTCATCTTGCTTCTGGTACATGATATATATAATTCTGGTTTTGAATTCATAAACATGTCATAATTATATTATTCCGATTCTGAATTCATAAACATAACTTGAAATCTAAGCACGTGCTTCTGACTAGACGATGCTTAGTCATCATGATATAAGTGAGAACTTCCCTAACCGACGAGTACTCTTTTTGGGGTTCGAACTTGTCATCGTGCTTATCTATACACGGGTCATCCACAAAGGACGCTTGATCATATATACTTGACATGCTAGTTCTAACATAAATCATCCGCATCAGATGTAAATACTATAATAAGCACGGGTCATCCAAAAAGGATGCTTCTACGGGAGTTCTATATCTTGCACTTCTTAGGCACGCTACATGCCTTTTGGTGCGATTGTTGGACGTCCTTGACTTGACAAACGATGCTTCTTATGAGTATCCTAAACATGATTTGTGTGGAAAACTAGAAGGGGGGTTGAATAGTTTTACGTCTTTTTAATTTTATTATGAAAACTTAGTTTAGTTTTAAAACCTTGTTTGCTTTTAAAACTTTGATTCAATCTTATGTGAACCCAAATCTTGAACAATATGAACAAGTATATCTAAGTATGAACAATAATAATAATGTAAGCTAAGTATGTGAAATCAACACATGCATAATATAAACAATTATAACTATATATAAGAGATAAGTACATAATCGTTTATTTTATAATCCTTAGTTATATTTTGTATGAAAACTATACTTGATCGAAATGATCAATTATATGTATGTAACCTTTTTAGTTTGATTGTAAAAACTTTGTTTTGTGAATGAAACTTTCGCTTGATCTTTAAGTAAAATCAATACTAGCACTATATGAGCAACTATATATATACGTCTACGTCTACAAAAGTAATAACGATATAAGCAAGATAATAAGTAAGATATGGAAAGATCTAACCGCGAGACAAAAGATTTATAGTGGTTCGGCTACAAGGACACCTTCCTTGCCCTACTCCACTCCTCGAGTCACCTACTCGAGAGTTTTCTTCACTATGTCAACAAGCTCCTTATGGCGGAGAAACCTTACACACCAATATACACACCACAACTTCGTCACAACTTATTCACACCTTCTACACAACTTCTTCACACCTAGTCACTACTTAATCACAACACTACTTCTTCACACCTATCTATCTTCACAACTATCTACTTCAAGCCTATCTTCTTCACACCAATTTATTCACAACTAACAACTTCACACCTAGATTCTTCACTATAATCTAATTCCTAACTTTTCTTCTTCACACCAAACAACTAACTAATCACACAATCAATATACCTAGCACAACTATCTACAATCACATATACACAACAATCTTCACAAAGAGTAATGTAAATGATCTTGATGATGCACCAACAACTTGTATGTGGAGGTCACAACAAGTTGTAATAGTTCTTGTCTTGGGGGTTAGAAGTATTCTTCTCTTGCACTTGAGAGGATGAAGTTTGAATCACTTTGAAACAAAGAATTATACACTTATGATCAAAGAATTAAGAGAATAGGAATGTGGATCTAGAACAGAAAGTTTAGGAGTGCAAAAGGTGAGAAAATTCTGTGGGATGAACCAGTATTTATAGGGAGAAAAATACTGTCTGGGAGCGTGGCCGGTCCCCTTAATTGGGTGCCGGTCCCTGATGAGTGCTCAAACACTCATTATTTTTATCGTATCTGGACTGCCAAAACATCCAAAAACACCCAAAAACGCATCAAAATACACAATTTATCCCAAAAGTGTGTTTTATATGTTTTAGATGCAAAATGTTTAAAAACAAATGAAAAACGAATAAAGTTTGCACAATTGGCAGTTTCAGTCCCTCAAGTTTCAAATATTGACAAAACTAGTCCCTGAAGGTTTAAAACGAAAGAAAAGTCAACCCAAGGTTTTTAAAAGTCAAAAATTATCAAAAACGTTCTTTGGGTGAAAACTTTGAGAAAATTACGTGTTTGGTCCCTGAAGTTTCAAAAATGGCAAAAATGGTCCCTGGGTTTTTAAAATGGAAAATTATCATTCAAAACCTTTGCACTATTTAACTTTGACATGATTGGCCCTTTTTGATAACTTTGGCGAAATTTCACTTTTAACCCCTCAACTTTGAATTTTGGCAAGTTTAGTCCCCGGGATTTTCAAAAGTGGAAATTTGCAATTATGATCATTTGGTAAATAAAACTTGGCAAAAATAACCCTTGTAACTATTTTGGAAAATTTTCACTTCAGACCCTCATGTTCAGAATAATTACAAAAATGGTCCTTGTTGATTTAACACTACAAAACCAAACGGATCCTTATTTATCACTACTCCCTAATCCAATACTCCCTCCAAATCCAAATAATAAAAGTCCAGCCCACTCCACTCACTCACTTGGCCCAACCAAACCCTCAGCCCACAACCAAAACCCATCCGGTTCTAATAATATTACTCCACTCCCCACTTTGACCTCCTTTGACCCATCCCCACTCCCCTCCAAAACCAGACCTACACCTCTGCCAAAACCATCATCACCCCTACTCCTTCCCCCTCCTACACACTCCACCCCCTTCCTAAGCACCTCCAAACAAGAGCAACACTCCAAAACTACAACCTGGCATCAATTATCAAAAGGGAAAACGTCAAAAAGGATTTGGCGGCAAAAAGTTTAAACGGTCAAGATGTAATCCCTTCATCCAATGGTCCAAAAGGAAAGTGGGAAAGTGCTAGAACTACAATTGGAGGTGTATAAATGAAGAAAAAGGCAGAAGCAGTGGAGTTAGTAGATTTTAGTGTAGAGTAGATTTTAGTTAATGTAACTTTTATATCATGTAATGCCTTGAATTGATGTTGTTTAATGTTGTAATCTGTTTCTAAGATGTTATAAGTATTCCAACTTTCATAAAAAAAAACCTTGTCACTGATTCTCAGTATTTAATTATCAAAAATCTTGTTTAAGCTTTCTTGTTATTACAAACCCTTCATAAGTTCTATTTTATTGCTCAAATAAGCTCATAGAAGATTGTCATAATCCTTCTGTAAGCTCCATGTTCCTTTCATTCAGAAATCCTAGGAAGTCAATGTAAGTCAACCTCCTGAGTAGCTTATTTTTTGTGGCTTAATTGTACTTATTTCTGTTTTGTTGAGCTTATTTATGTGTTCACTTGTTTAAAATGCATGTTTAAAGGTTTTGTTGGTTTTAGTTTAGGATTTCCTTAGTTCACTATAGCATCAGCCATCAGTTGCTCATCCATTTTTGCTTATTTTATTTGCTTATTTTCTAGTCATTTAAGCTCCCTTAGACTTAGGTACACTTACCTTATCATTTGTCTGTCAAGCCTAGGTCCCAAACCTGTATTTCCCTTGGAAAATCACAACAGACATATTGTTAAGGGGTGTTTGGAATAAGCTTCAGGGCTGAATTATGGTTATTGTTAGGGGTGGAAATCTGCTTGTCCATTTTACTTAAAACATAATAAGTCTATTTTGATCAATTTCCTTGTGTATTTTCTCACTATAGTCAACTGAGCATGATAATCCCTTCACAGCTTAACTGTGGGGATTCTAGGTGTCAAAACCTTTAAATTCAGTGCATAACTAGTGTAGTTGGTAAAATTTCACTTCTTGTAGGTTTAGTATATCATCCTCAATCAATTAAGAGGCTTGGAAACCCACAAAAGTCAAACTGGTGATTTGCTCATAAAGGGTCAAAACTTGCATACATAGAAATGGTCAGATTTCAACTTAGTCCCTAGCTTTCATTTCTGTGTAAAATTACAAGGTTTTTATGGTTTTGAGATCCTTGGCAGTTGGTTTTCTTAAATCAAAAAGAAATTTTTAGTTTAAAGCACTTTTGCTCACCTAGATTTGAGTCCAAAGTGGACTGGTTAGCCAAGAGTTGCCCTGCACAAACAGACAGTCCCACAAGCTCACTTTCACAAGCTTCTCAAAAGACCAAATGTGGGTCCCAGCTTGTGTTCTTGGGTTTTGTGGAATGCTCAGTGGTCAAGCTTATTGTTTCTAGCTTAAACTCAGATCCCCAAGCTTCAGTGTGGCCCCCACAGAGGGCTGCAAAACCTCCACTGTTGCTGCTGATAGAGCTCAGTTAAGCTGAGCTTTTGTGATTTTTTTCTTGTTTCAGCCTGCTTAAGCTTGCTTGCTTGTTATTTTCATGCTCAATTGTGTTAATTTAAGTTTGTGGTAACTCATGATTGCTTTGATTTTAGCTTATGTAGCCACTTATGCAAAAAGCTTTTCAAAATTCATTCAATACCTTAAAGCCTCAACTGTTGGTAAGCATAAGCTTGTGAAAGTTGCTCATTTATGCTTGCCTAGTTGTTTTAGGTGTTATGTGAGCTTGTGCACTGAATTTTAGCTTGTCTATGTTTCTTATAAGCTTTTGAGCTCTTGAGCTTGACTGTGTACCCAACCACCTCAGTTCCTGACAAGCTAATTTCTCAAGCTCTTTCTGAGCTCACCTGTGGGCCCCATGATGAGGCGAAAAATGATCCGTTTTTAGGGGGTCATTTAAGCCCGAATCCGACTTTATTTGATCAAATATTGCCCTAAATCGTTCCTTTTGTGATTTTAGGTGTTTGGAGAGTGAATTCTGGAAAAGAGGCTATTTTGGACGTTTTTGGAGCATAAAGTGAAGAAAATGGCAAAGTACCAAAAATCCAAGCTGGAAATACAAGGTGACGGCGTCAAGACCAAAAGCTTGACGGCGTCAGACATGAAGAATTAAATATCGAAGGTGGTGACGGCGTCAGACGAACTGGTGACGGCGTCAAAGTGGCCAAGAATAATTTACCGTGGGTGGTGACGGCGTCACATAGGCCGTCACAAGTGGATCAAGGCCGTCCGAGGAAGTTTATGGCGGCGAGGTGACGGCGTCAGAATTAACTCTTGACGCCGTCAGACTGTTTTTCCTATATATAGTTTTCTAGTTTTTTCATTAAAAAAAAGAGAAGTTTTGGTGAAACCCTAAAGACGATTTTGGTGCCTCTTTCACAGGTTTTTCAAGGGTTCCAAACCCTTGAGACCTTGCATTGTAATTGAGATAAGTATACTCTTAATTCAATCAATATGTCTATGTGTTGGTTGTTTATCTTTTGTTCTTATCTTAATTCTACTATGCTAGGCTAGATTTTCTTTGTGTTTGCTTAGATCTAATGAAACCTAGATGTTGATTATGTGTTGATTACTTGTCTATTCTTGTTTTGAATGAATGATTTATATGTTAGGCTTAAGAAAACTGGCAGATCTCCAAATGGTAACATGCTTGAACGTCTTAAGAAACATGAACCGAGGCGTACTAGGTCTTTATTGGTTGTATTTAATGCATGAGCCACTGTTTACAATCCCTATAGTTGTGCTGGGTCATGGTGTAGGAGGAGATAAGAGCTCATAGAGTTGGGGAGTTATGTATGCCACCCCACGAATGGTATTAAGGAATACAATCCGTCATTCAAACAAGTGTAACAAGTAATTAACATGTAAAAGATATCTAGGGAGTAATGAAGTCTAAGTAAACACAATTTCTCCAAATACTGCTCACAACCTTAGTTTAATTTAGTTTAATTTCATTTTCATTAGTTTAAATTAATTATATAATAGTTTTGGGTTAGTTGAATAGCAACTAATTCCGCCCACTCTTCCAAACCCCGAGATTTTACTTGCTTTCATAAAATATAAAAACACAAAAATAATCATCTTTCATCTCTAGAACTATTAATTAGGTTTTCTAATCCTAGCGACACTATTCCTAAGCTGAACGATCAATCCTCCGGTACTTGTCACTATACTATACTACAACGATCAGGTACACTGCCTGGTGGGGGTTGTAAGCCTCGCGAGATCCCTCGAGAGGTAAAGCAAGGTGCGATTCCCACGCATCAAGTTTTTGGCGCTGCAGCCTGGGGAATAGTTATTGTCTAGGTTAGGATTTCTTTTTATTAGGTCTACTTGCTAGATTCCTTTCTAGTAAGATTTTTATTTTTATTTTTAGGTCTTCTTTAGTCTATCTCATTTCTTTGTGCCTTTGTTAGTAAATTAACCCCATTGACTATTCCGTTGACCATTATGAAAAACGCGAATCCACCCCTTTCCCCTGAAGAAGTGGCTGTGTTACGTGAACAGATTGAGAGTGAGATTAGAGAGCTTAGAGAGCTTAATAGGTTGGTTAAGATTGAACTCGAACATACATTTAGTGACCTAGCAACCGCCTTGTATTCAAATAAGGACCTAGGGCCTAATGACTTTGTGAATATTGTTGAGAGACTAGAAGAGGAGGAAATGGATCCAAGGCTTAACGACTACTTTAATCTATACCCCACTAAGGAGGAGATTGCATACTATAATAATCTTATTGATAACCCGCGATCTCCTTTCACCATAATTGAACCTAAGATCAAGAGAGGCGATCCTAAGAGTGCTAAGATACCATGTATGATTGGATATAAGCACATTAGCAATGCTTACATTGACTTTAAATCTCCAATCAACATTATGTCCTCAACGGTTTATAATGATATAGTGAACACAAGACTTGAACCTAGAAGGGATCCCAAGTACCCCGGTGGAGTTTGTAACTTTGTCGGGAGAGTTAAAGGTTTACGTGTCTTTGTTGGTAATTTCACTTTTGTCACCGACTTTATGATTGTGGAGGATCTTGCTAATGTTATTGATTGTCGATTATCCAATGTTGTGTTTGGCCAACCATTTGTTGAGGAGTCTAAGTTAGAATATGATGAGGTAGAAGGCACGATTCGATTTGCAAGTAACACCGATAGTATCACTTATAGGATGCCCAATAGGATGAAAGAATTTCGCTTTATATCTCGTTTGGATAAGGACAATGTTGGTGCTTTTGAGGATATTGATGAGAAGGATAAGAAAAAGGGCATGGACTATGTATGGGAAAAAAGGAGTCTTTACTACAAGGATTGCTTGGCCCTTGGACCAAGGTATAAAGTCGATGAAGAATTTGCCCAAATGATTATGGGGGCGATTGAGAAAAAGGTGATTGGTTTCTACAAGGAATATCTACAATCGGAGAGTGAAACCAATGATGAGATCACGTAGTAACCCACGACTTTGAGTTTAGCTACAAGACTCGTAAATAAAGAAAAGCGCTTCTTGGGAGGCAACCCATGTTTTGTGTGATTTTTATTTGATTGATTGTTATTTGCTTCCGTATGCATGTTTTATTTTTATTGTTGGTTGATCATGTTTCTCGACTAAAAAAAAATGGAAATACTTTATTATGTTGTTTAGCCTAGTCTTAACTTCAACCTAAAGGTATTTTTGCAAAAGATAAGTGTAAGGGGAAACCCCAAATATGTTTTTAAGAAACAACCCGATCATGATTCTCCACAATACTTAATGAACATGTATATTCGTATTTGTTAGAGTCAAATGCTTGTATTGAGTCATAATGAAGTTTTGCAGGATTTTCCAGGAAGTAGGACAAAGTTTTTCCAGAAATTTTCCGGAAACTTAACATAAGAATTTCTGCAGGTCCATTCTGACGGCGTCAGGGTTTGCTCTTGACGGCGTCAGGATGTAAAATCTGGAAATTTTACCGGTTTTGTTTTTCTAACGGAGTCTTATGGTTTTTGTGAATTATTAAGCTTTATAATCTCCAGGAAGTCTGCAAACTTCATTCCACAAGCATTATATCTTACTTTGTTTTCTAGGAGTTAGTAACTTATATAGGATGCCGCCGATTTTACGCGAGGTTGCCTTGTCTACTTTTGTCAGGATTTACAGGTTATTTGTGACAAGAAGATGATTTATATTCTGGAAGGGAAGCTTTGATTGTTCGTTTTCTTGGAAGAAGATTTAACCTGGCCAACTAAAATCCATACCGAGCGAATCAGGGGAGTATTTGAATTCATTCTCTTTACTTTTTAACTTTTACATTCTTTACTTGAACATTGGGGACAATGTTCATCTTAAGTGTAAGGGGAGGGTAAAAAGATGATACCTTACATATGCACTTTCGCTTGAGTTTGTTTTGTTTGATAGTAGATGAGTAATAAAACTATGAGAAATACTTGTTAGTGTAATTTTAGCGCCAAATTTAAAATTTTTTACAACATTTAGGAGTGAAACTTTAGACATAGCAAGCGTCTCATGGATAGGAGGTTGTATGACTAGCACATAACCGTATATTCAGAAAAATTTTCCACCCAAAAATGTGAGGTTCGCCTTTAGATTTGATAGGAAAAGCATTCATTATTAGTGCTTATGAGTGTACCGGTAGCATTTAGATTCTAGAACTTGCGTTAGTGATGCATCCCGAGACCGCTAGTGAGACTACATTCGTGTAGTAGGATTTACTACATGATAAGAGGCATTAGGATCACCCTTGTGTTAAACCCGTATTATAATTACTTGACCATTTAAGTCATATTATTTGGCTAGTTAAGTCAACTAATTTTTCCCACACCCTTAGCGTTGTACTCATTTTTAGTACACGATACCCCTAGTACACCCCTCCGAGCCTATCTTTTCGTTTCTAACTTTAAGCATTTTACTTAAAGGAAGAATTTGTTACACCCCACTTAAATGTACAACCAAATCGCCTTAGCCTTCCGTGTATGCGCTCATTTTTAGTGCATTATTGTTATTTGTTAAACCCTAAGTTAACTTTCTAATTGATTACATGGTTGCTAAGTCGAGTCATATCCTTGTACATATTGTTTTGGGACGATTGGGACTCATGGGTAAGTACTTATTTTATGGAGTAATGGGGAAGAACATCATTTATTACCCCCATACGTGCGTTAATCTTAAAAGTGCTCCAAGTGTTTTGATTTTCTTAATTCGAGTCATTAGATTAGTTAAATGTAAAGTATGTAAAGGTTCAAGTGTAAGGGGAATTCTCATCTCCTATGATGTATTATTTTGGATGGTAGGGTAAGAGTGTATGCAAAAAAAAAAAAAAAAAAAAAAAAAAAAAAAAAAAAAAAAAAATCGAAAAATTAAGAAAAAGAAAAAAAAATAGAAAAAGAAAAAGAGAAAAAACATACGGACTACCATCCCGTTTTTATTCTATGTTTATTTTATGTTTTTTTTTATTTTTCATTTATTAGCTTAAGTCGAGTCTAGTCTTGGCTTAGCAACGCCATATTGTACATGTAATTAACTAAGATTGTTAACTCGCCACCAGTAAAACTTCCTTTATCCAACAAAACCGTGTAATTCATATCCCTACACCTAACGTTGTAACCCTTTAAAAAGACCTCTTTGATAGTTTATCCTAGGTGCTTACGCCATGTGGTGGAGGTTTGATCCTTTCCCAAGCCTATGGTAATTTATTTTGCTATGACAGGTAGTGAGAGATATCTTCCATTTCCATAATGTTATATTACTTTATTACACCCGAGAGATGTGAGTATCTAAACACTAGTTGTGAGGTGCTTGTGTATGACCTCCGTGCTTGTCTATTGGTCTTTAGTGGAACGATTATTTGTTGTAATTACTTTTTTATTAGTGTTAAATGACCCCTAACTTGTCTTTTGAGTAGAATAAAAGCTCATTTGCTTGAGGACAAGCAAATCTCAAGTGTAAGGGTATATGATGAGGCGAAAAATGATCCGTTTTTAGGGGGTCATTTAAGCCCGAATCCGACTTTATTTGATCAAATATTGCCCTAAATCGTTCCTTTTGTGATTTTAGGTGTTTGGAGAGTGAATTCTGGAAAAGAGGCTATTTTGGACGTTTTTGGAGCATAAAGTGAAGAAAACGGCAAAGTACCAAAAATCCAAGCTGGAAATACAAGGTGACGGCGTCAAGACCAAAAGCTTGACGGCGTCAGACATGAAGAATTAAATATCGAAGGTGGTGACGGCGTCAGACGAACTGGTGACGGCGTCAAAGTGGCCAAGAATAATTTACCGTGGGTGGTGACGGCGTCACATAGGCCGTCACAAGTGGATCAAGGCCGTCCGAGGAAGTTTATGGCGGCGAGGTGACGGCGTCAGAATTAACTCTTGACGCCGTCAGACTGTTTTTCCTATATATAGTTTTCTAGTTTTTTCATTAAAAAAAAGAGAAGTTTTGGTGAAACCCTAAAGACGATTTTGGTGCCTCTTTCACAGGTTTTTCAAGGGTTCCAAACCCTTGAGACCTTGCATTGTAATTGAGATAAGTATACTCTTAATTCAATCAATATGTCTATGTGTTGGTTGTTTATCTTTTGTTCTTATCTTAATTCTACTATGCTAGGCTAGATTTTCTTTGTGTTTGCTTAGATCTAATGAAACCTAGATGTTGATTATGTGTTGATTACTTGTCTATTCTTGTTTTGAATGAATGATTTATATGTTAGGCTTAAGAAAACTGGCAGATCTCCAAATGGTAACATGCTTGAACGTCTTAAGAAACATGAACCGAGGCGTACTAGGTCTTTATTGGTTGTATTTAATGCATGAGCCACTGTTTACAATCCCTATAGTTGTGCTGGGTCATGGTGTAGGAGGAGATAAGAGCTCATAGAGTTGGGGAGTTATGTATGCCACCCCACGAATGGTATTAAGGAATACAATCCGTCATTCAAACAAGTGTAACAAGTAATTAACATGTAAAAGATATCTAGGGAGTAATGAAGTCTAAGTAAACACAATTTCTCCAAATACTGCTCACAACCTTAGTTTAATTTAGTTTAATTTCATTTTCATTAGTTTAAATTAATTATATAATAGTTTTGGGTTAGTTGAATAGCAACTAATTCCGCCCACTCTTCCAAAACCCGAGATTTTACTTGCTTTCATAAAATATAAAAACACAAAAATAATCATCTTTCATCTCTAGAACTATTAATTAGGTTTTCTAATCCTAGCGACACTATTCCTAAGCTGAACGATCAATCCCCCGGTACTTGTCACTATACTATACTACAACGATCAGGTACACTGCCTGGTGGGGGTTGTAAGCCTCGCGAGATCCCTCGAGAGGTAAAGCAAGGTGCGATTCCCACGCATCCCCCCACAAGATATAACTTGGTTCTTTGAGAAGCCCATACAGCTGGCTAGTGGATTCCAGGCTTATCTTTGGCCTGGAAGCTTTTGCCCTAGCTTAATTTGGCCTCTAATCCAGCCTTCAGGCCTGTTTGGTTTTAAGTTTGTGAGTTTGCTTATTTGCTAGTTCTGGCTTAATCTATGAGTTTCTTTGGTAGTTTTAAGTTGATTTAAGCTTATAGAAGTTATTTGTAGTATACTCTAGCTTTTGGTAATTAATTGCATTGTTTGCTTATTTTTAAGTGCTTATTTGTAAGAGCTTATTACCTATTTTGCTTATTTTGACTTCTTTTTCACTAATTTTTATTTTTCTTAAGTTCCTAATTATATTTTAGAATTTTCCTAAAAATTTTAGATTTTTCTTTGCCTTTTTAGTATTTTTAATAAATCAAAAGTAGTTTTAGTAATTAATAAATAGTTATTAATTAATAATAAATAGATAAATAGTAGGAAAAATATATTTTTAATTTTAAAATTACTTTTATATTATTTTAGAATTTTTAGAATTAAATTTTCATTTTTCTAGCTTAATTTCATAATTAGTGTAATTTAAATATTATTAATTAGTAATTAAATAGTAATTAATTAATAGTAATTAATTAAATAGTGTAAAAATTATTCTTCTTTTTCTAAAAATTTTCTTTTATCGTTAGGATCGTAAAAATGTAATTTTCATGTTCGTAGGATTAGCGTAGCATAAAATTCACTTTTTATTTCACGCACTCGCGTTTATTTTAATTTTAACTCGCGTTTTATTTAAATAACTTTCACATTTTTAAATTTAGGTTACGTTATTAAAAGTAGTTTGTTAAATAAAGAAAAACCAAAAACATAAATAAAGTGATAGCTTCTATTTAAGCCGTTTGGCTTATTTTTCTGCTTACGTATAAACAAATTCTGATTTTAAGTTTTTAGATTACGTTTTAAAGTTAATTAGGTTTCACGTCATTGTTAATATAGTGTGTTTAATCGTTCTCATTCATTTTTCCTTAGCGTAATCATTCAAAACCTTCATTACCCATTTCCTGTCCAAATTCACCCGATCACGAAACCGTTTTGATTACCATCCACACCTCGTCGGGACATAACGACCCGGGGAAACCTTATACTTCCGCGGAGCATTGATCTAGGCTATTTGACTTTGTTGACCATTCCTTGGTCAATATAAGTTAGGTGGTTTAGCATCAATCAGTCCCCTTAATAATTAAGGGGACCGCCTAGTATAATTAAGGGGGCCGCCTAAGAAAAAAAAATATTTTTTCTTCAGATTTTTTGTCTTTTTGTGGGGGAGGTTTTTCCTGAAGAATGTAGCCGTTTTTTGGGTTGAAATTTGAATTCAAAATATTTATTTTGAATAAAACATTTCTTGTAAATACAAAAATGTTTTGTATAAGTTTAAAAATGTTTGTCCCACTTTAATAAAATGTAAGGTTTGTAAAAGTAAAAATTCCTTTGATCATAAAATGCATTAGACACTTTGTTTATTCATACCTTAAGTGATATGGATGCTAAAGCAAATATTTACGACTAAATACTTGTTTACGTCATAATTTGTAGTTCAATGAGTTTACGTTTTGTGATTATCAAAACATAGAGATATCGATATATGTTAATAATGTTTTTAGGCATTATTTATATCAACAATTTGTTTTTGGCTATATCCAAACTACATGTAAGTTCAAACATCATGTCGAATCTAGTAACATGAAGCTAATAATCCGTTACTCATCTTGAACATACTATAGAAGCTAGCGATCTATGCACATGTTACGAGCACCTAAATCATGATAGATACACACATAGACTGTTAACACATATCTAGGTTAACTATTGAATCAGCCAAAACTTTCTAAACTATAGAAAACTAGAAGGGGGGGGGGTTTGAATAGTTTTACCAATTAAAACTTCGTTTTGAAAACTTTATAGATCAACTTATGTCAATCTAGTTTGTGTCGTTGGATATTGATAGTTGTGTAAGCATATAAACTATAGAAGAAGAGATAGAGAGACACAACCATAACACAAGTATTTATAGTGGTTTGGCTACAAGGACACTTTCCTTGCCCTATTCCACTCCTCGAGTACCCAACTCGAGAGTCCCGTAAACACTACACAAGACAAACTCCTTTTACCGGCGGAGAAGCCTTCACAACGTCGCTTACACTTTATCCGGTACAAAGCTAAATACCGAGCTCTTCCACGAGGTAGAGCCAAACCGTCGTCGCCTACACTTTATCCGGTACAAGGCTAGATACCGGGTTTCATTACAAAGGAAGAACCACTACCTGATCAAAACTTCTAGCACAACACAACTAAAGGAACCAACGTCCTTTTACACCTAACAACTCAACACATCTACAACACCCTTGAGATGAAGAAAGAACAACAAGATGCACTTCTGTGGATCTTATGAAGAAGAAGAATCATAGCAACTCATATCACGAGCTTGCAAGTCTTCGAGAGGTTGTGATATCGCCTTTAGAAAGAACCTAGAGAATCACAAATAAAGACTACATGGAAAGATCCTTGGATCTGAAGTTATAGAGTTTAAAACATAGTGAGAAGATATGTCTAAAAAGAGTAAGGAGTAAGAGAGAAATGACTCACTATTTATAGGCAAACTGAGCATTGTTCACCCGGTTCCGGCGGATCCCTTCCCAAAAAGGATCCGGCTAGTGTAAACCCAGGGATCTGGGTATTTGGTATCAACAGTCCGGATTTTGGGTTATGGGTTATGATCCATGGTTTATGTCAAGTCATGCATGATGTCAAGGACATCTTGGGTCATGGGTTATGGACTTTTGGTTATGGGTTATGGACTTTGGGTCATGGATCATGGGTTTTACCCATTTAGGTATCATGCATGATGTCATGTAATGGGTCATGGGTTATGGATCAAGGTCCATGGGTTATGAGTTATGGACTTTGTTTTGGGTCATGGATAGTCCAAGTATTTCCTAGTTTTCCAAGTTACATGTATTTTATAAAAAGTAAGTAACTAAGCTACTTAAGTGTTTTTATGAAATGGTTTTGGTTTTATGTAAACTTGTTAACTAACTATGTTTAAGGTTTATTTGTTTAGTTAAATGAATTAGTAAACTTTTGGCTCAAAATGCTACGTATTTTATTTATCTCGTTAAAATGATTTTACGTTTGTTATCGATAAAACATTAGAAGATTGTAAAATATAAATAAACGTTTTTAAGGTTTATTTGTATTAACATAAACAACAAATGAAGTGGACTCATAGTGCTACAATTTTTGTTTTTACCTCAAGTTAATCCGATAAACAATTAGTTCTCTACGATCCTCCAAACTTGACCCAATTTCTAATAACCTTGCTGTCCCAAAAGTGTATTTGTCCAAATCGACCAAAAACTCAACCTAAGCTATACAAAACACTTCGTTTACTTATCCTCGACTTACTTAAATATCTTAAATATCATTTTTCATCAGCCTTTAAGCTAAATATACTTGTTTAAGCACTACTTTAAGCTTGAGCCAAACAACCCTTTAAAGGTTATAACAACTTATCATCATCCACATTAATCAAGAAAAACTTATAATCTCTAAACATAACCTCATAAATTCTAAGTATAATCACACTCTAGTTCATAATTCATGCTAATATTGGTCTATGATCATTAAACATGTTTATAATCTCCTTTTTTTTTAACATAGCTAAAATCATCATTAACTTGGATTTTAAAAACTTACCATTGATCGTGATTGTGTATAACTTTTAGAAACTTGCAAGAATACACCAAATCATCCACACCAAAACCTTGAATCTTTTTTGTGATTATTTCTAGAGTTAAATGAAGTAATAAACATGTTTTCTTTCAAAAAAACATGAACTAAGTTACATCCCTCAAGTCACACGTGTGACTATGGGGTTAATTTTCTTCATTTTAGGATGACTAACACAAAAGGGCCAATTAGTAATTTCTGTTCCAAAACATATTTTGCATTGTTAGTCCCTATCGTTAGTCCTTTTTTGTTAACTAATTGCGTGACAAGTCATTATTTCTACTAGAAACTAACGAAAGGGCTTTTATAATATCATAAAGGCAATATAATATATTTATGACTAAACTGTAAAATTGAGGTGTTACATATTACCAAACCAAATACAAAATCAAATTCAAAGTTACCAAGTATATAGTTGTAAGGATATCTTGGCTACAATTAAAATAGCCAATTAGCTACAATCCTCCATCAAAATTATAAAAAAAGGATTCATGGACCAACAAAAAGGCACATGGACCCATAATTTGTAGCATAAAATTGTAGAGAGTTGGTTATAAAAAATTGTAGCAAATATATTCCATAAAGTTATAATTCAAAGGTACAAGGTAATCTAATGTCTTTGATCCTTATTTATAATGAATAATGACCTAACTGTCAAATTCTAAACCGACTCAAATTCTGAAACATACTAAACTAAATACCAAATTTACTGAACGCCTCTTAGAGTTTAAGTTACTATTTTTATTTTATTTTATTAATTTTTTAACACAAAAATAAATGCTTATTTGATATTTATTAGTAAATTAAAATGATTAATAAAAATGAATGTTTATTTGGTATTTATGTAAATAATTTGATTTTTCTTTCTCAACTAGAAAGACCCATTAGGCACGATGATGGTAACACCATAACAAAGGACCACGCGTGTCGCGTGGTGAAGCTAATTCACGTAGTTTTTCTTCTATTGCGCGCATTTGGTCTTATTTTTATAACATTTTTTGTTATTGAACATGTTTTATCTCTAGGACATACAAAGTGAAAATGGTGTTTCTTTGGTTATGCTTATAAGGGGGTTGGCAACCCATCACTCACCCAAAATCCCTTCATTCACTCTCAATTAATCCCCTTATACTACATCATTTACCCACTTTTTCCATCACTCATCTATATTTTTGTTGGCATCCGATCACTTTTTCCATCACTTTATCCAACGTTCCAAAAAATCACTCCCAACGGTCAAATTTTAGTTCCTTCCCGTGCGTGAAAGTTTCACGTGCAAGATCGATCCCATGCGTGATGAAGGTACCGGCGGCGGTGTTCCCGCGCTAGATCCTTCCCGTCTCATGTGATCCCGCTACCACTGCCAACCCCTAAGTCTCAAAATCATAAAAATCTAATTAATAATATGCCCTTATTCATTCTAAGCGGACTATTCCATACATGCTCATCTTTACTTCTAAATATTGACTATTCCATGTAACCACAACATTTCCTTCCATAGATAAAATAAAAATTGAAAATATAAAACAAAAAATAATGTACTAGTCGATAATTCATATTGCTATGAAAACTGAAAGTCTGAAACAAGAAATAATATACACAAAATAAAAATTAAAAATTAGGAAATTTATTATTTTACGATGTATAGGTAAACATAACACAAAACACTTAACTATAATTTCACGATTATAATTATTTTCCGCTATAAATTTTCGTATAGTTTTATTAACATTTGTATAAAGGAAACCTAACTAAATAGATTTGAGTAATTTATAAAACAGTTTGGATTGGACATATACAAGTCATAAAAAAAATAATAATAAATAAATAAATAAATAAATAAATAAATAAAAAAAAAAAAAAAAAAAAATCTCTTAAAAGTTAGACCTTCACCTATTTATGATGAGCATGGCATAAAAGTCGGATGCAATTTAAGTGATCCATTAATTCTGCAATGATAATTGCGTGCCAATGTATACTCTTTCTTTATAACAAGTCCAACATACCAGTGGAATCCCAATTTTTTCAGATTGCAGAAAAAAGACAATGGGTTTGTTGCGGGACAAGCTGCGTTGAAAGCGGAATCGAGCAAAGTTACTAAACACGAGAAGGCTTGTTTAGAAAATCAACATGTGCTTATCCCTTTTGCTTTTGATACATTTGGGTTCCTTGCTCCGCAGGCAAGAGAGTTTTTGACTAGGGTACAACGGGTTGTGCAAAGTAATTTGTCAACCCTTAAGAAACAAAACTTCATTTTTAGTAGGATTGGGTTTGCTATCCAAAAGGGGGTTGCGGCGCAACTTGTTGCTCGCTTGCCTGCCATCTTATTGTAATTGTTTTTTACCCACATGAAATGAAATTCCATTTGGATAAAAAAAAAAAAGCATCATTTATATCTGTGAAATTATATTCGAAAAGATAAAAGATTGTTAGCTTGTTCATTAATGTTGATGTTGATTCCCATGTATATTCTATGTATGAACAAAATTGAAACTAGAATTACAATCTCATTAGAAAAACTAAACGACTACCCGTGTAAAGCGACAGTTTATAACGGCAAATAATTATACTTGCGAGAAATCGTGATTTTGGTTTGACCCTTGATACGAAATTACAGGTTCAATTTGTTGTCATTACGAGAAAAAAGTATATGGGTTAAAAAACAAGAAATGATAAAAGTTTAAGGATTACACAATATTTAAAATATTAATTTAGTAATAGAAATTGTTACCATTTTCAATCAAAGATATATTGTAATATACTAGAACGGTACCCACGCAATGTGGCGACGGGTACCTGTGACTATATTTTGCGTTATTCGATTATTTGGTTACACATTTAGTTGTATTTATGCTTTATAAGTAGAGATTGTAGAGATAGTTAAGCCAAATAATTTTAGTTTGAACAACCAACTTGCTTTCTAACAAACTTCCTAACCAACTTGCTTCCTAACCAATTAATTTTGAAATCCTTTCATAATAAGCAAGTAAAAGTATGAATTTTAAGACTTTTTAATTATAGAATAGTCCCAAATGCATTATATAGTAGTATTTGATCCTGCTAATTAATAAGTTTTCCCGTGAAGGCTGCCCCACTATGGCAGTGGTGTGCTTAGGGTGAAATGCCACTCCTAAGCTAGCAGGTTCTCCCCTTGAGGCGCAGCAATCGGAAAGTGAAGCAAGTAAGCCTAAGCCCTATCGTATCAGTGAGTCAGGCATAAAGCTAGGGGTAAGTGGCCCAGGAAGCCTGCTCGTATAACCTTGAGTAATCTGTCTATCTCAACTATATTATATAGTAGTATAGATAGTCCACTAATAGGTCAGTTTAAGTTTCAATAAGGAGCATATACCGTTTATAAGTAGTAGAGATAAACCGCTTTAGGATGTGTAAACCATAACCATATATTGTTGATCAGTTAAGCTGTTAAGGGGTGTTTCGGATTGCATTCACAAAACAGATTATGCGTCTGTGAAATAGTAAGCATGTCTCGATCTATTTTTGCACCAGCTTCATACATGTATATGACTGGGCAAGGCTTTTTTTTTTTTTTTTTTTTTTTTTTTTTTTTTTTTGTTTTGTTTTTTTATCTTATTCATTTTTTCTGAGAAAATGGCTCACTTGTAACATATCAGCTGTCCCTCGAAGTGGTCATATCTGTACGTTTCTGAAATACTTTTACGTACATTGGGTATTATTGTTCTTAATATTAGCGAATTTTATGAAAAATTTGTTGTTATCAACGGCCCTAAGGGCTGTTGTTAGCATTAACTCGTACAATCATCAAAGAAAGTTTTAACATAACAAATCTAAGCAAATATTTACATGTCATAAAAATTGAGATTATTATGCTCAAAAACCTTACAGTGTACTAGTAATTCATATTCATAAAAACAATATGATCTACATGTACTCTAACTAAAACTAAAAACAACAAAGATGTAAAACAATAACTAATTATGACCCTGGGAGTGACTGGGACACCATATGGTTTTCCGAGTGACAAAGGGTAATTTTCGCATGCAACATTTTTGTTTTCGTTAAAAAAAAGTCTTAAACCTTGACTTTGTAGTTAAAAACGAGCAGTCACGTCTCAGTAGTTAACTAAGAGCTATGCTATAATCAACGAATACCAAATCACGATTTTGGAATCATCATGCGAGAATCTAGACCTTTAGAGCTTCTAGTTTCATCAATGCTTCACTAACTTGATTCTTCTTGCATTCCTCAACTTGAACGATAGTAGGACTATCAGAAGTAATTACATGTTCGAGAGGATAGCTTCTATTGGTATGGAGCTTCCGTGCTTCATCGCAAACTCCCTTTATTACTAATGTTTTATGTATTCCACCACGTAAACCTTCATAATCAGTGTCCCCGTATTCTCCAACAATAACTACAGTATGTGGCAAGTTCATACCCCATCTAATGTACAAGTACCTGATAATATAATGTTTTAGCAGCTATCAGTAATATCTATATTAACTTATTCATATATACTGAAAGAAACCTAATCCATTCGTTTATATCATGGTTTAGTGGAAGATTACCTAAGAGCTTGGGCTCGAGAAGCAACAAATGGTATCACGTTCAACTTAGTACCATTTTGGCAATATATAGCCTGACATCGAAGCGCTTGCTTTCTCAAAAATTCGCGAAGATCCTTTACTGATGGTATCTGCCAAAACAAGACATTAGATAGCAAAAAAAAAAATAAAATCCAAGAGACTTGTTAGAATTTCTGAAAAAATAAGGATATATTTACATGAGTACCAATGTACTATTTCATTTGTCCCCATCTTTTCGATGATTTTTTTTCTCGTACATCAAGAAATCAAAAGATTGGTTTGTATCTTATTGAGTCAATTTGTAACTATCTTTTACTTGACTCAAACGAGCCACAGATCTATCTTTTCATTAATGACTAAATAGGACAGAAAGGCAATCATTTAAATGACCCAGATATACAAAAGTACAGTGACTAAACAAGGCGAATGACAAATTATGTAAGTGAAAAAAAAAAACCTCAAAAGATAAATCTTATGATAACTTACCGATTCTAAGTTTTTGATTTTGAATGTAAAACAGTGTTTGGATCCTGAATCACATGCTGCAGCGAGTTCTTTATCTTTCTTTCTTCCACTTATAGACGAAGACCAATGAACTAAAGTATTCTTCAAATGATCTCCTCCCCAACGATAATCAATATGCGAAGAATAATCAGAATCCACAACAAAAGGAAGACTTTTGGAACCTTCTTCACCTGAAGATGGATAATATATCTCACTACCACTGTTGCAAATTAAAGCATCGAATTCTGAAGAACTGATTTTATTAGACTTCAAAAAAGAATGCATCTCAGATATCGATGAAGCTGTTGATAATACTAATCCTATAGATTCCCCCTTCTTGTCCACTCTCACAATTTCAATCATCATTTTTATAATCTCAACATACTCTTTAGTCATGCCACAGTCTATAGCGACAACAAAGACAGATTTCTTCCTCCTCAATCCGGGGAACTCGATTTTATCTTGAGATGCACTCTTTGGAAGAGTTTCTGCCTTATTTCCTCCCAATTTTTCCTTAAAAGAATACTTAGCCAAACTTTCAAGTTTTTTCCCGATGCTGGATTTGCTCTTTGATGCAGTAGCAGAACTCATGTCAGTACTTCCTTGATCGTTTATCACACCATCTAATGAAATCTTTAAGTCGTTCAAGTCTCTTAGTGAATCTTCGGGTGATTGTGATTCTGAATACTCATATCCAACTGCAGAACTTTCCCATTGTGGATGTCGTGGTCTGCAACAAGCTATTCGAGCTAGATATGTCTTGCAATGCTCTGGCCATGAGAACAGATGAATGTTTTTTAAACCGTTTTGTTTACATTTTAACCATAGTTGCTTATCTGCTACGAGCTTTAAAAGTGCGTCAGCTATGGATTGCTGATCATGTGGATCAATTAGTAACCCGTTATCTAAAGCCTGTCACAGTGTAATTTCCATCATTAGAAACTTACAAACTTCGTTTACTCAACATTCATATATATAGTTATATTATTGTAGTAAATGTTTCAAGTCAACCCAACCCAACCTAGCCTGTTTTGACCCATAACAAAAATGACCCGTTTTGACCTCCAATTTTCCACCTCTTATGGGAATGAAGAAAACATACCTTTTTAATATCCACTGGACCTCCATTTTTAGTCGCCACCATTGGTAAACCATATGCTGCTGCCTGTATAGTCAGAATAACAGCTCATGTCAGACAATGTTGTGAAGTAAAAAGATCATTTTGACGCTTTAAATGTTTGAAATTGACTGTATCTAGGACTGATAACTAATGTTAAGATAGGAAAGAACCTCTATCAAAGTGAGACCAAACGGCTCAATGAATGCTGGATTGATAAACACACCCTACAAGCAAATGTCGGAGGTGAAAATCCAGTGCTGCAACAAATTGGATAAATCTGTACATTTTTATTGACATTTGCAGACACATAAAAGTGTAAATATTGGAATAAACCATTTTCCACAAATTCATCAACATTTTTTCCCTTCAAATGGAAGTGTCAAATCTTTTTTTTGAGAATTTATATATCTAGTACAATAAAACATTACACATTTTCCTAACCTGTGAAGGAAAAATACGTGTACAAATATCATATTTTATGTTGTGCAAACAATTCTATAAAAAAGCGATACAGTAACAGATCTTATAGTCGTATTGTCAAAAAAAGTATTACCTTTGTCCTTGCTGCAAGTCGATATATTTCAGGCACTTCAGCTTGTTTATGGTGTTTAGGATAGGAAACTTGACCATACATATCATATTTGTCAATCAACTTCAAAATCGAAAGTAAAACTGCTGAATTTGTGGCAGACATTTCGTCGATGTTATCACGATTTCCCATTATTAATAACTGTGAAGTACACAAAGGTAAGTAAAACAAATATCATATATAAATAAAGAGGTAAGATAAAAGAAAACAGCTAAAACATACAAGGTTTGCAAGCTCCCTCAGCGGACGACACTCTCCAAAAGCTTTAACCAAAGTAGTCAAGTTCTTTTTGGGGTCAGGTCGCGCAAGAGCCAGGATAATAGGCTTGTGTGGATTCGTAAAGAATCGTGTTATCTATCAAATGAAGGGAAAAAAATAATAAAAAAAAATAAAGAAAAAAAAAAAAAAAGAAACGGTTATCTTTTACAGAACATTTATTTATCATGAAACACCACAAAAAAATATGCAAATTACACACTGTTTCTTACAGGCCTTAAGAAAATGTGTCTGAAACTACAAAATACAAATAATTTCTGTGCTTAAAACTGTATAAAATATTATTCACATGTTTAAGAATGCAAAAACATAAAAGTTGTCTGTAGATTCATGTAGGAAATTTATGTGTTAGATTTTCTATTTTTTCACTCTTGTAATTGTAAGCATTCTTTTCAGACAATTACAGGGGTACAAATTTTATGACTTCTTATATTTTCATCTGATATAAATATAAAAGATCTTGAGTTTACACGTCTATAAATATGAACTTAACAAAAAATACTCATTAGCCATACCCGTATTGCATATTTGTTATAGTATGATCTTAATGCATTGGGACTGTACAAACCTCAGACCAAACAGGCGGGTTTGGAGTGGTCAAACCATCTTGATGTCCTTTTGAATCATTGTCTATGCCACCACCTTGTTGAACAATATGCTTAAACTCCATTCCCGGAGGTATTACCTGAAACAAAATAATATAAAATCATTTCTGAAACTCGACTTATACAAATGAAGTAGTCTTGTTTGGTTATGTTTCATCTCTAATTGGGTCAAACACATAGAATCTAAGCTAAAAAACGGGTCAAATGAGTAAAAAGTCGCCCAAAGTGTACTGTTAATGCCCTCTTATTTTAACAATAGTCAACACAAAATTTAACAAAAAAAAAATATTTTTAAAAAGTCTGTAGAGAAAAAATATCCTTACGATTGGACGGGGCAAAAATCTGCCAAAACAGCTAACATTCCGTCTGTTCCTAGCTCTAAGTTTTCTCTCCAAACCAGGATCAAACCCATCATACAAACCCCATTGCTCATCTATCTCTTGTTTAGTGCTAGTAATAATCACTTCAGATGCATCAACTGCTATCTCCTCGGCCTCGATTCGTCTCATTATTCTATAAGTCTGATTGATATCATCTTGCGATTGTCTTCCTTGTTTCAATATTTGTTCAAGTTTGTCGCGTCCAAGTGAATGACCTGTAAACAGCATCGGGACATTCAAAGCACCAGATAAAAGAGCAGCAGCATTTCCTGCATCAGCATAATGTCCATGAATTGAAGCGGGCCACACAGGTTTCCCATCACCAATCTGCTCACTTAAAACTTTCGCCATTTGTAAAATGTAGCTCAATGCACCATCAACAAACTCGGGAATGTGAGGCCAAAGGAGTTCCTTTGCGACATATTTATCTTTTGGACCAAAAGGTATACGGATTATGTATGCACCACTACTCTCCCCACTTTCAGAGTCATCATTGTTAAGAGGATTTAACATTTCTGCTGGTTCACCGTAAGACCAATCAACACCGGGTGCTGATACTTGTCTAGTTAGCAAATCCACACGATAAACCCCTGGCATTGCGCCTAACGCCCTTGCTAGTTCTACTACATACTTCACCTGAAAAATCATAAGTGTTATTCTAACATTTTAATGAGAAAATGTAAGTTGCCACTGCTGATGTCTGATGATGTCAGCTGTCACTACTGACATGTTGGCCAAATTCTAGCCAAAGGTTACCTGTCCACCCGTATCAGAATCGCGGCCAAGCTCCATGTTTTCACCACGAATCAGACCGTGAAGACTGAATAAATTTCATAATTAAGAAACACATCCAACAAATTATAACGAAAAAAAAGGAAAATAATTAATATATTCGACTAGATAACACATGCCTGATTAAAACAATGTAGAGTTTCTTTTCCTTCTGTTGAGTAGCAAAGTTTTTCAACACATCGATTGAATTAATTCTTTTCATCCCGCCTTTAGTGCTAACACCTTTTGGTGAAATCTCGCTAACTGTATCCGCTTTCTCTCCTTCTATTAACTCTTCAGACATGTCGGCTGCAATCAATGGTTTAGGAACCCTTGCTAGTCCGCTTTTTTCTTTCTGTCTAAGTTGAGATTTTTCGCCTAGCTACACAATTGTTGATAACCTGTCAGCAATGCACCTTGAAATCTGAATAACCAATGATGCAATCAGTAAGGCAAACCTGTTTCTTCCTGCGTGCTAAGTTCCAAATCCTCCAACACATATTCTCCAATCTTGTGTTTCGTTCTTGTGAATCACGGATGGATGAGGCCTGCAAATATTTGCAATATTGATACTTGTTATATCAACGATTCATCAAATGGCAAATTCGGTTACTATACATGTTATCCTATAAAAGATTGTCATTCTCGACTAACATATCCATCAAAAGAGTAATTCAATCTGTCGGTTCTAATATTGTTATGACAAATTCATCCCATCAATAATAACATCAATTCTGATTAATTAGTCTCATATAATCACCTCATAAGTTAAAACACGCATCCAAACATTGCTTGGTCAAAATATGACTTATGTTTCGTTTATATTAAAGATTACGACAACAATACTGATTATTTTAAAAGCCATAAGCAGCTCTAATAAGCAACCTCAAACATCTTTAGCATACACAGAGTTCAAATAGTTGACCCCTAACAACCCCCATATAGCTATAAAATTCAACATAGTTTACTTTTTGTATAATGTAATAATTAGCCAATACGAGTATGTGAATGCCATACAAGTATTCAACTTCTTACATTAAATCGTCCATATATTAAAGTTACTTTAGACGCCACTCAAACATGTTTCCGGTTTCAAACAGACCAATTTCACCCAAAATCATGTCAAATTAAGCCAAATGGTTCATGTGCTCCAACAATCATATTAGCTCTTTGCACATTGAGCACTTTATAAATGGAACCAAATACATACTAGAAGTAATTAAAATATGCCGTCTATGTACTGTTCCCTTAGGGCATTATATACATTATCTCCAAAATTAATCTCAAATTTTTATCTTTTTTTTTGGGTAATCATGGTTTCCAAATTTTTGGTCGACTAATCTACAGGGTTGGAGCCCACCGCCACACACAAACTATCTTAAACACTCCCCTTTCGGGGAATGTTGGTGTGGCCATATCCGAGATGTTTGCACCCAGCAAGAATTGAAATTGAGGCCTCTCACATTTTAGCGAACATAGTCACATGATTTTTACCACTACACCAATGGTTTTAAATTTGATTCTACATATTCAGGCAACCAAAAATACTCATATTAAATGTCATGAAAATATACTATGAATACGAAATCATAAGTTATAACATTAATTATGTTAAAAGTATAAAATAAATACATAATCATACCATAGCCCAAGAACGACGAAGATCAGTCTCATCAAACTTCGTTATAACTTCTTCAACGAAATATCTCGTAGGACTAAACTTGCCTCTTTCTCTCAACATCAACGACGAATTATCTTTATCTTCCAACCCTGGTCCCACATCCAGGATTGCTTCCAGGTAACTGTTTATCCAATCATTTCCCGCCATTTTTTATATTATTCAAAATTTTAGCCTACTTTTTTTTCTTCTTCTAGATCACACAATATGATAGTTTTTGGTGTTTTAGTTGACAATGTGATTTGTTTCTGTGATGAAAAAAAATATGTGTGAATGAATAAAAATAGTTGTAACGAAAATAACGGATTTTCGTAAGGTGTACGAGAAACGTGCCTTAAGACTTGTGTGGGTCGGGTCGAAAGTGGTAGGGACTGATTTTTTAAAAGGTTTGTAAACTTAGGGGTGAAAGTGTAAACCTGAGGTTTCTACAGGTGAATGATGAGCGGTTAATACTAGTAGGACCCACTTAATTAACCCTTTCACCTTCTTCTGCAATACGGAGATGATTTGGGATTACGATGAAAATTTGGTAGGAATACAAGAGTAAAAATATATATATATTTTTTTTTATGAATAACAAAGATTTGATAGATATTGTGAAAAAAACATAGTAAAATAGTGAGAAGAAACCACTAACTCTTATTCTTTCAAATATTTTACTTTACATATATATACTTTCGTTCCATGATTAAGGCATACTTGATTGGAGGTTATAAGGCGTAAGAAATAGGAATGAAAATCAAACATGATAGTTGGTTTGAGATAATGCAATCTCTCATTACCACATAGTGTGTAATACCCTATTTCTCAACATTTAAGGATAATGAAAATCAACCCAGGAAGTGAGGAAGGGATAGGAAAGATTTGTCGAAGGGAGATGCGATCGGTTAAAAAGGGGAAAAAACTATAAAGTTTAGAAAGCTATACATAATCTTACATGTGTCTCACCACTTTTACTCCCTCATTTTTTTATTAAATTTTCAGTCAAAGGGCATTTTTATCATTTGACCCGTTTTTTAAATTCCACCTAAACTTCAAACGCAAATAACTTTCAAACGACAAACTTTTACGAAATGCCGATTTCAACATAATTTTTGAAATTTAATTCTCTTTAATTTGTTTTCATTTTGATTTATGAATCGCAACTTTTTTTTTCAACTTTTTATGTGGGCGTTGATTTTTTTGAAATTTTTGGCATTTTCGGCTTTAATTTATTCTAGTTTAAAGCCGAATTATGCAAAACTTAAAACACGAAAGTTGTAGCTTTTTGGCCATTCTTTACCAAGATACTTGCATCACTAAAATCTGATATGATATGAGTGAGATATTGCACGTTAAAGATGATATCTTAGTCATATTTAATGCACACAAAGTGTTTGATAAAATGCCTAAAAGAGATTTTTTTCATAAAAGTACATTTGAATGCACTAGTTGATGTAGCACAATACATCTTTTGTTATTTTTAGCTTTTTTTTAAATGATGAACAAAGACTAAATGATGAACAGACTAACTGATAAACAACAACCAACTGATAAACTAATGAACATTATAACCATAACTAATGAACATTGTGATTTTTTTTAGACAACTAATGAACATTATGATTTTTTTTCAAAAAACGGATAAACTGATGAACATTATAATTTTTTTAATTGATAAACAACATTTTTATTGATGAACAAATGAACAACTCTTTTTATTGATCAACAAAACTTTTTGTTGATCGACAACACTTTCTATTAATGAACAAAGTATACGATGAACAATGTTTTTTTATTGATGAACAATGTCATAAAACTGATGAACAAAATTAAAGACAACTGATGAACAACTCTTTTTATTTACGAACAAATGAACAACTCTTTTTATTAATGAACATTGCTTTTTATTTATGAACAAAGTATACGATGAACGATGTTTCTTTATTGATGAATATTGTGATGTAACTAATTAACAAAATTAAAGAGAACTGATGAACAACCCTTTTTATTGATGAACAAATAAACATCTCTTTTTTATTTTACCGGGGGTAACACTTTTACCCAAAAAAATAAAAAAATAAACGAACATCTTTTTTTTTATTAAAATGAGTTGATAGAACATTATTTACTGATGAACAACAACGTTTTTTTTACTGATGAACAAATATTTTTATTGATGAACAAAGTTTTTATTAATGAAAAATGTTTTTTTTATGGATGAACATAATTTCCATGATATGTACACATTTTTACTCACTTTTTTTTTTTTTCTTTTTTTTTGCTTCTTATATAGATGATGAGGAATTATTTGATACCTTTTTAAGGGGTCATTTAAGGCCAAAATCATATTTATGTGATTAAATGTTACCTTAAATCGTTTCTTTTTGCATTTTAGGTACCTGTGACAAAAAATCTGGAAATCGGCATATTTGTGGCGTAATTGGACGGAAAAGTGAAGAAAACGACGAAGTCGCAAAATTCTGTCAGATATGGGAGTCTGACAGCGTCACACATTACAAAGTGACGCCGTCACTTATTGCTGAAGATGGATTTCTAGTGGAAAATTAACAAGAGATGCCTCAGAAGAATTCTGAAGACCGACAACCTAACGACGTCAGGTGTAATTTGAAGATGAGAGTCACGTACAAAGCTAACAAGAGATGGCCCAGAAAATTTAACAAAGGACGACGTTAAACATACCGTGACACGTCAGAGATCAAGAGCGACACCATTATAACGGAGACTTGCATAAGACGAAAGCTAATTGGCGGCAAGCTGACGGCGTCAGAACCTATACGCTGATGCCGTTAGAGTTGTAAATCCTACTTTCTTATGTATTTCATAATTCGTGTAACACTTTGGAGAGGCAAACCCTAGACGAATTTTATAGCTTTTGTAAGGCTTTTACAGTCTTTGAACTTCATGTTTCAATAGAGATAAGTTATTTCTTTAATCATTTGATATGTCTTTGTATTATTTGATTATGTGTTTATCTTCTCTTTACATTAACATGCTAGCTTAAGTTATTAAGTGTTTGCTTAGATCTAATGAAACTTAGTTATTGATCATTGATTTGTCATCTATTGTTTAATTGATTGCCTCGCATTAGGATAAGAAAACGGGCTAAGTTCTTATATGTATTAGCTTGAATGTCTTATAAAACGCAACTATAGAGTGCACTATTGGTTTTTCTAGTTGTATTTATTGCGTGAATTACGACTTGTAGATCCTGGATAACTTAATAGACTTTAAGGAATTTAGGGGAGACTAATTTTCATAGAGTTGGGGACTTCGGCACCTCCCCACGACCAATATTAAGGAATGCAATGCTTCAATTAAAACAAGGACGTGACAATTTGACAAATCAGTAGGATATAACTAGGGAGTAAAGATGTCTAAGTAAACACTGCTTTTCCTATCATAAGAGTTACCACCAAATTTATATTTTTCTTTTTATTTAGTTTATTTTAGTTTAATTGTAGTTTTGGGTTAGTTAACTAGCAACTAATTCCGCCCACTCTTTTAAAACCCGATATTTTTACATGCTTTCATAAAATTATAGAAACACAAAAAAAGAATCCTCCCTCACCTCTAGAGCTATCTCGACATACACTTCGACCTTCCCACAACTATTGCGAGACTATTCCCCTAGAGAACGATCAATCCTCCGGACTTACTTATACTACACTTCAACGGTTAGGTACACTATCTAGAGGATTGCAAAACTTCTTGAGATTTTCTCGAGAGGTAAAACTTCCTTCGAGAGTTTTGTAACACTCGCATAAATAGATACCTCATATCAATGATGTCACTCAGTTATATTTAGGTATACAACACACCAAAGAGTTATCCTATTTTCATCATTTACTAAAATGACTTTTAAAGAGCTATCCCAAAAACCCCTCATTTTTATTTATTTATACAACTCACCAGAGAGTTATCCTATTTTCTATTATACACAAAAATGACTTTTAAAATGTCAAAATCAACCCTTCAAGATTTGCTGCATATATTACATCCATATCCTCAACATTAGCGGCTAAAACAACCAACAAAGGCTATATTGGATTACAAAAGAACCCGTTCTCTTACAGTCATTCACAAACTATCATCATCTCCATCTCCCTTGTATGTTATATCAGAAAAAGAAACATACTTTCCTAAATTAAATTATTTGAAAGATGGTCATACTTCAGATTTACTAAACTTGATTCTGATTTGTTAATTAAATCTTATGTCACATGTTTTTGTTATTTAGATCTGTGAATTACGATCCATTATTTGCCTCAATACAATGAAATGATGGTGGTGGTTTTGATAATTATGGTGGTGGTGGTGGTGGTGGTAGATTGATGTTTATGACAGATCCACTGGCGGTGATGATGGCTCCCTGACGATGTGGTATTGTGGTAGGAGATTTGGTGAGGGTGGTTGGTGTGTAACAACAGTTTTTGGCAATGGTGGTGGCGTCGTTGATCGATGGTGGTTGTAGCGGTAGTGGCGAAATTGGTGGTGAGTGTGTGTTTTTTAATGCTGTTTTTACCCTAGTGTTTTGTGGATGGTTGAGTAGCAGAGGAAATTAAATATTAATTATGAAACTGCCCTTAATGAAAAAAAGATAGGGAGACACGTGTCCTTATGTGATTACTTTTTACACTTTTTAACTTTTTCCACTTTTCAATTGATCCCCGACCTTGTGGAAGGATCTTAGTTTGTACAACAGGATTGTAGGTGAAGCAAAATGGGTAATGTTGGGTGATGTCAATGTTATTCTTAATATGGAAGATCATTCAGAGGGAATTTCTCACTTCACTCAAGATATAATTGACTTTCAAGAATGTGTTAATAATATTGAAATACAGGATATTGTTAGTTCTGGATTGCACTAAACATGGACCAAAAGTTTATTGAATCCCAATGCTACAGTCCTTAAGAAGATTGACCAGATCATGGGTAATGATACTTTTATAACCAAGTAGAATGCTGCCAATGTTGTTTTTCTTCCCTATGGGATCTCTGATCATAGTCTAGCTATTCTCAATATTCCTCAAGCCATGGCAAAGAAAAAAAAGTCTTTTAATTGGCAAACTACATTACTAGAAATGTGGAATTCAAAGAATTGGTGAAGGAAAAGTGAAATGTGGAGATTCAAGGGCACGCTATGTTTAGGTTGGTGAAAACACTTAAAACCCTTAAACCACACATGAACAAGCTTAATTAGAAAAATGGGAACTTGTTTGAGAGAGTTAAAGACCTAAAGAGCAAACTGCATACAGATCAAGGTAAGATTTACTTGAATCCATTAGATAAAAAGCTCAGAGAAGAAGGAAGTGCAGTGCTTAAAGAGTACAAGGAAGCAATTTAGGATGACAAAAACTTGTTAAGACAGAAGACCAAAGTTACTTGGCTCAGAGAAGGGGATAAAAACTCAACTTGTTTCCATAAAGTACTTAAAGAGGGGTTGAATAGAGCCAGAATAATATCAGTATGTGCAGAAGATGGTAGAAGATATAAATACAATGATGTGGCTACTCAATTTTTTAAGCATTTTAAAGGCCTTTTGGGGATTAGTCAAGATGTTACAAGATTATCAGAGGAAGATGCAACTTTATTTGAGAACAAAGTTTTTAAGGAAGAAGCATCTACAATGATTAGAGAGGTCACTGATAAGGAGATCAAAAAAACCTTATTTGATATTGATGATGATAAATCCCCAAGTCCTGATGGCTTCACTTCAAAATTCTACAAAAAAGCTTGGGACATTATCAAATTGGATTTATGTGTAGCTGTCAAGGAATTCTTTGTGACTGGTAAGCTATTGCGAGAATTAAATGCAACTCTCATCACTTTAGTGCCTAAGTCTTTGACTCTACAAAAAGTCTTTGACTTTAGGCCTATTGCTTGTTGTAATGTCATCTACAAGTGAATTAGCAAAATTATTACCAACAGGATTAAAGCTGCTTTAAACCAAATTATGGGTGATAACCAAAGTGCATTTTTCGTGGTTGAGCCATCACTGATAATTGTAGCACCACCAACTCAAAATACGACAGCTAACATGCTAGGGGCACTACACAAATAGAAACCAAACACATTTATAGCTAACGACCACAACACGGGACGTTTATAAATGTTGCAAAACATATCATTCGAATTATAAACCGTTTAGAGTACAAGGACTCTTAAATCAAAGTAGCAGCGAAAATAATAAAATAGAGATTGCAGCGGAAAGTTTACAAAGTTTAGCAGCGAAAAACATTTAACAAAGTTTAGCAGCGGAAATAAGTAAGACACACCAAGGTTTTACGAATGATATGAAAGTAAATATAGTAAAGATAATAAAACTGCCTTGAAAAAAAGACTCCATCGACCTTGCCACTCCACCAAGCCCATATCATAAAGCTCCAAAACTAATTTGTAGCAGTACTGATGCGTGGGAATCGCAACAGGCTTTACCTCTCGAGGGATCTCGAGAAGCTTACAACCCCCACCAGGCAGTGTACCTGATCGTTGTAGTATAGTATAGTGACAAGTACCGGGGGATTGATCGTTCAGCTTAGGAATAGTGTCGCTAGGATTAGAAAGCCTAAATACTAGTTCTAAAGGTGAGGGATGATTATTTTTGTGTTTTTATATTTTTATGAAAGCAAGTAAAATCTTGGGTTTTGGAAGAGTGGGCGGAATTAGTTGCTATTCAACTAACCCAAAACTAAGATGCAATCAAAATAAAATACTAAAAATGAAAATAAACTAATTATACTAAGGTTGTGAGCAGTAATTGGAGAAAATGTGTTTACTTAGATTTGACTACTTCCTAGATATCTTTTACACGTTAATTACTTGTTATAATTGCATGGATGATGGATCGTATTCCTTAATACCATTCATGGGGTGGCATACATAACTCCCCAATTCTATGAGCTCTTATCTCCTCCTACACCATGCCCAGCACAACTATAGGGATTGTAAACAGTGGCTCATGCATTAAATACAACCAATAAAGACCTAGTACGCCTCGGTTCATGTTTCTTAAGACGTTCAAGCATGTTACCATTTGGAGATCTGCCAGTTTTCTTAAGCCTAACATATAAATCATTCATCCAAGACAAGAATAAACAAGTAATCAACACATAATCAATATCTAGGTTTCATTAGATCTAAGCAAACACAAAAGAGATCTAGCCTAGCATGATAGAATTAAGACAAGAACATGATATAGACAACCAACACATAGACATATTGATTGAATTAGAAGAACACTTATCTTGATTAATCATGCAAGGTATCAAGGGGTTGGAACCCTTGAAAAACCTGTAAAGTTACACCAAAATCGTCTTTAGGGTTTCTCCCAAAACTTCTCTTTTTTTAAATGTGAAAAACTAGAAAACTATATATAGGAAAATAGGGATGCCGGCGTCAAGAACAAAGGTGTCACGCCGTCATCTCGCCGCCAAATACTTCCTCGGACGGCCTTGATCTACTTCTGACGCCGTCAAGGCCTAGGCCGTCACACAAATTCCTCTTGACGCCCTGTGTGTGACGCCGTCATCAACTACGAATTTTAATTCTTGGGGTTTTGATGCCGTCAGGACAACTCTTGACGCCTTCATGAACTCTCGGATTTTATTATTGAGGCTTGACGCCGTCAGGACATTACTCTTGACGCCGTCACCTACTGTTCCCAGCATGGAAAATTGAGACTTTGCCGTTTTCTTCACTTTTATGCTCCAAAAACGTCCAAAATGGCTTCTTTTCCAGAATTCACTCTCCAAGTACCTAAAATCACAAAAGGAACGATTTAGGGTAATATTTGATCAAATAAATTCGGATTCGGGCTTAAATGACCCCCTAAAAACAGATCATTTTTCGCCTCATCATATACCCTTACACTTGAGATTTGCTTGTCCTCAAGCAAATGCGCTTTTATTCTACTCAAAAGACAAGTTAGGGGTCATTTAACACTAATATAAAAGTAATTACAACAAATAATCGTTCCACTAAAGACCAATAGACAAGCACGGAGGTCATACACAAGCACCTCACAAATAGTGTTTAGATACTCACATCTCTCGGGTGTAATAAAGTGTAAATTACAATATGGAAACGGAAGATATCTCTCACTACCTGTCATAGCAAAATAGATTACCATAGGCTTGGGAAAGGATCAAACCTCCACCACATGGCGTAAGCACCTAGGATAAACTATCAAAGAGGTCTTTTAAAGGGTTGTAACGTTAGGTATAGGGATATGAATTACACGGTTTTGTTGGATAAAGGAAGTTTTACTGGTGGCGAGTTAACAATCTTGGTTAATTACATGTACAATATGGCGTTGCTAAGCCAAGACTAGACTCGACTTAAGCTAATAAATGAAAAATAACAAAAACATAAAATGAACATAGAATAAAAAGGGATGGTAGTCCGTATGTTTTTTCTCTTTTTCCTTTTTTCTATTTTTTTTTCTTTTTCTTGATTTTTTTCGATTTTTTTTTTTTTTTATTTTTTTTTATTTTTTTTTTTTTGCATACACTCTTACCCTACCATCCAAAATAATACATCATAGGGAATGAACATTTCCCTTACACTTGAATTTTTACATACTTTACAATTAACTAATCTAATGACTCGATTTAAGAAAATCAAAACACTTGGAGCACTTTTAAGATTAACGCACATATGGGGTAATAAATGATGTTCTTCCCCATTACTCCATAAAATAAGTACTTACCCATGAGTCCCAATCGTCCCAAAACAATATGTACAAGGATATGACTCGACTTAGCAACCATGTAATCAATTAGAAAGTTAACTTAGGGTTTAACAAATAACAATAATGCACTAAAGATGAGTGCATACACGGAAGGCTAAGGCGATTTGGGTGTACATTTAAGTGGGGTGTAACAAATTCTTCCTTTAAGTAAAATGCTTAAAGTTAGAAACGAAAAGATAGGCTCGGAGGGGTGTACTAGGGGTTTCGTGTACTAAAAATGAGTACAACGCTAAGGGTGTGGGAAAAATTAGTTGACTTAACTAGCCAAGTAATATGACTTAAATGGTCAAGTAATTATAATACTGGTTTAACACAAGGGTGATCCTAATGCCTCTTATCATGTAGTAAATCCTACCACACGAATGTAGTCTCCCTAGCGGTCTCGGGATGCATCACTAACGCAAGTTCTAGAATCTAAATGCTACCGGCACACTCATAAGCACTAATAATGAATGCTTTTCCTATCAAATCTAAAGGCGAACCTCACATATTTGGGTGGAAAATTTTTCTGAATATACGGTTATGTGCTAGTCATACAATCTCCTATCCATGAGACGCTTGCTATGGCTAAAGTTTCACTCCTAAATGTTGTAAAAAATTTTAAATTTGGCGCTAAAATTGCACTAACAAGTATTTCTCATAGTTTTATTACACATCTACTATCAAACAAAACAAACTCAAGCGAAAGTGCATATGTAAGGTATCATCTTTTTACCCTCCCCTTACACTTAAGATGAACATTGTCCCCAATGTTCAAGTAAAGAATGTAAAAGTGAAAAAGTAAAGAGAATGAAATCAAATACTCCCCTGATTCGCTCGGTATGGATTATAGGTTGGCCAAATTAGATCTTCCTCCAAGAAAATGAACAATCAAAGCTTCCCTTCCAGAATATAAATCATCTCCTTGTCGAACATAACCTGTAAATCCTGACAAAAATAGACAAGACAACCTCGCGTAAAATCGGCGGCATCCTATATAAGTTACTAAATCCTAGAAAACAAAGTAAGATATAATGCTTGTGGAATGAAGTTTGCAGATTTCCTGGAGATTATAAAACTTAATAATTCACAAAAAACCATAAGACTCCGTTAGAAAAACAAAACCGGTAAAATTTCCAGATTTCAACTCCTGACGCCGTCAAGAGTAAACCTCTGACGCCGTCAGAATGGACCTGCAGAAATTCTTATGTTAAGTTTCCGGAAAATTTCTGGAAAAACTTGGTCCTACTTCCTGGAAAATCCTGCAAAACTTCTTTATGACTCAATACAAGCATTTGACTCTAACAAATACGAATATACATGTTCATTTAATATTGTGGAGAATCATGATCGGTTTGTTTCTTAAAAACACATTTGGGGTTTCCCCTTACACTTATCTTTTGCAAAAATACTTCTAGGTGGAGTTAAGACTAGGCTAAACAACAAAGTAAAGTATTTCCACGTTTTAATTGAGAAACATGATCTACCAACAATAAAAACTAAACATGCATACGGAAGCAAATAACAATCAAATAAAATGGAAATCACACAAAGCATGGGTTGCCTCCCAAGAAGTGCTTTTCTTTATTTACGAGTCTTGTAGCTAGACTCAAAGTCATGGGTTACTACGTGATCTCATCATTGGTTCCACTCTCTAGGTCGTCTTCTAAACCAGTTTTGTATTCCGGACCTAGTTGCAAGCACTCTTTGTAGAAACCAAGCATCCTATTCTTTACATATTCTACTCCCCTACGTCTATCCTCCTCATTCCTATAATAAGCCGCTTGCTTGTGTTCTTTTTCGAAATTAGAGAGAAGGCGGTATTGTTCAATCTTGTAGGGCATTTGATAGGCAACCTCATCGTTTTCTTCCTTAAATCTAACTATCCCTAAAGTCGGATCATAAATCATCCTAGTGGCCTCAACAAATGGTTTTCCGAATACTATTTGGCTTAGGCAAGCATCTATCACCGGACGAATGTCTTCCACTATCATAAAATCGATCTCATAGGTAAGATTCCCTATAATCACATGTAATCCCTTCACTCTTCCTGCAAAATTACTTATCAGATTCTTACCGGGCATCATCCTAAAATTGAGTTGCTTCTTCATCACCCAATTGTAATAAGTCCTAGTCATGATGTTCACGGGGGATCTAAGGTCGATGTAAGCTTTCCATATATGCATGTGTCCGATATTGCATGGGATGTTAATGTTAGAGGGGTCTCCCATTTTGATAAGGGGTGTGCCGAAGATATGTGGTCTCTCGGGACTATCGAATAAATCCTTATGGTACTCCCGTTCTTCCTTGGTAGGCAACTTATCAAAGTATTTGTCTATTGGCTCTACTTCCTCTAATTCCTCTTCCTTGTTAACCTCAACTTCCCTACTCTCATCCTTAATCTCGGCTCCTACTCTAACTTCATCCTTGTCACTCTCTTCTATCTCCTTGTCTATCGGCTTAATGGTGACAACATTGACAAAGTGGACATGTTTGGATGATGAGGGGTCCTTAATTTGGATTCCACTATTGGTGTCCCTAGTGTCCTTCCTAGGTGTGATTAACGCTTGGTTGTTGAGGGCTTTCAACAAGTTGTCAATCTTGTTGGTCATCTCCGTTTGTTGTTGGTTGAATTCGGTTTCGAACCTAGCTATGCGAGCTTCTTGAGATGCCATGAACTTTGACATCAATCCTTCAAGATTGTTGGTACTACCATAGTTGTTAGAAGGATTGTTGTTGAAAGTACGGTTGGATGGTGGACCGTTTGGTTGGTAACGATTAGGCGGATTGGAAGAATTGGTTTGATTTTGTTTCCACCTAAGGTTTGGGTGATTTTTCCATGAGGGGTTGTATGAATCACCGTAAGTGTTTGGCTCGGGCTTGAAAGTGTACCACTTATCTCCCGCTTCGTCGGTACGCGTGGATGCGTAGTCCGCAAAAGCTGTTCCGGGGAGTTCCACACAATCACGAGTGTCATGGGGACCACTACATAATTCGCATGAAGAAGTGATTTTGTTCACTTGGCTTGAAGGCTTAGGAGCATCGTAAGATTTCATGAGAAACTTGACTTGGTCCTCAAGTTCCATGATCCTACGGTCGGGAGTGCTAGAATTGTTCGAAGGCAAAGATATTGCCTTGACCGTTTTGTTCAAATCACGGGGATCATTCCAACTTTCGTTGTCATAGAGAGCAAGATCTTCTATGAGTTCCCATGATTGTTCCGCACTAAGATCACGTAGCTTACCACCGGCCGATTGGTCAATGGCTCGCCTCGTGGAGATGTCGATATGGTCATAAAAAATTTGGACTTGGAGCCAAAGATCTATGCCATGATGAGGGACTTTTTGGAGTAAGTCCTTGAAACGAGTCCATGCTTCATAAAGAGATTCATTTTGACGTTGTTAGAACATCAAGATGTCATTCCTAAGCTTAGTAGTTCTCCCCGGTGGGAAAAATTGAGCAAGGAAACGAGTGGTGAGATCATCCCATGTGGTGATGGATCCCGCGGGTAAACGCTCAAGCCATTGACTAGCTTGATCCCGTAGAGAGAATTGGAATAGGCGTAAACGGGTAGTCTCTCTAGTTTTAACACCTAGGTCTATGGAATCTACGATTTTGAGAAAGTCCTTAAGATATTGGTTTGGATCTTCGGATCGAAGTCCATGGAATGCACATCCGCTTTGCACCAACCGGATGGTGTCGGATCGCAAGGGGGTCACATTGGCTCCGGTGAGCTCAATGGTGTTTCGGTACCCTTGATGGCTAGGTCGGGAGTACTCTCCGAAGGTTCGGGGCCTAAGGGGTTCTAGTGGTGGGTTTTGTTGTGGTGGGATGACGGGTTCAAAGATGTTACCACCTTCCATGATGTCGGATGGTAAAGAGTTACGAACAAAAGCACGAAGAAATAAGATAGACTAAAGAAGACCTAAAAATAAAAAAATAAAATCTTACTAGAAAGGAATCTAGCAAGTAGACCTAATAAAAAGAAATCCTAACCTAGACAATAACTATTCCCCGGGCTGCAGCGCCAAAAACTTGATGCGTGGGAATCGCAACAGGCTTTACCTCTCGAGGGATCTCGAGAAGCTTACAACCCCCACCAGGCAGTTTACCTGATCGTTGTAGTATAGTATAGTGACAAGTACCGGTGGATTGATCGTTCAGCTTAGGAATAGTGTCGCTAGGATTAGAAAGCCTAAATACTAGTTCTAAAGGTGAGGGATGATTATTTTTGTGTTTTTATATTTTTATGAAAGCAAGTAAAATCTTGGGTTTTGGAAGAGTGGGCGAAATTAGTTGCTATTCAACTAACCCAAAAATAAGATGCAATCAAAATAAAATACTAAAAACAAAAATAAACTAATTATACTAAGGTTGTGAGCAGTAATTGGAGAAAATGTGTTTACTTAGATTTCACTACTTCCTAGATATCTTTTACACGTTAATTACTTGTTATAATTGCATGGATGACGGATCGTATTCCTTAATACCATTCATGGGGTGGCATACATAACTCCCCAATTCTATGAGCTCTTATCTCCTCCTACACCATGCCCAGCACAACTATAGGGATTGTAAACAGTGGCTCATGCATTAAATACAACCAATAAAGACCTAGTACGCCTCGGTTCATGTTTCTTAAGACGTTCAAGCATGTTACCATTTGGAGATCTGCCAGTTTTCTTAAGCCTAACATATAAATCATTCATCCAAGACAAGAATAAACAAGTAATCAACACATAATCAATATCTAGGTTTCATTAGATCTAAGCAAACACAAAAGAGATCTAGCCTAGCATGATAGAATTAAGACAAGAACATGATATAGACAACCAACACATAGACATATTGATTGAATTAGAAGAACACTTATCTTGATTAATCATGCAAGGTATCAAGGGGTTGGAACCCTTGAAAAACCTGTAAAGTTACACCAAAATCGTCTTTAGGGTTTCTCCCAAAACTTCTCTTTTTTTAAATGTGAAAAACTAGAAAACTATATATAGGAAAATAGGGATGACGGCGTCAAGAACAAAGGTGTGACGCCGTCATCTCACCGCCAAATACTTCCTCGGACGGCCTTGATCTACTTCTGACGCCGTCAAGGCCTAGGCCGTCACAAATATTCCTCTTGACGCCCTGTGTGTGACGCCGTCATCAACTACGGATTTTAATTCTTGGGGTTTTGACGCCGTCAGGACAACTCTTGACGCCTTCATGAACTCTCGGATTTTATTATTGAGGCTAGACGACGTCAGGACATTACTCTTGACGCCGTCACCTACTGTTCCCAGCATGGAAAATTGAGACTTTGCCGTTTTCTTCACTTTTATGCTCCAAAAACGTCCAAAATGGCTTCTTTTCCAGAATTCACTCTCCAAGTACCTAAAATCACAAAAGGAACTATTTAGGGTAATATTTGATCAAATAAATTCGGATTCGGGCTTAAATGACCCCCTAAAAACGGATCATTTTTCGCCTCATCAAGTACCTGAGAAACACATGCTTAAAAGTCAACACAAAGGTTGAGTGTAATCTATAGGTTTAAAATAATAAAGTTGAGCACAAGGGTTTTAATCATATGATATAAGCAACAAATGCTAATACCAGGGTAATCAAGGTAACACCCAATATGTAGAGGCATCCCAGTGCATACATACGGTTGATGATACTAAGCTCATGACACACAAACGTTAACCAAACCAATCGTCAGTAAATCTGTACTAACATAAACAATAACCGCGGAATTTCATAATATAAGTGCCCCTGAGGCTGGGTACTTGCCAATACCCAGCAAAATCGAAAGTAGTACACCCGCATGACAAGCCCTTGACAACTACGAATGGGATGGTCAATCGTATAGGCCTATAAACTAAGTTCGCATTCACTCGCAAGTGATTAATGGCTCATGATCTGAGGGTCTTTCCGGCAAGACAAGCTACTTAGCACATCGTCAGGAATATATATATCATTCAAGAAAAGCATACCAAAAATACTTGTGCTCAGAAAACATTTAAAGCATGTGTCTCACCCCATGGGTTTATAAACAATTAAAATATAAAAAGCGGGGGCTATGAATCACACCTTAACAATAGCAGCAGGAAACGAGATATAATAACCAATCAAATAATGCGTCACAACAAATGAACTTCAGGACAACCTAATCAATATAAATGGCATAACTTAGAACTATACTCGAATATCTCAATAAACAATGCTTGAGTAAAAGTTTTATAAATACAATGGCAATTGAAAGAAATAGATTTCGTAAAGTCTCGTGTGGGAGACAAGAAAGTTTAGAAAAGAAATAAGACGGCGAATCAACCAAATGCACAAGAAAGACGAAAGAACTCCTTGAAGAAAGTCGTCGAAAAGAAATTAAAAGAAAAGAAATAAAGAATGTGGAAAACTCACTCAAATGAAATAAATAAATAATAAGTAACAATAAGTCTCGAATTTTCCCCGTTTTCCCCAAAATAATGTTGAAATAAAAGGTTTTGAAATAATAATGATGTTTGGTAAAATAATTTAAGTTTATAAAGAATTTTATAAAATTTCAGCATGACCTGCCCGTTTATATATATATAAGTAAATGTGATTGGATATATCATTCGCGTAGTCCATTAGTTGTTTAGGTTTTATCGACCATTTTGTATTTGTTCGGGTTCCAGGTACGTTAAGATCTTTACGGGCCTAACATACCCTACCGTCTCGTGTACCAAAGGGTCCATAACATCCAAATAACCAAGGCCGTAGATCCAATATGTCCAATTCAAGCTCACAATGTCATAATACGGAATCATGTCTGATATCAAATCCACTTAACTATAACAATTTTTATTTTAGATTTCATATATATATTATCCGTTTTATTATTTTAGTTACCGTTTAACCCATATCAATATCCCGAGACTAGAAATCAAACAATACTAAAAAATAATCATCACGACAATTTCAATAACTCCAAAATCAACCCAAGTCACACAAATAATCCCGGAACTAAACCAAATCCAACCCGAGCCTCACCCGTCCCCTCGGCTCAACCCAAATGAAGCTAAATCCAAACCAAACTCAAACCAAACTCAACCAAACTACTCCAAACACTCAAACAACAACAACAATAATATTAATACTCCCTCCCCACCACCACCAAAGGCTCGGTGGTGGTGGCTCTTGGTTGCCGAGACACAACAAAACCAAACGGACCCTCAATATCAAATCCAAACACAAAAATATACTCCCCTCGTCACTAATATCAAACAACAAGAATAATAAATCTCACAACCCTCACCGAGTCACGAGTTAACTCGGTGAGTTCATCCGAGTCGCGGCCGAGTCGAAAACAACAAGAATCCACACGAGTTTGGGTTTAAAAACATATCAAAAACATTTTCATAAAACTGTTAATATTAAAATCGAATTTATTTAAAATTATAAAACTAGGGTTTTAAAATTAAAAAGAAAATAAGAAAAGGGGTGGCGGGGTGTTGCTATACCGGTGGTAGGAAGGACGGTGGTGGTGGTGGAGACTCTCGGTGGTGGTCGCGGCGGTGGTGGCGCGTGAGGGTGATACGGGGTGTTTGGGGTCGCGGGTGTGGTACGGTGGTGTCGGAGATGTCCCGATCTACAAGATGGTGTAAGAAGATAGGTGGCCGGAAATTTTTCCGGTTGCGGTCGCCGGAAACTGCTGGGGGGATATTCGAGAGAGAGAGAGAGAGAGAGAGAGAGAGAGAGAGAGAGAGAGAATTTGGTGGAGTGTGTGTGTGTTTTTATTATGGAAAATGGGAAAATGGGGGGTGTTGAGGGTATATATACATAAATAAAAGTATAGGGTAGGTTTGGTATTAGTTGAAAGTGTAGGGTAAGTGGAGGGTGATAGTCTAGGGACCAAGGTTGCCAACGTTCTAAACTTCTAACAGTAAACGCTCCGGGGCTCGAACGACATAGCAAACGGACTCGAAAATTTACGAAACTTGCGCCATTGTTCACGAAATAATTTTTCCAATAAAATCAAGCATAAACTTCAGAGTTTTTCCAAAACTCAAAATAATTCAAATAATTTGGCAAATGCAATACAATTCGAGTGTTCTAGGTTGTGTTGAGTCAATCAAGGAATAAAGTTCTCGTTTCCAATATATCTCACGTTTCTCAAGCCCAAATAATCACAAATAAAAGTTTTAATGTGTCTCAGGTACGAAAATAAATATTTTGGCTAGTAATAGGTTTAGAAAAAGTACCAGGGGTTACATCACATACATCTTGTTTAGAAATCTGTCCCGGGTTTAGTTTGAATTTCCAGTCCCGGCTTTAAAAAGATTTGGGTACTTGCGTTTAAACTCGTCCTCGCGTTCCCAAGTATACTCCGGTCCTCTCTTGGAATTCCAACGAATCTTCACAAGAGGAATACGACTCTTCTTCAATCGCTTAACCTCGCGATCCATGATTTCAATAGGCTCCTCAACAAAATGCAATTGCTCATCAATCTCAATATCCTCAAGCGGAATTACAGCGGTCTCATCGGTCAAACACTTCTTCAAATTCGACACGTGGAAAGTAGGGTGAACTCTACTGAGCTCCGGCGGCAATTCTAGCTTATATGCCACAGGACCAATCCTCTTCACAATCTTAAATGGTCCTATATAACGGGGATTCAACTTTCCCTTCTTACCAAACCTGATCACACCTTTACAAGGCGATACCTTCAACATAACCCTATCTCCTACCTGAAATTCTAGGGGTTTACGTCTCACGTCAGCGTAACTCTTCTGACGGTCACGAGCAACTTTAAATCGGTCTTTAATCTGAGCAATCTTCTCGGTCGTCTCATAAACTAAATCTGGTCCAATAAGCTGCGCTTCTCCCACTTCATCCCAACATATAGGTGATCGGCACTTACGACCATAGAGTGCTTCAAACGGTGCGGCTTTAATACTTGCATGGTAACTATTGTTGTAGGAAAACTCAATTAATGGCAAATGGACATCCCATCCATTCCCAAAATCAATCGCACATGCATGCAACATATCTTCCAAAGTCTGGATGGTTCTCTCGCTTTGACCATCGGTCTGTGGATGGTAAGCGGTACTCATGTCAAGGTTCGTACCAAATGAATCTTGAAGTGATTTCCAAAAGTTTGAAGTAAACCTGCCGTCTCGATCTGAGATAATAGACACTGGCGCTCAATGTCGAGATACTATCTACTTTACGTAGAGCCTGGTCAACTTATCCATGCTGTAATTATCTTTGATTGGCAAAAAGTGTGCGGATTTAGTCAATCGATCGACTATTACCCAAATAGCATCGAATCCCGTCGAAGTCCTTGGTAGCTTCGTGACAAAATCCATTGTTATTCTTTCACATTTCCATTCTGGGATATCAGGTTGTTCTAGTAAACCAGACGGTTTCTGATATTCAGCCTTAACCTTGGCGCAAGTAAGACACTTACGGACATAATAGGCAATCTCAGCTTTCATATTGGGCCACCAATATATCTTCTTCACATCCTAATACATCTTGTCAGATCCTGAGTGAATAGAATACTTTGACTTATGAGACTCGAGCATAATCAAGTCTCTCAGTCCTCCGAACAAAGGTACCCAACTTCTTCCTTTGTAACACAAAATTCCATCTGAACGTTTCTCAAGTTTCTCCTTTCTAATCATCCCATCAACTTTCTCTTCCTTAAGCTCTCCTATTTTCATGACTTCTTCTTGTGCTTGCAAAATCTGAGCGGGTAAATTCGAGTTAATCATCAAAACTAAAGCTCGAACGCGTAACGGTTTCAAACATTCCTTGCGACTCAATGCATCAGCTACAACATTAGCTTTTCCAGGGTGGTATCGTATCTCGTAATCATAATCGCTCAACATTTCCAACCATCGTCGTTGTCGCATATTCAACTCCTTCTGATCCAAAATATACTGTAAACTCTTGTGGTCGGTAAAGACAACACACTTAGTACCATAAAGATAATGTCTCCACAACTTAAAGGCAAAAATCACGGCTCCTAACTCCATATCATGAGTGGTATACTTCTCTTCATGAGTCTTAAGCTGTCGGGAAGCATATGCTATAACCTTCTCTCGTTGCATCAAAACTGCTCCTATCCCTTGATACGAGGCATCACAGTAAACCACAAAATCTTCTACTCCATCTGCCAAAGCCAAGATCGGTGCACTACAAAGCTTCTGCTTCAAAGTCTGAAATGCCTTCTCTTCTTCCTCTCCCCATTCATACTTCTTATCCTTGTGAGTCAATGCGGTTAACGGTTTAGATATCTTGGAGAATCCCTCGATGAATCTCCTATAATACCCAGCCAATCCTAGAAATTGACGAATTTCTGTGGCGTTAACCGGCGTTGCCCATTTCTCAATCGCCTCAATCTTAGCGGGATCCACATGTAATCCTTCACTATCAATCACATGACCCAAAAATTGAACTTTCCGAATCCAAAACTCACACTTAGAGAACTTTGCGTACAACTGCTCGTCCTTGAGCAACTTAAGAATCGTAGCCAAATGTTGTTTGTGCTCTTCCTCGCTCTTTGAGTAGATCAAAATATCATCGATAAAGACTATCATGAACTTATCTAGATAAGGCTTGCACACTCGGTTCATGAGGTCCATGAACACTGCAGGCGCATTGGTCAAACCAAAAGGCATAACTTGAAACTCATAATGACCATAACGGGTCCTAAATGCCGTCTTGGGAATATCCTCTTCCCGAACCCTGAGTTGGTGATAACCAGACCTCAAGTCAATCTTAGAGTAGTAACTCGATCCTTGCAATTGATCAAATAAATCATCAATCCTCGGTAACGGGTAGCAGTTCTTCACGATTAACTTATTCAATCCTCGGTAGTCGATACACATCCTAAACGTTCCATCCTTCTTCTTCACGAATAACATTGGAGCTCCCAGGGCGAAGAACTCGGTCGAATAAATCCTTTATCCAACAGCTCTTGCAATTGCTTAGATAACTCCTCCATTTCCGATGGCGCTAAACGATATGGTGCACGCGCAACAGGTATAGCTCCTGGAACTAAGTCGATACAAAAATCCACTTGTCGGGCTGGCGGAAGTCCTGACAAATCTTCAGGAAATACTTCAGGAAACTCACGCACTACATGAACATTCTCGAGTCGCTTCTCTCCCGACTCCTTCTTAGCCACGTATGCTAGGAATGCGTGACATCCTTTCTCAAGGTATTTCATGGTCTTGAGACATGATATAATGTTCAGGCGAGTTCCACTCCTATCACCTCGAACAATCAAGATCTCATCATTGAGAGGGATATGAACAACTTGTTCTCCACAAATAATGCTCGCTCGATTCTTCGATAACCAATCCCTTCCAACTATCACATCGAAGCTTCCGAGCTCGATTGGCATCAAATCAATACTTAACGGGTGATCTAACAAGTTAAGGGTACAACCACGAATCACGGTGCGGGTGTCAACTAGGTTACCATCAGCTAACTCAATACTATAGCTAACATCTAATAGAGTAGGGGTAAGCTGAAGTAATGGCGCAATCTTAGAAGACACAAAACTCATATCGGCACCCGAATCAAACAAAACTTTAACACAAAGGTTGTTGAGAAGAAACGTACCAGTGACAACATTCGGATCTTGATGCGGCCCTCCATTTCCCATCACGTACACTCTACCTCGAGCACCTACATTTCCTTGTCCAGCATTTTTTGGGCATTGTCCCCTATAGTGTCCACGCTCTCCACATCCAAAACATGTAACCACAGGCTGGGCATTTGCTCCTGTCGCCACAACCTTATTCTTACAAAACCTTGAAATGTGACCAATCTTTTGACACTTCATACATCTCATAGCACATGGTCCAGTATGATGCTGGTGGCACTTCCCACGAAGAGTTTGCTGTCCAACATTCGCTCCTCCTTGTGCAGCCACAAATGCCTTAACAGTCTCCTGTCTCCTATTCTGTTGGTGATGGTGATTGTTGTTACGATATTGATTGTTGTTGTAGCGGTTGTTGGGGTTGTTATAGTTGTTGCTCTTTCTATTATCTTCCCATTTCCTCTTGTTGTCAAAGTGATTACTTTTCTGAATAGCACCATGCTTAGTCACTTGATCCATAAGGCGTTCAGCCATACTAATAGTGTCATCCAATGTCTCAGCATTATACGACGTCACATTCCCTTGAATACTTGCAGGCAATCCACCAATAAACTTCTCTAGCAACTTCTCATTATCGGGCACCATGTGAGCACAAAAAACCTTCAACTCTTGGAAACGTTGCACATAAGTAGCAAGATCAGAACCCTTTACAGCCAAATAATAGAACTCAGTATCCAACTTCCTCAAATCACTACGAGAACAATACATCTTAACCATAGCTTTCTTGAAATCTTCCTATGAAGTATTATAAGCTTCCTCCATTCCCTTTTCCTGAACATAAGCATTCCACCAAGACAAGGCATGCTCCAACAATGTGCATGTCGCATACTTCACCCTATTGTTCTCAGTACAATTACTCCTATGAAACACCGATTCCACTTTCTCAAACCATTGAGTCAATCCAACAGCTCCTTCAGTTCCTTTGAAGGTAATAGGCTTACAATCCATGAATTCCTTAAAAGTGCATTGTTGGGAATAGCTTGAGCTCTAGCCGGTCCAATATTCTGAGGAAAACCTTCTTGCCTGGCAAGCGCTGCAGCAACACCTCATCAATCATCTGCTGAATAGCAGCAGGGGTCATCTTCCTAGGTGGCATAATTATATCAATCAATACAAAGCACAACATTTGTATGTATTTGATTAACGTGTCAGAATCATATCACAAGATAAAGCATCATCACATGAATAAAATCATAATATAGGATAAGTCAACATCAAAAATAGTATATCACCATAATACATCATAGATTTCATACTTGACATTGGTCTTACAAGATATGTAAAACAAGTACAAGTTTCGAATAAAATCTACCAACTGAAGAATTCAGTTTAGTATATACTAGGTAAACTACCATTAAGATACCAACTACTATAATTGATCCAATCACTAATCTCCTGAACGATCTCCATACATAGCCATCACATCAATGCTGTCATAAGACCTAAGGCGGGTCATCCTCTCTGCGTAGGCCTGTCTCTGCATCTCATGCAACTCACTCCATAACTCGCTGATACTAGTATGATAGTGTCGACTATCAATGTCCAAGAACACTTCCTTCATGGTCAATTTATCAACCATCCTCTCCAACTCAACTATCTTCTTATCTATTGAACCCATACGCTCCTGAAATGCGACACTCATCCGCTCTAACAAACTCAACCTCTCCACTTGCCTCTGAAGCTCCATATACATCTCTCCTGCAGCTCTCCTATCATCATGAACCTCTCTCCTCAATCCTGCAACCTCAGACTGCCTATCACTCATACGCCTAGTGATACTCTTATGGCTATTCCTACACCACTCTACATCCTGCCTCAGACGACTCATAGCAGTTCTAAGCTGTGACGGAGTAACACGGGCTGCTGCCGATGACTCACCAACCTCGTGCATAGAAGTAACCTTAGCCTCAAGCGCATATCCTAATGCCTCAGACGTATCCGACTCATAAGTCACATCCGACACAACAGGCGAAGGCGGCGGGGGAACATCATGATCCTCCTCCCTAAACTCCTCATCACTATCCTCCTCGTCATCATCATCGTCATCCGTCTCCTCATCTCCATCATCCTCAATATCAACCTCATCCTCTAAACCTACCTCATCATCTAAACCAACATCAACATCCAACTCAACATCAACATCCAACTCAACATCATCACCTAAAGGCAATGGGTCAACAACGGGTGGGACTGGAACCTGATCACGGGGAACTGGGACAAACATGATACTCTACAAGAGTATAAGGAAACATAAAAACACTAGCCAAATTTTCGCGGAAAACCATTTTATAAGCCAAAGCATGATAGTGGAAAAGTCCAAACCAATCTCAATATAAAACATATATATATATATATATATATATATATATATATATATATATATATATATATATATATATATATATATATATATATATATATATATATATATATATATATATATATATATATATATATATATATATATGGAAGGTTTAAAAGAATACCAGGGCGCGAAGTGGCACGGAGGGCTGTCGGCTTTCTGTCTTAAAACATTTTGACTCCAGGAAAAAGTTTATAGTCGAGTGCGAGCTCGTTCTCTATAAACGGTGCTCTGATACCATTCTATAGCACCCCCAACTCAAAATACGGCAGCTAACATGCTGGGGGCACCACGCAAATAGAAACCAAGCACATTTATAGCTAACGACCACAACACGGGACGTCTATAAATGTTGCAAAACATATCATTCGAATTATAAACCGTTTAGAGTACAAGGACTCTTAAATCAAAGTAACAGAGGAAATAATAAATTAGAGTTTGCAGCGGAAAGTTTACAAAGTTTAGCAGCGGGAAACATTTAACAAAGTTTAGCAGCGGAAATAAGTAAGACACACCAAGGTTTTACGAATGATATGAAAGTAAATATAGTAAAGATAATAAAGCTGCCTTGACAGAAAGACTCCATCGACCTTGCTACTCCACCAAGCCTATATCATAAAGCTCCAAAACTAATTTGTAGCAGTACCTGAGAAACACATGCTTAAAAGTCAACACAAAGGTTGAGTGTAATCCATAGGTTTAAAATAATAAAGTTGAGCACAAGGGTTTTAATCATATGATATAAGCAACATATACTAATACCAGGGTAATCAAGGTAACACCCAATATGTAGAGGCATCCAAGTGCATACATACGGTTGATGATACTAAGCTCATGACACACAAACGTTAACCAAACCAATCGTCAGTAATTCTGTACTAACATAAACAATAACCGCGGAATTTCATAATATAAGTGCCCCCGAGGCCGGGTACTTGCCAATACCCAGGAAAATCGAAAGTAGTACACCCGCATTTCAAGCCCTTGACAACTACGAATGGGATGGTCAACCCTATAGGCCTATAAACTAAGTTCACGTTTACTCGCAAGTGATTAATGGCTCATGATCTGAGGGTCTTTCCGGCAAGACAAGCTACTTAGCACATCGTCAGGAATATATATATCATTCAGGAAAAGCATACCAAAAATACTTGTGCTAAAAAAACATTTAAAACATGTGTCTCACCCCACTGGATTATAAACAATTAAAATATAAAAAGCGGGGCTATGAATCACACCTTAACAACAGCAACATGAAACGAGATATAGTAACCAATCCAATAATGCGTCACAACAAATGAACTTCAGCGCAACCTAATGGCAATTGAAAGAAATAGATTTCGTAAAGTCTTGTGTGGGAGACAAGAAAGTTTAGAAAAGAAATAAGTCGGCGAATCAACCAAATGGACAAGAAAGATGAAAGAACTCCTCGAAGAAAGTCGTCGAAAAGAAATGAAAAGAAAAGAAATAAAGAATGTGGAAAACTCACTCAAATGAAATAAATAAATAATACGTAACAATGAGTCTCAGATTTTACCCGTTTTCCCCAAAATAATGTTGAAATAAAAGGTTTTGAAATAATAATGATGTTTGGTAAAATAATTGAAGTTTATAAAGAATTTTATTAAATTTTGGCATGACCTGCCCATTTATATGACATTTCCCGACTCAATGACTCCTTATTTTTAAACAATATATATATATATATATATATATATATATATATATATATATATATATATATATATAAGTAAATATGATTAGATATATCATTCGTGTAGTCCATTAGTTGTTTAGGTTTTATCGACCATTTTGTATTTGTTCGGGTTCCAAGTACGTTAAGATCTTTACAGGCCTAACATACCCTACCGTCTCGTGTACCAAAGGGTCCATAACATCCAAATAACCAAGGCCGTAAATCCAATACGTCCAATTCAAGCTCACAATGTCATAATGCGGAATCATGTCCGATATCAAATCCGCTTAACTATAACAATTTTTATTTTAGATTTCATATATATATATTATCCGTTTTATTATTTTAGTTACCGTTTAACCCATATCAATATCCCGAGACTAGAAATCAAACAATACTCAAAAATAATCATCACGACAATTTCAATAACTCCAAAATCAACCCAAGTCACACAAATAATCCCGAAACTAAACCAAATCCAACCCGAGCCTCACCCGTCTCCTCGGCTCAACCCAATCGAAGCCAAATCCAAACCAAACTACTCCAAACATTCAAACAACAACAACAATAATATTAATACTCCCTCCCCACCACCACCCAAGGCTCGGTGGTTGTGGCTCTCGGCTGCTGAGACACAACAAAACCAAACAGACCCTCGATATCAAATCCAAACATAAAAATATACTCCCCTCGTCACTAATATCAAACAACAACAATAATAAATCTCACAACCCTCACCGAGTCACGAGTTGACTCGGTGAGTTCATCCAAGTCGCGGCCAAGTCGAAAACAACTAGAATCCACACGAGTTTTGGGTTTAAAAACATATCAAAAACATTTTCATAAAACTTTTAATAATAAAATCGGATTTATTTAAAAATATAAAACTAGGGTTTTAAAAATTAAAAAGAAAATAAGAAAAGGGGTGGCGGGGTGTTGCTATACCAGCGGTAGGAAGGACGATGGTGGTGGAGACTCTCGGTGGTGATGGTCGCGGCGGTGGTGGCGCGTGAGGGTGATACGGGGTGTTTGGGGTCGCGGGTGTGGTACGGTGGTGTCAGGGATGTTCCGATCTACAAGATGGTGGAGTGTGTGTGTGTTTTTATTATGGAAAATGGGAAAATGGGGGGGTGTTAAGGGTATATATACATAAATAAAAGTATAGGGTAGGTTTGGTATTAGTTGAAAGTGTAGGGTAAGTGGAGGGTGATAGTCTAGGGACCAAGGTTGCCAATGTTCTAAACTTCTAACAATAAACGCTCTGGGGCTCGAACGACATAGCAAACGGACTCGAAAATTTACGAAACGTGCGCCATTGTTCACGAAGTAATTTTTCCAATAAAGTCAAGCATAAACTTCAGAGTTTTTCCAAAACTCAAAATAATTCAAATAATTTGGCAAATGCAATACAATTCGAGTGTTCTAGGTTGTGCTGAGTCAATCAAGGAATAAAGTTCTCGTTTCCAGTATATCTCACGTTTCTCAAGCCCAAATAATCACAAATAAAAGTTTTAATGTGTCTCAGGTACGAAAATAAATATTTTGGATAGTAATAGGTTTAGAAAAAGTACCCGGGGTTACAATAATATCCTTCTCACTTAAGAATTACTTAAAGGATATAACTGCATTAATGGTCCAAAAAGGTGCTCTTTCAAAATAGACATTCAAAAGGCCTATGATACAGTTAACTGGGTGTTCCTTAAAGAGATAATGCAGAGATTTGGTTTCCCAGACAAGATAGTGAAATGGATAATGACTTGTATGACTAAATCCAAGTTCACTATTTGTGTTAATGGTGAGAGACATGGTTACTTCAAAGGTGGCAAAGGTTTGAGGCAGGGTGATTCTGTTTCTCCATACATTTTCACTTTAGTAATGGATATTTTAAACCTTATTGTGAAGAATGAAATCAGGAAGAACATGGCTTTTAAATACCACTTTGGATGCAAAAAATTGAAAATTACTCATCTATGCTTTGCACATGACTTAATTATGCTTAGTCATGGTGGTGTTGAATCTGTTCTTACATTAAAGAAGGCATTGGACAAGTTTAGTGCCATTTCTGGTTTGTATCCAAACATTGGCAAATGTACAATTTTTTATGGAAGCCTGGATTAAGATACCAAGAGGGATATAAGCAATATTTTCCCTTTCAAATAGGGCAAGCTTCCAGTTAGATATTTGGGGGTTCCTTTGGTTACCAAGAAGATTGGGATTGCAGACTAAAAATAGTTAGTAGATAAAGTTCAGCAAAAGCTTAGTGATTCGAAGAACAAAAGCTTATCTTATGTTGGAAGAGCTCAATTGATAGCTTCTGTACTGGCATCTATGCAGGTCTATTACGGGTCTATTTTCCTTCTTCCTAAAGCAATTATCAATGATGTTGAAAAGCTCTTTAAAAGGTTCTTGTGGAATAATGGGGAAAGCTGTAAAGGTAAAGCTAAAGTGGCTTGGTTGGATCTTTACAAACCTAAGGACCAAGGTGGTTTTTTGTGCACACTTATCTCCTCGTTTTTCGTGAAAGGTGTTATGCTTTTTTCAGAAAAGATTCTCTTTGGTTTGAAAAAGGTTTGATTACAAATTATTGCACCGATTCTGTTACCTTAAACACATTTACTTCATATCAGAGATTCATTTAATGCATTTGACTTATCAGGGATAATAAGGTCGATAATTAGCATACCCAACTCAGCTACCAGTCTAGTAAAACTAGGCTCAGGTAAAGGTTTAGTAAAAATGTCAGCTAGTTGACAGTCAGTTGGTATCGGAGGAAGTCTCCTTGGTTAGGTTCCTTCACCAGAAGTTGGCAAGGGAGAATTTCTTCTGGTGACCTGTCCTAATTCTCTTGCAGGAAATTAATTCCACAGAATTCTTCAGTGAGGTTCGTGCTTTGTTGGTCATTATTATGCTCCTCTTTAGTGAATACTGCCTTGCAAGTTCCATCATCTGCCTTCTTAGACTCAAAATCTTTGACCAATTGCCCAACCTAAATTTCCAATTTTTTGATTGCGGCGTCTTGATTTCGTACATTTCTGTCAGTATCTTCTTTTACCTTGTTCAACCATTCCCTAAATAGGTCGCTTTTCCTGGAAGATTCTTTGATATGTTTGTTGACCAAATCTTCAAGGCTGGTTTTTATCACTGTGTATGGAGACCCGTTACCGATTTTTGTATAATACCCTTGAGGTCATACGCGGTACTTAGCTCCTTCACCACCGTATCCTTGAAATGGTTTGTTAACTTCCCCATATTTCATATTCTCTATTCTTTTGACTTCCTCTTTTAGCGGGCAGTCTTTGGCTAGGTGAGCTCCTTTGCAAGTGTCACATCCAACTTGTATGGCATGGACATCTTATTTAAGCTTCTTCATCTCCCTACCATGATTCTTAAAGTTATTAGTCAACACGTTCATGCCTTAGAGATTTCCGTTCATAATTCTGCTACTGCCTTCATCATGCATCTTTTGAGAGTGGTCTGCTATATCCGGAATAAAGTCTAAAGCTTGAACAGGAGTCTTTCCAGGGATTGGTCACTGAGAATCCAACATTTGTCTTGTCGTGACATTAATTCCTTTCTAGAAAAGATTCACCTTCTGTTTTTTGTTCAAGTCATGAGTGGGGCACTTATAAAGAAGATCGTTGTACCTATCCCAAGCTTGAAACAATGTCTCATCACCTTTTTGTCTGAAATTGTGAATCTCCTCTAACTGTTTTGCTGTCTTAGAATGAGGGCAAAAGCGTTGAATGAACACTTTCTTAAGGAGATTCCACGTATTGATGGTTCCACCAGGTAACCGATCAACCCATCTTCGAGCAGTTCCAGTGAGTGTCATGGGAAACACTCTTAGCATAACAGCGTCATGTGAAACTCATGGGATATTGAAAAGGCTAGTGATGTACAAGACATGTTCAACATGTTCATATGCATCTTCGTCTTTATTTCCAGAAAAGAGTCGTTCACGTAACTCTCTCATAAATTGATCTTTAATCTCGAACCGTACATTTGCTCCAATAACTAGCCCAACAAGGCCCGGTCCTTGCTCAGCCCTAGTCATAGCAAGGTATTCTTCCAAAGTCAAAGTGTCAATGTTGATTACTTCCATGTTTCCTAACACTTAAAAAATGTAAGAAAACAAAAACAAAATTTAACAAAAAGTAAAAACTCAAATAAAAAACCTATTATAGCTCCCCGGTAGCAGCTCCAAAAACTTGATGCAGGTTTTACTGACCAGGTCTTAAATTTATATTAGCTCGATTACCTAAGGTCTACCTATTTGCACTAACGGACAGACAATCCGGTCGTGTGTAGACTAGTATTTGGTAAAACCGAGGTCGTCCCAAGAGCTATGTGGGTTGGATTTTATCTAAGTCTAGTGTCACTATTGCAATGATTTAGAAAGAAGAATAATTGATTAATTAAACTAAATAGATAGAAAATAAACAAAGTATAAATGAAAGTAAAGGTTGCGAGCAATAAGAGAGAAATGTACTAGCCTAATTAATCATCCTACATTGTTTATGATTATGTTTCCTGTTAAGCTAATCTCATGCTTCAAGTGGGGCGGACATATATCACTAGGTTCATATGGTCAAGTTCCCTAGCCTATCTCCCCCAATCCTGCCGGAAACCAAAGGCACTACCCTTTGCTAGTAAGCCGACGTACAGTAGATGGGTTTGAGTCATTAAGTGCCACTACATGCTAGATTTATCCTTATGGTCCGTTGTCATGATCATAGACCATACTCTAACTACTTAAGTCTATCGAACCTGGAAAGTGGTCCTATGGTCAATTTACACACAAGGCGAATGGCCGGTTGTCATCCCAACCATTTCCTCGCAACCTAACTACGCAAGGGTCCTATGATCATTTCTCCTCGCGTAAAAGGTATAACCGGTTCTTTTAGACTACTGAAACTAAAGGATCTATGATAAACTAAGTATGCACACACTAGAAGCATTATGAAAAGCACGAAAATATAATCACAACAATATAAGAATCATAACTAGGCTAGCACCAAAGGTGCTTAGCCAATCATATTAAATTCAACACTTGATTCAATGTTTACAAAATCCATGAATACGAAATGTAAATGAAAATATGAAAAACTAAAACTTATGGTGTTGTAGGCATGATCTCTCCCTTGGAAATGCTCCGTATGCAGCTGTAGAATGGCTTTCTAAAAACTCCTAACGATCTCTGACTTTGTGTGTGAGAAAGTTGTATGTTGAATGCAGAAATTAGGGTTGTATTTATAGGCCCGTCATAGCTACGACGTAGATACAAAAGTGTGTTACACCGTAGCTAGTGTAATCCTGAAAAGATCTTATCCAAAAGCAATAGTTATGGTGTAGATGATGAATGTGTTAAGCTGTAACTCCAATTAGGGTTTCTTCTACGTCATAGTCCCATGTGTTGTTACGCCGTAGTTTAATTCATGGATATTGGATTACTCTCGTAGTCATTGCTACCCGGTAACTCCATAATTATGTTATGGCGTAGCCTCTAATTCGAGGGATTCTTAAAAGTCTTGAATATGTTACGGCGTAACTCAGGAATTGGTTACGTCATAGCTTTTGATCCGCGTTGACTTTGGTCTTCATGTTTGAATTCCCAGCTATGGCGTAATAGAGAGTGAATGTTACGCCGTAGCTTCTTCCAGCATACTAAAATGTTTATCTTTTGTGAGTTCTTTCCAATTTCCACGTCTCTTTAGCTCTTATGCTCGTTTGTGATCTGGATACAAAATATAACGAAATCAAAGTATATGTCCACATAATAAGTAAAATAAACGAGCATATTAGGGGGAAATTGACACTCAAATATCAGGATTAGTTGACGTCATCATGTACGTTTGGGCATTTTAAACAAAAATTCACGTGAACAACTAAAATTGCGATAATTTTAGAGGAATTGGTCAATCAGGAGGCTCAATTGCAAAATTGAAACCTCCGTTTTGCAAATAACTGAGTTCCTTTACTGTATAAGAAGATTTAGATTATGTTATGTAATGGGATTTGTGTTATGAGGTTAGTTGACGTAGTTAGACTCAACATGTATAGATGAAAATTTATTTCTTTTTTGGTATCAAGAAAAAAGTATTTAACACCACCAGATAATTTCTTGATTGGCTAGAACACACAAACCACTAATGACGAAATGTACATGAAACCACATTGTGACTGTTAACCCGAAAGTCACACTAAAAAAGCATAAAATTTAGTACCATGGTCATTTATATACCCTTGACAGTACCCCTATAAAATTTACTTAGAAATATTACCCACATAAACATGAAGATGGTAAGACCGTTAATAAACTATAAAAATCTAACAACTAACTAACGATAACGAAATACCCATAAACAAATTTGGGTAAATCCATGTGTATATTTTTGCCCACAAATTCCCCATCAAAAAGTACCCATGAACAAAAAGAATTTGCAAACTTTGTGGGCAACATAAATATACCCACGATATTACCCATATATCTTCCCACGATGACTCGCGTCATGGGTAGTTTGTGGGAAATGTTTTGGCGGGAACAATTTGCCCACAAAGTACACACCAAGTTTTACTCTACGGGTAATTTCATGGGTAAATTTATCGGAAATTCGAGAGTAACTATTGGCACAATATTAGTTTCTTATTCAAGGGTAATTCATGGGTAATTTATGGAAAATTACCCACTAATCAATATATGTGGGTAATTTTTGTGTGTAACTGACTCGATTCTTGTAGTGAATGACCTACCTTTGGAAATTTATTCATTAGATTTAGGCAGCAACAGAATGAGGTCGGGGCCGCTCGAGAGTGTGGTGTTTCGATCTTTTCCTTGATCAGTGAATGAATTAACAATAATAAAGTTCGTACTTGCGTGTTCCCCCTTGCTGAAGATACTTTATATCAAGCTCAACAATTTCAGTGATGATGACTCTGAAAATGTGAGGACGAATTGGGAGTTGGCTAGGGAGCTGTTGAAACTCCACCGAGCTTCCTGCAAAGCCGTGGTGGAATTCTTCTAGTTTTTGATGTTAATGTATGGGTTGAATACCCTATGACAATTAACCTTGTGTTTTGGTGTTTGCTATTTGTTTATATGGTTTCAGTAACTTTATCTTGTAAAAAAATGCGTAATTTAGGTTGTCAGTATGTTGGTTTCTAAATTGTGCTAAATGGTGTTTTTCGAACTTTTGAAATACTCTGGGTTTCTTGTGGATTTGGCTGTTTGACTTTAGAAAGTCAAACTTCTATATAGCATTTCCACTTGGTATTAGAAAGTCAAATTTGAAAATAGCACTTACATTTGACTCTAGAAAGCAACACTACAATCCATGACTCAAATGGTAAATGACATTTTCTATTTGAAGTTTCACTTTCTAAAGTCAGAATTGCAAATCCATGAGTCAAGTTATGGTCAATGATTTGCGACATTCAACGAGAGTGGGTAAGGATTTAATGGGGTGGGATTAATTATGTTAAATGTCAAATTAAGGGACCAAATGTGAACACTCAACTTAATAATGGGCGGGAGTTTTAAGTATGACAATGGCAACATAGACAAATTGAGGGACCAACAGTGAAAAAATAGTCATTATTAAAACCCTTGACCGTCTCTTCCCTGAGACGCTAATAACTTTTATGCGTTAACCAATAAACCCATCCAACCGCCCTTTTTTTAGACATTTCCCAATGTTAGATGAACTAATGGAGGTCGCTAGTTCACACAGCTTACAAGATCGTATGAGATTGTGGTTTGGGCAAGAGGCTATAGAAGAAGGGGTTTTTGCAAAGCTAATTCTTGCCACCATTGATCATCTGAAGAGGATGATCATCAAGCATATAGAGCTAATTGAAGAGAATGAAGCTTTGGGACCACTTGATGTGGCGCTTCACCGTTTGGATGCGATGAAGGAAACCCAGGCCAGGCACACCGACCTACTTGCTCGATTGATACAGATTTATGGTAAAGCTGATGATGATATTCGTAAGCAGGAAGGTTATGCTGGGAAAATGGCTGAATATAATTAGTCACTTTTGGGTATTTGATGGGGATAGGTTGTTAACAGGTTTATCTAAATGTATGTTTTGTTTGGTTGTTGATGAACGGTTGATCTAGTTCCTGATGTTATTGTAATGTACTCTAACTATGATGCAATATAAATCTATTTTTTATGTGTATTTTGATTTTGCTATTTCCATTTGATCGGTTTGCATTTGCATATGTAGTTTAGGGGGTTGTTTGGAATAACCCATTATTGACTCATAAAGTCAACATATACCAAAAAACTACTAACCAAAGTATATAGTTTTAATCTATTAAAACATCCTTTGTATGCATTTGTAGTTTTAATTTTTGCTAGTTACATTTGATCAGTTTACAATAGCATATGCAGTTTAGGGGAGTGTTTGGATTAACCCAATTTAACTTATAAAGTCAACACATACAACACAAGTGTTACTAATTATCCGTTTGAAAACCTAAAGTTATGTAGATAGATTGCATCAAAGTTAAAAAAACATTATCTATGGACAAACCCATATGATTTATCCTACACAAATAGTTACAAAACAGTGTCTAAGCATTCGTCAAGTTTTTTCATGCCCACCATACATACAGGCTACTATGGATAAACCCATATTGTTTAACTGAATCAGAAACTACAAAAGATTTTTATAAAAGATCGTTCATCTAACGTACAAACAACCATCAGCACACATCAAAACTTAAAACTCCTTGTGACCTGTTTGTTTCATCACTTAGAAATAAGTGGGCCATTGAATCTTGACTAAACCCTGCTTCCACCCTCGACTCCATGAAATTAGCTGATAATACAATTGCCACTTTTCTCTTCACCTTCCCTTGACCAACTATCATTGTTGTCTCATGTACTTCGAACACTTTATCTATCCTTTCATGCTTCACATCAGCAACAGAGAACCCATACAAGTTGTACTTCTTCACAAGCCTTGATGGTATATACTGATAGAAAATGTACAAAACTTAGCATTAGTTTTTTTGGGGTGATTCTATCATACATTATGATCTATTAATCTTTCTATCAGACACACAATATCTCATACAAACGATAGATATATATCTTATTAAGCAACTCTGTCACTACTGCTTCCCAAACAGGCCAAATAAAGATAACAAAATATAGGACCGCATCAACCATGCATAAAGGAAGTATAGCAAAGTTTCAATTCAATTACAAGTCGCCCATCTCTCCAGAAGCATGCAGTCGTATTTCTGTAGAATGCCCTTTCTTCTTTGTCATAGAAAGTGTGAAACGTCCAATTACACATCTAGTTCATCCGACGGGCTTCAAAATATGAATTTAATGATACATAATTAGTTATAGATAATCTAATATGATACACTGATATCATATACTTGATGTAGTTAAAGCTAATAAAGTAAAACATACCATAGTCATGTGCTTGGTGACAGAGGGCGCTGGTGCTGTATGTCTCCAACTTTGTGATGGCACCTCCATCACGTTCAAACAACATGACATTATATTCCTCTGCCAGAGGTTTCATATTCAAGTCTTGGACCAGTCTCTCCCAACCACACCCAAATAGGAAAGAGTGGATGTATCGACCATAAAGATGCTCACTTTCCACCTCCACATTGTACTCAGTCATGTTAGTGGTAACCACGACATAGTCAGTAGGGGTTGGACCATTCAGATATTTCAGAAAGTCTTCGGGAAACCACTGCATACGCAGAGACGTGTCTGTCACTAGCACTAAACATCTCCAAAACTGAGACCTTTGGGGTTCATAATTATGAAACTCCTCCCCATCCTCACTATAGCAACTTACAGAAAACACATCCTCACCCTCTTCTATGCAAGCAACATTCGAATAGGTGATGTTGTGCATCACAAAATCATTCCACCTTGCTCCCTCAACAACACACACTAATTCTGAGACTCTTCTTAAACTAACTCTCCATCTAATCCCTGTACAGTTAACTAAGTAAATATAACGATTCCTATGATAGGATCCTCCTAACACGTAATCATTATGTAGTTCCTGTATATAAAAATTAAGTTTTAAGCATTGTCAATTTCTTAAAACTAGTTTGTTAGAGAAATAACACTTAATAATTATATGGTGTTAACTTACAAACTCATTCAAAACATCTTAAGGATTGTCCATAGCGCAAACAAATTGATTCCCATACATTGCTACTGGATTAATGATTAAGATTATCAAAAATAATGTTTCAATAAAGTAAAATCATTTAATATTGTTACTTGGTATGGTATTGTTGGTATTTGATTTGGTTTAGTGAGTTCTGGAAAATGAGAGTTTGGATTTCATTTTTGATTCTCAGTAAATGAGGTTTACTGAGTTTGGATTTGGTTTTTCATAAGGGTTTGTGTAATTATGGTGGGTATACGGGTTTGGTGGGTGGGTTTATTGGTTCGTACGCAAAATTAACTAGCGTATCAGAGAAGGTACGCTCAAGTTACAAATTGAAGTTCATGATTCGTCCCTAACGTTAACTGTTTGGTTAACTACGGTGTAGAGGTGTGGTTAAAACATGATTGGACTATTATGCCCCTCAAAGTATAACACAAAACGTGCGTTGACCGAGACCAAATGGGTCAAGGGACACATTTGGCATTAAAAAACCTGTGTTTTAGACTCACGGCGACGTTTTTCCCAACTTTAGGGCCTAGGCGATGTTTTTGGGAAAGTTTAGGGACAAACAGTGTATTTTTGTCTTAACAAAAATATTGGTCAAAGGATCGAAACCTGTTACGTGTGAAACCAAGAGATAATCAGTCAAAAAGTGAAGACTACCTGACAAACTACATGGACAATTTAATTAAGGGTAACGTCCATAAATGAGTAATCTACTATCTTATTTGTTCTATTATGACTAACCTTACTTTATAATTATATTACATTACTAGTGATCTTTCAAATTCAGTTTTTTAAGACTAAACAATATAAACCTCAGTTTAAAAAAATGGTCCTCAATACATAATCCCACTTAAAAAATTGCAACGTTGGTCCTCAATACATAATCCTAGTAAAAAAATTGCATCGTTGGTCCTTAATACATAATCTAAGTTAAAAAAAATTGCACCGTTAGTCCCACCACCACCACTTACCAGCACCATCAATCACCACCACCACTCACCACTGCCACTTACCACCACCACCAACAACCACCACCACCACCGACCACCACCATCGCAAATTACCACCACCAACCACCACCACTCCCTGCCATCAGTCACCACCACCACTCACCGCCGTCACCCGTCTCTGCCACCCACTGCCAGTGGTGAGTGGCGGTGATGATGATTGGTGGTGAATGGCGGTGAGTGTCAGTGGTGGTGGTTAGTGATGAGGGTTAGTGGTGGTGGGTGGTGGTGAGTGGCGGTGGTAGTGGGTAGTGGTGGTAGTTGATGGTTGTGGTCGGTGGTGGGTGGTGGCAGTGGGTGGTTATGGTGATAGTAGTGGGACTAACGGTGCAATTTTTTTAATTGAGATTATGTATTGAGAACCAACGATGTAAATTTTTTAATGGAAATTATGTATTAAGAACCAACAATACAATTGTTTTTAACTGGCATTTATAATGGTTAGTTATAAAAATTTGAATTTAAAAATTTAAGAATGTCATATAATTAAAAGGTAGATTAGTAGAATACTCATTTGTGAACTTTACCTTTTAATTAATTAAGGGTGTGACTGGTTAGTAGTGGGGAAAGGGAAAGGGAGAAAGGATGCAAAAGAATAGGTGAAGGTGGGTAATCAATACCTTACCCTCTAATTTACTCTATAATATTCCATTACACATTAGTGAGTAATCATTATATTACCCCCTCCATCCAATCACATATTAATCAATCCCTTTCCATTCCACACCCCTTAAAGTAATGGAAGGGGATGGGAAGAGAAATAAAAAAAAGGGCATTCTTGAGTTTTTTTAGGATGGAAAGGTAGGGGACGGGAAGGTGGGAGGGAGGGAATGGATGGGCTTTTGTGTGTATATGTAATCCGCCCAAAATTAAGATGATTAGGAGGGGAAGTGGTAACTAACAACATGAGCTTTTGTTAAATTACTATTATATACTCATTCTTATCATTCACGATCCATATTGTAGATTGCATATCTTGTCCCTAGTTCTGTTTATCATTTATCATTCCGATCCATATTGCAGATCACAGATCATGTCCGTAGTTCTATTTATCTTGTCAAATTGAATTGGGTATTCTTCTTTCCAACTGAATTAAATATTATTCTTGTTTTATATAATATTTTAAAACTCTGTCTATTTTAAAATTTAATTCCTGGTAGAAAAAGGAACTGAAATATTTTGCAAAGTTGCGGCTGCTTGGTGACAAAGCTTAACCTGTCTTAAAAATTCTTTATGACTAATGTTAACTAGCTTTGAGCTTGTATGATCTTGTTGTTCAAAAATTAATTAATTAATCTATATAGTTTTGAGGGTATATTGGTAACTTAGGTAGCTTCCTATCTTTTCCTTGCTACTTAAAAAATAAACTCAAGAACACAAAAATAAATAACCACTTTCTTTACTATGTCATCCCTTACTTTGCCCTTCCCATCCCATCCTTTTCCATTCATTAAAATTTAGACTTGAGAAAAGAGTGTGAACCGCCACCAAGCACCCCCTAGCTCTTAAAATAACTTACCTAAATTGATATACCGGAGTAAAGTTCACATTCGCTGCCAAAACCCGTTATTAAAACATAGGGTAAAATGCAAAAATGGCCTCTAAACTATCACGAAATCGCACAAATGGGACCGAGACAAAAAGTCACGCAAAAAAGCCACTAATGTTACGTAAATTTGCAAAAAATCCACCGAGAGCCATTTTCTGTTAGTTTTCCCGTTAACTGCCTAGTCATCAAGGGTAGTTTCGTCTTTTTATCCCTTTTCCCGCCAATAACTTCAATTGCCAGTGTTTGTTTTACAAATTTAGTCCTTTAGAACCATACTTTATATACATGGCTCAATTTCTTCCAAGGAGAACATTAATTTCACAAGTAAAGATCTTGAGAATGGTTAAGCTTTGGCAAAATCGTGCACGCAGTACCCCGATACCTGATTTAGGAATCCTTTATAGTAAGAATATTCTTTTCCATTTTAGTGTATTCCATTTAATCTTGTTATTGTTTTCGGAAGTAATTGATGTTTTATGTGTTCTACAGATTTAATTGAAAAGGTGTTTTCTTTGCAAATCCATCACAATGGTGAATTTACCTCAAAACTAGGAAGAAGGTATCTCTTGGAGATATAGATTGGTTTGACGGAATTCACTCTGACGTTTTCTCCATGCAATTATTGGGCGAGATGTTAGAGGATTTAGGTTACTCGGATAGTACCCTTATGTTTACACACTTTAGGATACCTAGGGAGTCACTGGATGATGATTTGCTACCACTAAAGTCTGACAAAGATGTGAAGACACTTGTGGATTATGTTCCTATATTTACACAATTGGATTTGTATATTGAAACCGGTGTTTCAATTGTTGAGTGTGAGATGATGGATCGAATGATGACTAAGGGCAAGGGTGTGGTGATAGAAGAACTAGTGGATGATGATATGAATGAGGCTGCTGGAAAGGGTGTTGATGGTGAGACTCGAAACAGTGGGAAATTACTATTGTTAGAGTGGCATAAAGAGTGGCATAACACAAGACAACCTGAGAAGGCTGGACCTGTTTTTGATACTGATTCTGACAGTGACTTCCCACCAATATTTTGTGCCGAAAAAATGATTGTAGATCATACAAAAAGGATGAGTGATGAGTTTCAATTCAGAAGGTTATTGGAAGAGATTGACCAAGACTTTACTGTGGAGGATTCAAGTGAGGAGCCTACAGGTTTGCTCAATTTTTATGATCTCGATTTTGATGATGCGTATTATGATGACACAAGTGATGAAGAGGTTACTCAAGAATGGCATGATGATCTATACCGTTTAGTTGATGTACCTGAACATGAAGAGATGCATGCAATTGAAGAGCCTCAAGATATTAGTGACATGTTTGCTGAAATAGATCAAGCATTGGATGAACTTGATGATGTAGTTGCAGCTGGAGAAGGAACAGAGGTGTATGCTCTTTATGCTGAACCAATTAGTTTCAGTTTGCTTCCACTTGTGGATGTTGATGGTGTTGATGGTGATGATGGTGAACAAAGAGTTCGTGATGAGGATGTGATTCTAGATGAGCAGTGTGATGAAGTAGTTGGAGATGGTGAACAAAGAGTTTGTGATGTGGCTATGATACCAGATGATCAGTGTGCTGTAGTAGTTGGAAATGGTGAACAAAGAGTTTGTGATGTGGCTGTGATACCAGATGATCAGTGTGCTGTAGTAGTTGGAAATGAGGGATGTATATCAGTTGTTGAAGGAGATGTGATTAAGGACAAAGTGGTTGCTAAACAAGGAGATGAGCCACTTCAAGTGCTTGAAAAAAATGGAGTTGGGCAAGATGGAATGCTTGCAGAGGACAAGTTTGAAGACCAAGGAAGATCAATCAAGAGGCGAAGACTGATGGCTGACAAGAAACCCAGGGATGATGCTGACAAGGAATCCAAGGATGATGCTAAATAATGGTTATGCTTTTTTGTTTAGCTCAATAATTTGTAGAAGATTATAACAATATTTACTTTCTTAAAGTTTATCTATCGGTTATGTAATCTTAACTAGGGTCAATGGTTGCATAACATTTTATCGAATCTAATGGAAGCCAAAAAAAACTAGGCAATTTTGGGATGTGTATGTTGGTAACCCAAACGTTTAGCATTTATTACCCAAACACGCCTAAAACACATTTTTACATGTAATTGCCACGCCTATTTATATGCTATGAACTAACTAACTTCCTCATTCATCTACTAAACAAACACAGTAAAACATAAACAAAGGAACAAAAGAATGTCTCAATTTGTGCTTCTTCAGGAACTTGCAGCGGCTGCTAACTCAACTGAGTTACCATACCAGATGACGGTGTATTTTGATAGGGAGACACATCGTGATGTCAAGTATGCGAAAGATCAGTTTAAGGCATATCAAGAGTTGCTTGATATTGTTCTTCAAAGGAACAAGTACATGGCTAAAATGGAACTTGTGCATCCCTCGGTGCAGATGTTCAAGTGCTTGGACTACTTTAAGAAGCTTCAAAAGTCCGATGTTATCGAGCTTTTGGAATTAAAGAAGAAGATTACCGAAGCGAAGCTCAAGCTTTTCAACAAGCACGCATTTGTCAAGGGACTTTAGAGTTTCTTTCAATGTTTTTTTATCAACCATGTTATGTTCCTCTGAATTTTAATGTTACCCATTATGTTTTATCAATGTTATGTTTTGAATTTTAATGTCACGTTATGTTTTTTTTTATCAATTTTAATGTTATATTATCAATTATGTTATTTGTTTGTTGATTTATTATGTTATTTTGCTTTGTTACTTATGTTATGATGCTATGTTACAAGTCAAACCAAAGATTGTCAACGTTGATTGTCATTTACAAAAGTCAAACTTGATTGTCAATTTGGGAAATTTTGGGTATTTTTGTGCCTGCACATTCATTTGAATAAGGTTACACGGATAGTCAATGGTTACACGGATTTGTAATGAGGATGCTACTCAACATGGGTCAAAACAGTTAAGTCAACCTAATAACTGCAGAAACAAACACTCCTTTGTACAGAGCTTTCAAACTGGTTCAAGCATATAGAAATTGATTGCTACTTTGTAAGAGACAAGATTAGAGGTGGTCAAATTCTACCCACTTTCATACCAACCAAGTCACAATTGGCTGATATTCTCACAAAGGGCCTAAGCAAACCTCTGCACTACAATTGTTTTCCAAATTGGCTCTGTGTAACCCTTTACACACTGCCAATTTGCGCGAGGGATAATGGGACGCTACTCAACATGGGTCAAAATAGTCAAGTCAAGCTAATAACTTAAGAACCAAACACTCCATTGTAGCTAAGTAGTTCTAGAAGGATCAGTTAGTTATTAGCTAGTTAGTTTTAGTTTCCCGCCAATATTGTACAAACCAGTGTTTACCATTCACCAAAAGATCAGATCAGTTACATCAACAACTACCAACAAAAGACAAACATAAAACAAAGAAACTAGCTTAATTGCTACAAAATGGCCAGACACCATCCTCAAACCCATCACCCTCAAACAACGATGGCATAAACACATTGGGTTCAAACGGAACCATCACATTTCCGGCATCATCCATAGGTGGAGGCGTCAGATGGCACTGGTACGCCTGGTACTCCTGGTTCTCCGGCGGAGCAAAAGTGGTACCACAATAACCCGAACTGGTGGTGGGGTTCATGGGTTTTTTTTCCTTTTGTTGTTTTTTCGAGTACCACCTCCAACGGGGATGTCCCGGAGAACGCCACCATGAGTCCAGTGTCTGCGGCAGCTACGGCAAAAGTGATGAGGCTGTGAAGTGATGTAGTTGTTATAGTAACATAATTTTGTGTCTTCTGAATGACAACGTGGACATGGGCATTGTTGTGGGGGTTGTGTCAAAGTTGTTGTGGTCACCAACATTGAAGTTTCTTGGTGTGTGTTGGTGGTGGTGGTTGTGGTTATGGTGGTGGTGATTATTGCGATGTTTGGTGATGATTCCATTTTCGAAGCCGTGGTTTTTTACTTTTACCTCGAGTCGTGATTTGAATGTGTGGATTGTGCGGGGGTTTATGGGGTTAAAACTTTTTAGTTACTTTGCAAATTTAGCCATTGAAGTCATGTCAAATCGATGCCCAGGCACAGAGCTGATTATGGCGGCAAATTTAATAAGTATGTACAGTAAAAACATTTTCCTGGGATTGTAGTTCAATAGGTCAGAGCACCGCCCTGTCAAGGCAGAAGCTGCGAGTTCGAGCCCCGTCAGTCCCGACGCCGGATTCCAAAAATGTGGGAATAAAGAGTATTAACAGAAAAGATTTCATCTTTCCTTGATGCGACAATAAATAGTCCTTACTTTCCTGAAAGCTTACTAAGGTGCGACGCCTGATTGTGAGTCTCATAGGCATACGAGAGCTTGGAATTACACTACCCTTGATGACTAGGCAGTTAACGGGAAAACTAACAGAAAATGGCTCTCGGTGGTTTTTTTGCAAATTTACGTAATGTTAGTGGCTTTTTTGCGTGACTTTTTGTCTCGGTCCCATTTTTGCGATTTCGTGATAGTTTATGGACTATTTTTGCATTTTACCCTAAAACATATTTGAAAAGGCTTTATACATTTCCCCTAATTTACAGAGCTTCTACTACTCTTTCTGGACATAAGTGGGAAAATGGACAATGATGATGATTCAAGATTGACGGAAAGAGAGCAAGAAATGACGTCACCTAGGCTTTCAACATTGATTTGTCATGGTACATGTTCCCAAGCAAATGTTGGTGGTGATGGAGAAAACAAAGAGTTGATAGACATAAGTGAAATTTATGTTTGTCCTATTTGCTTTCAAATTTGGAGTAGTGTTGGTCCTCATCAGATTAGGTACTAAATAAATTAATTATGCATATTATTTTCAAAATGGGTCTTTTGGGTAACCATGGATTCTGATCTTTTAGCCGACTAATTTACAAGGTTTGACCCCATCGCCACATAGACTTGTTTGCACCTAGAAGGAATCGAACTTGTAACCTCTCACATTTTAGTGAAGATAGTCAGGGTTAGCTTATTAATGCTTTCAAGTCTTCTATATTGTGACTAAAAAAGAAAAGAAAGAAAGAAAAATGCTTTTTGGCTTGGGAGCGTAATAAGCTTTTTGTATATGTTCCCTCAATTCCAAGCTCTTAAAAAGGAAAGTCTTTAATCGGTTTGAGTGTATGTGGCGGTGGGTTCAAACCCTGTAGATTAGTTGGTAAAAAGGTCAGAAACCATGGTTACCCAAAGAAAAGAACTTATTAATTGATACATGTGCATACTTATTGGCTAAGCTTATCAAATGTGCTTAATAGTTTATTGAAGAGCGGAACAAAGCTTTATGTTAATCTCCCTAAGAAATATCTTTTTGCCAAAGCCATAAGCTTTTTTGATATGCTAGGCCAAACACCCTCTTCGAAAAGTTTATTGTGTTTTGTTAAATGCTTACTTATGTTGTTTGGTTATTGAACCATGTTGACTAACTGTGTGGATTGCAGTTGTCTTCCTTGTGGGCATATATATGGTTTCTCATGTATAAAGAAATGTCTTAACAGAAGCTCGGGTTCTGGGAAGGTTTGTCAACTATGATCTGTAAAAACAATCTTGGTTTTTGGTTTATCATTTTACTGATTATTGTTCTTTATTTTTTATTGTTATTACTTGTTAGTGCCCTAAATGCAACAAAAAATGCTCAATGAAGGGTGTAAGAGTGCTCTATGCAACTCGCCTTTGTGTTGATGATGATGAGTTACACAAGGTATTCGATAAAACTCGTCGAAACTCGCTCAAAGCAAAAGTGAAAATAAACCCCACTATATATTTTTCCGGATTAACGACACATTTTCTCTTTTCAGATAGAGAAGGTAAAAGAAGTTGAATTACAGGACGTTAAGCAATTGGTACGCATACATTGATTTAATAGAAATACTTTATGAATCATGTCTCTATTTCCCTCTTGTTGCTTCCTTGTTTGATTTATTTTCTTTTAATGTCAAATGGGTATTGATTTTAGCTCACCCGAGTATGACATAATATTTGCTTGAAGGCTTTGTTGAGTCCTAAATTGTAACACAATGAAACCAAAACTAAAACAACATTTCTCACATTATAGCATATGGATAATTGTCTGGAAATGTGTCGAACTTGACATATTAACCTTTAGTGTGTATCGAACTTTTGTTTTCCTATTGCATTTATAAAATTTAATTTATCCTATTGTATAGTTTAGCTATAAGTTCAATGCATTTTTAAGTGATTATCTATTCAAATGTATTGAACTTCACTCGTAAATCGTAACAATACACATTTAATCTGATAAATTAAAAGTTTATACGTTCAATAGGAAATCATGACCAAATGGCCTAGTGGTAAGTCACTTGACTTCCTCACAAGATGTTAGGAATATAAATATTCACGTGAAAGGCTCAGTCACCCCGAGTGTAGATTAGCATTACATAGCTTGTAGTCTTAGTAATATTTAGTTAGTAGTTTATTAGTTTAAGTAACACTGTGGAGGAAGGACGGGTCTTTACCCACTGTACACCTAATCTACAGCCCGGGAGTAGGCGTTTTAGTTGTAACTATAAATACCCCTCTCCCACCAAGGGAGAGGGTTGGACCTTTCATTAATCTAATCCATTTCACTTGTTTCTCTCTCTAGAAAAGGCTCTCACTTTCTTTCTCTAAAACTCTCTTCTTCTCCTCTTTTAATTTGATCCAAACCACATGTAATCATGCATGTTATGATTATGAATATCATACAATTTGGTATCAGAGCCAAGGTTTCATCTTAGGGCCTTGTAGAATCGGATTTGGTGTGGCTTTTGTGAGTTAGAAGAGTTTTCTTTGAAAACAACTTGGTTTTATCTTTCTAGTGTTATTTGATATGTTATGGGTGTACTTTTGTGATCATTTGTGTTAGTACTACATTGTTTTTTTCAGTTGGGTATGCTATATCTAACGTTAGTTTGAAGTTGTGATTGATTTTGAGGTATATGCTTGGTTGCGGTTTGCTATTCTGCCTCGTTTCTTAATTGCAGTTTGCTAAGGTTTCTAGAGGTTTGCTTGGTAGCGTTTACCTTATTGGGTATAAGGACAAAACGCAAGACAGTGACTATTTTGGACGTTAGTGGCTTGCGGTTAAATCTTGCAGTTTGTGTTAGAGTTTTGGGTTAGCGGTTTGTTATTTGTGGTTTGCTCCTGTGGTTTGCGTTTTCTGCGTTTACCTCACTAGCGTTTAATTCATCCTGCGGATTGCTTCTTTTAGCGGTTTGCTCCTATCTGCGGTTACCTTACCATGGCTTGCGTTTAACTCATCTTGCGGTTAAGTCCAGTTAGCGTTTAACTCTTGTGTTTAACTCTAGCTTTTAACTCTAGCATTTAACTCTAGTGATTACCTCTAGATATCGATTACCTTTACTTAGCGATTAGCTTCAGTGATTTGGTGGTGTTTAGTGATTTGCTAAAGTTGTAGTTTGACCAAAGTTGACTTTTTACGTCAAAACTTCAAACGGCCATAACTTTTGAACCGTAACTCCATTTTCAGCGAATCAGCTGTCAAAATGTCCGGAACAGGCTGAATATTATGAGGTTTCATGACAGAGTCATGAAATTAATTTTTCGAGGCCCAAATCACCTCCGGAGTGAAGTTATTGAGGTTTTAAGTTTTTAGACCAAATTTTCACCAAATTTTCGAGGCCCAACTTGCATAAACCGAACCAAGATCACAACTAAACAACATATAACCTTGTCAATCAACTGATCATCAAGTCCATCAACTAATCATCAAGTTCAACTCCAGTTTTTGGTGTTTCACGATTTCTTCTGGATTTTGTAAAATCCGGCAAAAAATTCTATTTCTCGGTTTAAGTCATAGAAGTATAAAATCCGGTGCATGTCCACATCATGTCAAACTCTTCAGATTCTGTCATCTCAGAGATACTCAAACTGTACGATGTGATCGATGAACATATGATTTCGAACCATGTGCAACTAATAACCGTACTTGTGCCTGATAATACTGCAATGGAATCTTCGTGCTCGGATCCTCAAGAGAATGTGATTCATCAGCCAATTAAATTACTTGATGATGCAAAGGATTGCTGCATTGAATGCTTTCGACAACTTCATTCACACCTCTCGGTACTTTTAGAGGGAACTGGATTCAAGATGGGATTTGAACGTGCATTTGTAACTCTCTTCGGTCAAGATGTTCAGACTTTCAAAAACACAATGATTCTTAACTTAGATCAACTACATCAACAACTTGACCAAGGAGAATTTTCCAAGATTGGATCCATAGCTGCACTTTGTGTACTCAACAAACAACTTTAAGTGTTCATCAATTCAAAATCCACTATGGTTTATGACTATGAAAGTCAGATGACAATGAAGTGTTTTGCTGATCACATGGAAATTGAGGTTGACGTGTTCAGAGTTACACTACTCCAACTCTTGGATAATGTGAAGGAGTACATCATGGAAAGAGTACAACACAAACTCAAGTATGAAGACAAGGTGAAGGCATTTCGGGTGCAATCAAGTGATGTTACTGTGGATTCGGGTAGAGCATCTAATGCTGGGATAGTTGTCACCGATGACAGAGGATCAGAAACTGATAAGCTTGACTCCACCAACAGTTCAATGACTCTTCTTGCTACACAGGATGGGGATGCATATGTCAGACCGATGAACGAACAGGTTTCACGTGCTAAGGTACTCAAACTGAATGACATAGTTGATAAACCTGAGATTCCTAACAAAGTACAACTGACAAACGTTGTTGGTTCAAATACTGCTAATATGGGAAATAGCGATGTTTTCTCATGTGAACAATATGTGAAACACAACGAAGAGTCAGTTGTACCAAGTAGTGCATCTTCTGTTGTCAATAATGATTGTGATTTGCATGAGCACAATGTTTATATCCCTGATGACACTCTGATCACTAGGATTAATATTCTTAAGGATAAAGTTAGGTGTTATGAACAACGTGCAAAATTTAAGCTAACCGAACGTGAACAGAAAATGGATTGGCAAATGCATGCATATATAATTGAACGTAACTTAAAGGAAGAAACATTGAAACAAGAGTTAAAATCTTTACAAAATCAACTTGATCAAACTGTCAAACATGAACAGGAGATACAAAAGAGTATAATTACTCAAAAACTTGATTTTCAGGATAAGGAAACAAAATTCTTTAATGATTTTTCCCGACTTAAGACGTTAAAAAAACAAGCTCGAAAACAAGTTGTACACACAAGGCCAAACCATTTGTGGAAAACTAGAAGGGGGGTTGAATAGTTTTACGTCCTTTTAAAAGTTTATTACCAAAATATTTTGTAGGTTATTAAAAACTTTCGATTCGATCTCAAGTGAATTCAAATGATAACCAATATAAGTAATTTTAATCAAGTAATGAAAGTATTGAAATGTAATGAAGAAAAGATAAAGTTAGAAAGATCAAACCACAACACGCGAATTTATAGTGGTTCGGTTACAAGGACACCTTCTTTGCCCTACTCCACTCCCCGAGTACCACACTCGAGAGTTTTCTTCACTATGTCAACAAACTCCTTATGATGGAGAAACCTTACACACCTTGGCTTACATGAGTTAACGACACTAAGCTAAATGTCGAGTTCTAATCGTAGCTAGAACCAATCTCACGACTTCTTCAAGGCTTCACACCTTCTTCACAACTTCACAACTTCCTCAAGGCTTCACACCTTCACAACTTCACACCTTCTTCTATGCACAACTAATTTACAACTACTAAACTACTTTACAACACACCTAGCTTCTACAATCAACAATTTACACAACACTTTTACAAATATCTAACGCAACTACAATATGAAATTAGCTATACACAACACTACTACAATTAGATGGATGTAGAGAAGTGTTCTTCTTCTTGCACTTGAATGGATGAAGCTTTGGATCACTTGGAAACAAAGACTTATGAATTATATGATCAAAGGATTTTAGATCTAGAAATGGAGGTTGGATCAGAAAGTTTATAGTGCAAAAAGGTGAGGAAAATGTGTAAAATGATCCAATATTTATAGGGCCAGATTTTACTGTTCGGGAGCGTGCCGGTCCCCTTAATTAGATGTCGGTCCCTTTAATCATTAAGGGGGCCGCCTAGTAAAATTAAGGGGGCCGCCCTCCTGAACGTTGGAAAAGTTTTTCTGGATAAAATTTGCCCTTTTTGGTTGGAAATTTGAAATCATATCTTTGTGGTTTAATATAACATTACCAAAAATGATTTACAAATATATATAAAATGTTTATATCATTTTATAAGATGTTATGTCTTAAGACAAAATTTCCTTTGATCATGTAATGCATAAGATGCTTATTTTATGCATACCTTAAGTGATATTAGATGTAGAAGTAAATATTTGTTACCAAATACTTGTTTACTTCTTAATCTTGACTTAATTTGATTTAAGTTTTGTGATTATCAAAACATAGGTTTATTGAGAGATATTAATAACCTTTTTAAGCATTATTTATATCAACAATCTCCCCCTTTTTGATGATTACAAAACTTAAACTCATTAACTCAAAAATTAATTTTTAAACAAGTATTTTAGTAAGTTTATATTTACTTCTCCCCCTTTTTGTAGAATCAAAAAGGTTTTGCCGACAATGTTCAAACGTGAAAAATTGACGGGTAGAAACTCCCCCTTGATGTATACTCCCCCTCGTTTGGGGGCACCAAGAGAACGAGCTATGGAATGCTTTGCAAAAAAAATATTAGAAGCACAAGTATATGCATGCAAACATGTATAAGGTGATAAAAAAAATAAAGCATGTTTGAAAAGAAAACATTCATATTAAATAAGTGGTTGTGTCATGACACAACATACAACTAGCAATTTGAATTACAAGTAGAAAAGCTAGTTTACAAATAAGCAACTAGGAAAATACATCATCATGCAAAAAGTACATGGTCTTCATAGAGCTTGCAAGCAAAAGGGTGGTAGAGGCTTTATTTATTAAGCATATGAGATGCTTAATTAGGAGAGCATGACGGTGATGGTGAAGGAATGGGTGAGAATTGTGGTGGAGGAATTATTGGAGAGGATGGTGGAGTTGGTGGTGGTGGTGGGTTGGTAAGCAAATGTTCAATATATGAAAACATATATTGAATTTCATCTCTAAGGCCAAAGATGACCGTGCGGTTGTGGATGCAACAAAGACAAGTATCCCCATGGGATTCAAGTAGCCTCCAAGGCACGGGATTGGCAAAGAATGGTGGTGTAATTGGTGGGGATGAGAGATGAGCATCAAATGGTGTTATTGGTGAAAGTGAGATGGTAAGATGGGTGGACATGGGTTCTTGTGTAGGAGGTGGTAATGATACTTGTGGTGACAAGTGTGAGTTGATGTAGTCATTGATTGATGAGGTTGAGGGTATGGAGGATGAGGAAGTTCCATGAGTGGAAGGTGTTTTAGATGGTGCATTGGGTGCACTTGGGGATGAGCATTTGGGTGGAGGTGATGGTGTTTTGTTGTCTTCATTTGTTAAGTCAATGAAGAGTTGTTTTGGGGGGATGACCACAAGTTTTTGTTTCTTGGAGGTTTTGGAGTGTGAGGTGCTTGGTGGAGTCATGATGATTAAGATGGTGAGTGATGAGATGAAGAATGGTGATTGTGGAGGGAATTTATAGTATGGAAATGGTTGATTTAGGTATGTATTTGAAATGGTTGAATGAGATTCTAAAATAAGTTGGGTTAAAATGGGAAATGGTAGCTGAAACTAGAGAAAGGGTTCACAAGATGCAAAAGAAAATAGTAAATCCAGTTCCAGATGGCCGGTCCCCTTAATTGTATGTCGGCCCCCTTAATAATTAAGGGGACCGCCTAGGGAATTAAGGGGGCCGCCCATCTGGTGTTTTCCCAGACGACCAGAAACCCAAAATTTGCAAAATTTGGTGATTTTTCAAGTGTGTTTTTCCAGCAAGCTCTATTAGAAGTACATACTCTAGGAATGATGATATATAAACATATATATATATATATATATATATATATATATATATATATATATATATATATATATATATATATATATATATATATATATATATATATATAAACAAATTTTGCATGGAAATTAACATATTAAAATCTATCTTGAAAAGAAGCATGGCATAATATTATGATAGAAGCATGATAATAATAAAAGTCTAAACATCATTCCAAATAACACAAGTATTTCCGAATAAATCGGACAAATAACAAATCATACAAATGTCTAAAATAAACAATCAATAACAAGTAGCAACATGTCAATATCTTCTACTTCTTTTTCTTTCCAAGCATCTTCCTAAACATCTTCCCAATGGATTTGAATCCTCCTCGAAGTTCTTCATGCATTTGTTTTTGATGGTTGATGATAGACGTTTGACGAGTGAAGAGAAGCTCATCGGTACGTTCATGAGGAAGAGGAATTTGATACTCGGTATCATCAATATCGGAAAGATCTTCAACAAAGGTCGTGGGGGATGGAGTACTAACACGTGAGGTGTTTTCCTCCTCCTCATCATCGTCGTCATGATGAGATGTAGAACCACGAGTCCTAGAGTACAAAGGAACACGAGATTTTCCTTTGTCACTACGAGGACGAAGAGTACGAACACGAGTAAGTTGGTTCAAAGTAGGAAGGATATGAACGTAGTAATCTCTTTGAAGATGTGGGTAATGTTCCATCACATAACGATAAAGTAGTGTGAGAAACATACCGTAAGGAAGATTGGCATTTGGGGTGTTTTTGGCGGACATGATTCGATGAACAAAAAGATAAGCCAAATTGTATTGCTCTTCAGCAATAACACAATAGAGCATGTGGGCAATGCTCGCCGTGACATGATTACGGTGACCACCGGTACCAAACGCATTCTCTCGAATGAGTTCTTCCCGCTTCTTCATATCTTGGCTTAGCTCTTTGAGGAGGATTTGATTGGCATGAATATCGACATTCTTCGACTTGATTACTCGGCTAGTCGTACGACGTTCTAGTTCAAGCATTCGACGAATATCTTCAGGACTAGGAATCTCAGAATAGTAGGGGCCATCCTAAGGAAGATTTCTTTCAAGAGTGGAGAGATCCCATTCATTTGAGAAAACGGCTTGGCCGTTGAATGGGATTCTAAGAATTTGTCCAAATTGAGCAAGAGTAAGAGTAATGAATTGATTTTGAATCATGAAGGAAATGAGGAGATGACCATAGGGATCGGTTTGCACCATCACTTGGCTATAGAAGTCGAGGATAAAATGAGGAATGATAGGTTCGTTGATTTGGAAAAGACATTCAAAACAAATATTGGAGAACATTCATTCGGTGTCATCAGATTCATAGAAAGATGGATCGACAATTCTTCCTTCGTGAATGTTTTTATTTTCAATAGGACGATAGAAACATGCAACTGAAGGAGACATGCCGGGAGTAGAAGAGACATTTGGAATGTATTGTTTGGTTTTGGATACATCACCACCCGTGGTCTTAGGCATTTTCACCTAAACAATATAACAACAAAAATAGAATTAATATAAAAACAACTATCATGCATATGTTATATATATGTATATATAATTATATGCAAATTATGTGGAACGAAATTCTACTTTGACACAAAAAAATATTCAATGAAGTAGTTTCATAATGTTCATTTTATTTTGATTTTAAACTCGTTTAGAATATACAATATCAAGGAGTATGATATCATAATTCATTTTGAAATACGGCTAGATATATATTAGATTATATATCTTCCATTTCGTAAGAGTTTGACACAACATAAGCTTGTTTAAAAGATTAAAATGCGAATTTTAGTTTTCAAAAATATCATTTTAAAGATAAACCAAACGCTCCCTTAACTAGATAAAAAAAATCCTAAAACATCAATATATATATTGATTATATATCTTGATGACGTCTATTGATTTTAGTAGTATTAACAAGTTTTATGAACAAGTTTTAAGTTTCAAATAACTACATATAGTTATAGTTTGTTCATGAACCAAACGCCCATGTTGTCTTCATGAACCATTTTATAACAAATTGAAAAGTATGTTTTGATTGTTTAGGACGTTAAAACAATGTAATGTAGTTGGTTTTAAGTGGTTTTTGAGAGTTATATCAACAATGTGCCTCTTGAAAAATAAAATTTAACAAGGGTTTATGGGCGATTAATGATTTTGACAAAATGATATGTTATACTAAATTTGAGTTGCAATACATCATTCTAATCCTATGAGAAGCATTTGGTAGTTCAATTTCTAGCTTCTATTGCACTTAAATTCGAATTAAAATAAATTTTAATAAAATGCATAATAATTGATTAGACACCAAATCAAATGAAATGTGATGAAATGCATATTGGAAAACTTACAAAAGATGTTGTTATATGTTTGGTTGATGTTTGCCCCTTGCGAAACAACCCCGGATTGGTGATATGATGGAGGATTTTGATGTTTTTGGGTGTTTTGGTTCGTACTCAGCAGCAGTGGGGAAGAACAAATGAGTAAATGGAGTGTTTGGGAATGGAATTAAGGAGGAAAACGGATTTAGAAGTGTCAGATGGCCGGTCCCCTTAAACATTCAGGGGACCGCCCTCGATAACAAGCCGGTCCCCTTAATTATTAAGGGGGGCGCCTTTGAATTTTTCAAATTTCGCGGAATTAGTTTCTGGAACAAAAATATTTATACGTATATAATTAGATTTATAATATATCAAAAATACGTAAACGTTTATTGGCACGATGATAAAATTCTTAACAATTTTTAATTACCGTTTCGATAATTAAAATATACATTTGACAATTTTGGATAAAATGATCAAAGTGTTAAGTTGATGAAGGATTTGAGGTGTGTTCGGGAATATGTGAATAAGTATATATATATATATATATATATATATATATATATATATATATATATATATATATATATATATATATATTATATAACAGGAGGCATTTGAAGAAAATGCCACCTCATTACCCAGTCAATGCCCAGTAATTCATTATCAGCCATGTCATCACATTGTGTCCATGTAAGCAACATTTATAATTTTTTTTTTAATTCGTTTTAATATTTATCCCGAATTTAATTTGTGTTTTTGATAAAAATTTAACAAACAGGGTTCGAACCCTTGACCTGTTGCTAATGCATCTTACCACTATACCAATACATTTTTTGATTATATCTTGCAAAACAAAATGTATAAACTTACTCAACCAATTATTATCTTTTTTGATTAGTATGAAAAAGAATGTATTTATCTCCAAAATTATATAGCACAAATCCATTATCTATTCCTTAATTATTGAAATTCATTATATCGTCTTCTTTTTTTACTCGAACCCTAATTTCAATGTGGCCGTGCAAGGACCTGTTATCCATGGATAGTGTTTTTCGATGAGATTTATATTCTGATTTTAATCATTTGCTCCTGTATCTAATTAAATTTCTCATCGCAGGATACATAGTGCCATGAAGACAATATCATCATGCATGGGAGCTGAGGAAAACACTGAAATTAAAGTTACAATGGCATGATTCCATGCTACAAATAAGTTATATATATTATTAAAGTTACATGTGATAGGCTATGTTTATTAAAGTGAGGATGAGACTAATTTCATAGTATCTGCACTAGGTTTGACATGATGATAATATATCAGTTTATTTTTTCTTACATAGCCTGTTTTCATCTAATATTGTGTGTTTGAGTGATTGTTTTAGTACGCGTTGAACTTACCATACTCTAATCTTTTAATGTGATAGGGTTTAGGATGATTGTGCTTCAAATGGAGCAAGCTTGGAGAGGTAAAGTCTATAAATCACATGAAAATATGATCTGGAAAAGTAGTATTTATTGATCATGGGAACGTATTAGCATATTTTTATTTATTTCCCTGTTGTTATTTTGATTATATATAAGCACTTTTGAGCTGCTTGCATGGAACAATAAAGTTATTATTATGGGTTGTTATGGCTTCATGCCTCTTGGTGGTGATCTCGTGCATGCAAGTGTCTGCTCTTGAGTTATATCTTCAGTCAAATGATGAAGAATGTGAGTTCTACACTTGGTGCACGCATATAGTTCTGCAAGACCAGATGAACCGGTAATAAGTCACGGATTGTAGGTCGGCTCAAGAGAGGATGATGGTGAGTTGGTGACATCACTGCTTAGAGTTATGTTCTTGATTGGTATGTTAAATAATACGAGTAGTAGCTTATTTGTCTTTCGGTGATATATTGTTAGTAAATTATTAAAAAAATGAGAGAAATAAGTTTTTTTAGAGGAATGGGACTAATTTTGTCATGTTAAATGCATGTTTCATTTTGCTTCCAGGTGCGATCAAATTAAATTTGGTGTTTTCGATTGTACTTTATACTTCTTGAATGATGAAAAAACAACCAATTACAGTTTTGTATCTATGGTTTTTATTTGTTCAATTTTAGTATTAACTTTGGTTCATGTTCATTTTAGATTTTGCATTCACTTATTGAACATGAATCATGATTTATAGGCCTGAAAGTATCCCTCCATTGTAGCATGATGGATACATCAAGTTAAGGTCATGGATTGATAGGTCATCTGAGTATGGGTGGATAAATATTGTTTACGTTATTTTGGTGGCTGGGTTTCAGGCTAGAGTGTGAAGACATGGATTTTAACAACATACATGGAATCATTTGCTGTGGTTGGGTCGTCGGCATTGCCTAAGTTTGCATCGTTTGCTTTAAATGTTCAGGTCACCTCTAAGTGTCTGACTTTTGACACCTCTAAGTGTCATTGTTGGAAAATTTTATTAAATTGTAACTTTTTCAGGTGATAGGTGACCACATGAGGGCGATTGTTTATCTAATATCAGATGTTGTTTTCCAGTCAAATATCAGTAGAGGTTATGTCGTGAGGCAAATAATTATACGGGCTGTACGTATGGGAAGATTACTTGATATAAGAGGAGACGAAACTGGTAACCTTGAAGGAACATTTTTGCTATTCATTGCTGAAACAGTTTAGATATAAGCACCAAAATCGATCCCGATTTAACATCAAATACGGCTTCTTTTCAGGTAGTTTCGGAAGTAATTGAATACCAAACAACTTATATTTCACTGATATTTTGTACTTTTAAGGCCTATATTGACATTTTGTGCTTAAATTGTTCATTATTAAAAATCGTCTCTTTTGCCTAGCTTTCATATAAAATGAGTTCATTATATCCCATCTCTTAAGAAAGCCATGAAAGACGGAAATGAATTTGCATTTCTTAGTCATGAGCTTGATGACCTAGAAAATTCGAAACAGGTCTTGAAATTTCTTTTATATAGTTAGTGTTGCAAAAATGAGTACAGAAATTGTGTTATTTCACTCCACATCTGAACTTTTCCTTTAACAAATGAAGTAGGAGGTTCTATGCATTAAAGGTACACTTTGGACCCATTGGAGACAACACTTACTGAAGTGACCCATTCATAAGCAGATGTGATTAGAGTTGGTTTTGTCTATCATGGTCTGAAGCCTGTGATTGGGTTTGCCTTAATGTCAGACCACTAAAAGTGAAGTTGGTAAATGTATTTTTTTTTCTCTATTTGTCTTTATAGAGCCATCTCAGCTTTACCAATAGGTGTTATATATGGAGTTTGACATTTTTTGCTTGGTTAGAATTTGATTTCATTGCCATTTATTTCCTTTTGATAGCTGAATAAAGTCATCAGCCTTATCTTATAGCAACATATTACCTAATATGTGCATTGCAATGGTGCAAAGATCAAAAGGGGACCAGTAAAAGTGTTACTTTGATGAATTTTTGTTACTTTACACACATGTAGGAGCTCGCGCCACAACACCGGCGTTTGAGAATCATGGTTTTTGGCAAGTATATCCACCATCTATGCGAAGTAGAGTGTACTCTTATGCTCAGACACCTGAAGTAGACAGTGGCATTAGTACATAACTTGCTACAAAATTCGAGTCGATAGCAGCTATGCCTCCACACAATACAATTTAATGAAGTGTTTTATTATGTTTGAAAAGATAATTCGTAATCTGGTCATTCCTTTTCTCAAACATGTAGCATTATGGGATGCAACCAACGCAAGTGGTGGCGTCACTTCAGCTTAAAGGAGTAAAGGTATTCACTTATGAGGAGGTTAAAAAATGCACAAACTTTTCAGATACTAATAACATTGCAACTGGTGGATACAAAATGATAAGTATTCGTGTCTATGGGTAAACGGCGTCCAACATCAGTGGGCTGTGTAACAGGTTAGTGTCTTCGCGTTTAGTCGTATAAAGTCACTAATAGTAATTTGGCGGCGACAAAAAATACACAGGTGGAGTCTTACTGCATGTTAGTCCAAAACACTGCCTGACCCTTGACTTATTTTATATACCTCAAGCAGAATATATTTTCTCTTCTCTTCGGCTATTTTGTCCTTCCTCATACTGATTTCAATTTTTTTTATTGCTCTGGATTGGATGAAAGCCAGCAGTACAACGCTACCTATAGGAGTCCTTACGTCCGTACTTCCTACGGATACCTACAACGAAAGCATACCAAAGTAAAAAGTTTACTCCTTTTTAATTAAAGTCCAACTTTCTATTTTTTATGTACCAAAATAATAATCCACTTCTAATTTTTACAAATCTGAAAAGACCTTACAGGTGAAAATGATCCCCCTTTTGTTTCGTATTGGTTATACGGTTATGATCAGTTATGTTCGTTCATTAGTCGATCAGTAGTTTATTTTCTGTATATCAGTATATACTCGTGTCTTTCTGCTGATGTTTGTTTTTTGATGTGTTCCCGCAGGATCTGAGATTGCTTCTGGCCTGTGTTTGATTCTCATTTGCAGTTTTGTTACAACTTAGGTTGTAGTTATTCATTCTGTGTGCAGTATCCACAAGGTATTTACCATTGCAATTCAGCTTATATATAATTCTATTTAGATTGAACTTTGATCTATTTTAAATCCCTATATGGGTGTCGTGTAGGGGTCAGCGGTTCAGAATTGGATCAACGGAGTATAAGATACAATTTTATGGCAGAAAAACTGAAAATGGTACAACATATGCTACTAATTTGGATTTGTAATATGACAGATAAACATTGAATTCTTAGACATAACTAATTTTTTTACATTTAAGTTAAAGACATTATCTAATCTTTTTGTAGAGATATTGGAGCAAGTTATGAGTGGAATTCTGACAACCATGTACCACCATTCATTCCATTGCTCGTGTATATCAAAATGGACAGATTCTTCATGTCCTGTAAGTATATCTGTGGTACCTGTTGCCTTATATTGTTTGTTCTGTGATGACAAGTGTTAATTAGTTTATAAACTGTTATGTTATTTGACACAAATTGTTTAAACAAACACAGCATATGACCTTTATAAGGATGGCCTTATGATTGGCATGATATATAAATCTACACTTATTCATGTACAAATGATAGCTACACATCTTTTTCTTGAAGTCTTTTTTTCTTTTCATTTGACTCATTTTATTGTATTGTCTAATTAGCCTTTTAATAATAATACAGCTATGTTTAACACCCCCCCCCCCCCCCCCCGGTTAGCATATAATGAAATATTGAACTTTCTGATGCTCATTTTCTTTTAATGCTCTTGAACTTCTGCTTCATACATACATCATTTCTAACCCCTTGAAGTACATATACATACTGATGGATAAGTTTGTACTAATTTAATATGTGTACAAATTTAGTTCAGTACTTTCATTTTTCATTCTTTCATCATGTTCATGACTTGGGTTCAGTACCCAAGGTTCAGTGACCAAGGGTTGAGTCGCCAGGCGTTTAGCAACAGGTTCAAGGTGTGGGGTGTCAAGGTTTAGAGTCGGCATTTGGTTAGGGTCGGAACCAAGTTTTTGTTACTCAGTGAAAAGTTGGTTTTGTATACCTGATTCATTTTGAATCTTCCACTCGCTGAATTGTATATGATTCTTTCTACCTTAGTTCCATCACCAACAACTTAATACAGGTATGCATCCACTGAAAAGCATTATTAACTCTCATATAGCACTTCAACACACCTACCCAATGAATTTAGTCCACTGATCAAGCCACTTACAAAATCAGCTTCATTTTGGAGATGTGTTTCAAGGACACTTTTGCCTCAGGTTTACCTGAACGACACTAAACCCTGATGATGGTTATGATGCAGAGGTTAAAGTTAGAGTTTGGTTCATCCCGAGACTCAAACTAATACCCCATATTCTCTATCCTCAGACACAACCCTCTGAGTTGCACAACCTGATGCGCCTTTTACTCCACATATCAGGGGTTATGAGGTTATGGGTTCGGCACCCTTAGTGGCACCATATCAGGTAGTCGTTTCACTCTCTGATGTATCCTCAGATATGCCACCCCCAGATTTAGTTTCAACCCAATCAGGCTTAGGCTGATAAACACACTCTCTGATTTTTAACACACTGAACTTTTAAACTCTGATTCATACACACACTCCATGTACTCAGCTATGTTTAACTCCCATTAGCATATAATGTCAAATTTTTACATAAACATTGAAAAGAAAAGAATTTTGCAATAGTAGACATTTGAGCAACCACGCTGATTAAGTGGTTCAAGTCGTCTTTAATACTGTCTTTCACTACCATTTGCAGGGTGGTTTAGGCTTGATGAAAGGAGTAACATTTGTCAATATTCAAATTTCAGAAGTCTAAACTCCTATAATAATTGATCAATTTTACTGTGGTGGGGAACAAATGCCACAGCAATAATACATTCTTGTCTATAATGTTATCCTTATTTGAAATTTAGTTGGTAATGCGTTGTCTCTCTCACTCTCTCTTTCTATATCTCAGGCTTGCAGAAGATTGGCCATCGACAATCGAGTTAGTACTCTTGTGTCATCTCAAAATTTCATGAGAGGGGAGCGGTACATACATTAAGCAAAAATCTCGAGGGCTTGACTTTATTTAGTCAAAGAGAAACCATCAAGTCTCCATGTTTGGTACATGTTCAGCTGATTCTTTTGGTTCCTCAATGGCTACTTCTTTCTTTGAGGTGCCTGTATCTCCCGTGTGTGACTGCGCTTATGAGTGAGTCTGTGACTGATCCTGAGAATGCAATTGTGACTGGGGCTGAGACTGTGTTTGCGATTGTGATTTAGATTGGGTCGTTGGCGCCTGGCTTGCGCTTTGAGTATCCTGTGGTACAATTTCAAGAACCACCAGTATGGACCTGAAAAATATCAACCCGTTTTCAGTACAGCAATGACACAAGTGACTGAAACAAATCAACAACATTAAAGGTAGAAAAAGGGCGGGTTAGGTATCGGGTCGATTTTCAGTAATAATTGGAAACAAGATGACAGAAACACCTAATGTCAACAAAATATAAATAACCAGTGTCTCACATGATGCAAAAGAACATATTATTTCAACAAAAATTTGTTTGAATACAACTTATTAGGAGGTTATATGCAGCTTTAATACATTTTGAATAGATTTCGGCCAGGCTGATGGTTTCCCTGGTAATCGTTTGATACTCACTTTCTGTGGCAATGGGCGATCGGGCAACGGGTAACATGAGTATTTTTTTTACATTATTCACATCGTTTTGTATCCAAATAAATATGTTCGACTTTTGTTTTTCACCACATGGACATGCGCCTGCACCTGGAACATATAAGATATTGTAGTTTGTTGCTGTTTATGATGCTTCAAGAGTTCAAGGGCCACTCATTTCTGTTTGTTTGATGACATCTCTAATGAGCCATTACCAAGACATAAATAGGATTATGGGGTTTTTTTGTGGTATCGTCTGGGATTTATAGCCAGAAGTCCATGATTGCAAATTTGAGTATTGGATTGAAGTAGAAGGTATTTACAAGATGATCTCTCTCTCTCTCTCTCTCTCTCTCTCTCTCTCTCTCTCTCTCTCTCTCTATACTTTACATATGCCAACTTATTTTACTGTTAAAAACTATATTGCAAGTAATACTCCTTTTTGAAAGGCCTCCCTTTTAGCACTAGATATTGAAAATAACTTAAATTGGCCCATTTTTATCTAAACAGGTCTAAAGCGCCTTTAAAATTGATTCAAGTACTGATATGTCTCCATTTCTATTAGCATGGTTTTGCTCAATTTGCCAATGTCATATTTTTTGTCATTTATTTTGTTTACAGGGTCTTTGCATTGACTTCTAGAATTGCAAGGCGTAATGTATCACATGATGTTGAAGAGAAAGTACTTACGAAGTACTTTTGGAGTTGCTTCCATGCACGTATGAATCCTTGATCTTATAAGTAGACTTACAACCGATTTAATAAATGCATCAACCATATTGTGATGACATTTTTTTTAAAAACAAAATACATTTACTCCTATTTGACCCATTTTCTATATAGCTTGCTTTTATTCTATCCACTACATTAAACTTTTTTTATTCCTAAGGGCACCTTTGTTATTCATAGCTCACTTTTATTCTATCCACTACATTAAACTTTGTTATTCCTACATTAAACTTTGTTATTATGAAAATTTTGAATTCAAGTATTTTCATAATTCTTACTTTGTGAGATAAACTTTTAGCATATTCACTGAATTAAATCTGTTTTTGATTAAAAGTATATGCAAAATCAAACATTGTCACACAACATTGCACGATTAAACTTTCGTGAGATCAAATATTAGCTAATTTGGGATTTGTTGTCATCCAAACATTTTTCATTAAAGATTTTTAAGCTTTTAGGTAAAAGCTTAGTGATGAGAAGCCTAAAGAAAGATACTCTAAAGAACCTAGAATGAGTAAAGTATGAGTTTTAAGTAGCATATGTATATTAATTTTGATAGTATCTAAGCCTACCACAGTCGAATAATGTATTCTTTAAGCAATGGAGATAATTAACAATTTCCCATCTTCATCGTCAAAGATGACATGCAAAGTGCAAACAAAAGGAGACCTACACGAACTATATTAGAAAGTTGCATAATTGTGGGATTGTGCAACAAATATGCCGCTCAAGAGTATTTCACAAGGAAAAATACTTCAATAGTCACAAACCAAATTATTTATCGTATCATTCACATAGTACTTATTATTATTCCCTTCATGAAATAATTAAACCCATTTACGTTCATTGTTATTTGTTATTTGCATGTAATATAGCCAAGTGAGTTTAGTCTAAAAAAACACCACATCTTAAAATAATAATTTACGTTAACTAAAACCATCCAAATTATCATTACAATCAGGATACACCTTGGTAGTTTGTTCGGCAGTGGTACGTATTAAATTATAGCTTAATGTCAGTTTGCCAAATTTTTTAGTCAATACTTAATGAGACCCCGCATTAAACTTGGAAAAACATATTGTTTGGGTTGTGTAATGGGTCAAATTGAGCACTTTAACAAACTGGTGTAGGGTTAAAAATTGGGTTGACCCATTATATTTAGGATATCAAAGTAAACATAACAAAAATAACTATCCTAAATTTTACAAGTGTTGTTCATTTTTTATGTCCCTGGTGAAGTAGAACATAAAACAACAACATTCGGTCCAATTTGTTAACTTAAGATTTTTAACAATATTTAAAAGGCTTGCTAGCCCATCAAACGGGCTATGCTTTGATACTTTGTTCTTGCGTACCACTCCAAAAGTTTTTTTCTATCATATTCGATAACAATTAAACAATAATAAAAAAATAAATAACGTAAACTAACACATTTTTAACAATAATAAAAATACACCGTACTTAAAAAACAATTCCGTTAAGTAACACCATTAAAAGTAAAATTACAAGTCATGCCCGCCCATCGGGCGGGCTTTGAAGTCTAGTATATATATATATATATATATATATATATATATATATATATATATATATATATATATATATATATAAAAGTATAAGTGTGAGTGAAAAATTGGTTGATGTAGATAGGTTGAAAGATAGTAGCGGAGATAGGATAACGTTAGCGAGAGGAGTTTGTTTCATCCATCGTATTCGCGTGCAAAGGCGTTCTTGCATAATAAAAGTCCACTTTGACTCATATCCCTTCATCATCATGAGTCTCCTAAAAGAGGACTTAATAGACTAACGCGAGGGGGGAAGGAAAGGGTTTGATAAAGAACAATTTCCTGGAGTTCTAGAAAGTCAACAAATGACGTATCTAGGTTATGTGCAAACAATTATATATATATGTATGTGTGTATATATATATATATATATATATATATATATATATATATATATATATATATATATATATATATATATATATATATATATATATATATATTAAGTATAAGAGTATATATATATGTAATTAAGTATATATATGATCGAACAAGTAGAGAGAAAAAGGCGAGCTATATCAATGCACAAAATGTAATTAACTAAAGCATATTTATCTAAGCATGGCAATGAGTTATGAAAGAATGGCGTACCCGGTGGTCTTCAAAAAAATCTTCAAAATCATCAATAAGACATATAGACTTTGAAAAAGTTTATGTTGAGAGAAACTTCAAGATTGCCTCAAGGAAAGTTCATCTAGCCATTCGATCCCCATTGTCTCTTTGGTCCAAAGTTGTTTGGTCCAAACATGTTTAACATTTGACTAGGATGCATGAAAGGTGGTAGTATACCCCAAGGATTGTAGCTTTGTTGGTAGTTCCACATTTGATTACTATTGTTATTATAGTTTTGCCTATTTTGGTTTCTTCTTGGTTGAGGTGTTTTAGATCTAGGTTTATAATTATTTGATTTTCTAGGTGGTGGTGTTTTAGATCTTGTCTTAGATTTAGAAGATTCTACCTCGTTTTTTAAAGACGGTTTATAAAAAGCTTTTACTTCTTCATTGTTGGCAAGAGGTATTTTTCTATCATTTACAAGTATATACTTAGGATTAGATTTTAGAGGTTTTTGTTCGTTAGGTTCATTTTCGAATTTGACATTTTTAATCTCGCTTGTTGAAACTTCATTTGAGTTAAATCCTAAACCGGTTTTATCTCCGGATGTTCTTTGAACACTTATTATTTTATTAAGTGAGCGACTATTATTTTCAAATTTATTAAGTTTGCGAATTTCTTCCCTAAGTATTTCGTTTTCATCTTTAAGCACTTGACATGACTTGCATTCTTCAAAGATTTCTTTACCTTTTTCAAGTTGATGTATTTTAATTTTTAGTTCAAGTACTTCATTTTCCAATTGATTGTTTATGTATTTTAGTGATTTGTTTTTAGCCATTACTAGTTGTCCTAATTTGCATAGCCTATTATATTCATTATCTAGATCTTTTTCATCTAATGATAAACTTTCATCACTAAAATATTCGGTTTCGGAACGTACCTCATTTGATGTATTCGCCATAAGACACTTTTCTTCTTTTGTCGTTTCTTTCTCATCTTCATCACTATCACTCCAAGCACCTCTAACAAAAGCTCTTTGATTTTGATCTCTTGTCATCATTGGACATTTTCCAATGAGGTGATTTGGATCACCACACTTGAAACACTTTCTTTCAATCTTGTTGTTCTTGTCATCTTTACTCTTTTGAAATGTTTTCTTTTCATCATACGGTTGTCTTACGAATCTTCCTCGCCTTTTAAAGAATTTCTTGAAATCGCTTACGGCCATGGCGTATTCTTCATCATCACTTTTGGAAGATGAGCTATCTTCGATACTAGATTCCTTTCTAGCTTTCAAGGCGATTGACTTGCTTTGCTCTCGTTTTTCTTTGACCATTTCGGAGTCCTTCTTAATGATGACTTCGTAAACTTTTAGATTTCCAATTAATTCATCAAGTTGCAATGTTGACAAATTCTTCGATTCTTCAATAGCCGTCACTTTAGCTCGCCATTTTGGATGAAGAGCCCTAAGAAATTTCCTAACAAAATTCTTACTAGAAAAATTCTCATCAAGTGCTTTTAAACTTGTGATGATAGTGTTAAATCTAGCAAAAGCATTATCAATTGATTCCTCTTCCGGAATCGTGAATTGCTCATATTGTTGAACAAGTAGATCTATCTTATTATCTTTGACTTGACTATTACCTTGGTGAGTTATTAGTAAAGAGTTCCAAATTTCTTTTGCGGTTTCACACATAAAGATCCTTTCGTACTCTTTACGTGGTAGCGCATTATAAATAACCATTTTTGCTTCATTATTTTTAGCAAGTTTTCTTTTTAAATCATCATTTTGTTTTTCAAAAGGTACGATTTCATCTTTCTTAGTTTCCGGGTTATTTTGAATAGGTAAAAAATCACCATTAGTAATAACATGCCAAAGATCTAGATCTTTTGACTTCACATAAGTTTCGAATCGATTTTTCCAATATAAAAATCCATCACTTTCAAATAGTGGTGGTCTTTGCATAGATTGCCCTTCTAAATATTTTTCAGATTCCATAGATCGTTACAAGTTTTAAAATACAGTATATTTTAAAGATCTTGCTAGACGTGGCTCCTGATACCAATTGTGGAAAACTAGAAGGGGGGTTGACTAGTTTTACGTCCTTTTAAAAGTTTATTACCAAAATATTTTGTAGGTTGTTAAAAACTTTCGATTTGATCTCAAGTGAATTCAAATGATAACCAATATAAGCCATTTTAATCAAGTAATGAAAGTATTGAAATGTAATGAAAAAAAGATAGAGTTAGAAAGATCAAACCACAACACGCTAATTTATAGTCGTTCGGCTACAAGGACACCTTCCTTGCCCTACTCTACTCCCTGAGTACCACACTCGAGAGTTTTCTTCACTATGTCAACAAACTCCTTATGGTGGAGAAACCTTACACACCTTGGCTTACACGAGTTAACGACACTAAGCTAAATGTCGAGTTCTAATCGTAGCTAGAACCAATCTCACGACTTCTTCAAGGCTTCACACCTTCTTCACAACTTCACAACTTCTTCAAGGCTTCACACCTTCTTCACACCTTCACAACTTCATACCTTCATCTACGCACAACTAATTCACAACTACTAAACTACTTTACAACACACCTAGCTTCTACAATCAACAATTTACACAACACTTTTACAAATATCTAACGCAACTACAATATGAAACTAGCTATACACAACACTACTACAATTAGATGGATGTAGAGAAGTGTTCTTCTTCTTGCACTTGAATGGATGAAGCTTTGGATCACTTGGAAACAAAGACTTATGAATTATATGATCAAAGGATTTTAGATCTAGAAATGGAGGTTGGATCAGAAAGTTTATAGTGCAAAAAGGTGAGGAAAATGTGTAAAATGATCCAATATTTATAGGGCCAGATTTTACTGTTCGGGAGCGTGTCGGTCCCCTTAATTAGAGGCCGGTCCCCTTAATCATTAAGGGGGCCGCCTAGTAAAATTAAGGGGGCCGCCCTCCTGAACGTTGGAAAAGTTTTTCTGCATAAAATTTGCCCTTTTTGGTTGGAAATTTGAAATCTTATCTTTGTGGTTTAATATAGCATTACCAAAAATGATTTACAAATATATATAAAATGTTTATACCATTTTATAAGATGTTATGTCTTAAGACAAAATTTCCTTTGATCATGTAATGAATAAGATGCTTAGTTTATGCATACCTTAAGTGATATTAGATGTAGAAGTAAATATTTGTTACCAAATACTTGTTTACTTCTTAATCTTGACTTAATTTGATTTAAGTTTTGTGATTACCAAAACATAGGTTTATTGAGAGATATTTATAACCTTTTTAAGCATTATTTATATCAACACCATTCAAACTGCTCAAATGATACAAAAGCTTAGGAAGTTGTGTGATGAAAACAGTGAAAAGGATGTAGGTGAACCCAAATCTAATTGCCTTAGGAGCATTAGAGATGCCCATCCTGCATTATATGATGCAAATGTTATGCTTAAGCCTGGTCATGCCCCTCTTGATGTGCGATCCGATGATGAGACCAATGAGATAGAAGTTATAACTAGAGAGAAATTGGCTGAAAAATTAAAGGATTCCTGGTGCATTGCAAACAAAATTATGTACAAATATGATTACTGTAGGATATAATATCAAGTCACAAAAATGTATTCCATGGTGGTGGTTGTGATTCGTCGGTGTAGAAGAAAAGATAGAAGTATTGGAACCTTAGAAAGAATGAGATAAAACTAGAGAGTATTAGATTGATATGAATGAAGGTCCAACCCTCTCCACATGTGGAGAGAGGTATATATAGTATCCTAACAAATAAATGATAAAACGCCCACACCCGGGCTGTGGATCAGGCATACAGTAGGTAAAGATCCGTCCTTCTTCCATGATGTTACTTAATCTACTTCTAACTAATAACTAACCTAACTACAAGCTAACTCAATGTTATTACAATAATTAGGTGACCGAGTCTTCTATAGGAATAATTGTATTCCTAACAATCTCCCCCTAAGCGAGGTCACCTCGAAAATTAAGCTCTTTGATCATTAAGCATTCATAAGTCATTGTAGCTCGTAGGTTCTGATTCTTCACTTTTCTGCACACTTTGCACATCAAGCAACGAACTTGTGATTTGGATTACTTTGAAATGTGTGATCTTTGAGCTTCTTTGAGATCATCAGCCACAGTAAATCTCCAAGCTCATCCACAGTAGTATCGCCTTCATGTGATGTAGTGACTTAAGGACTATCATGCTCACACCCTTCTGGATCAGGAGACTTTACATCAGAGTTGCGGATCAGGAGACTTTTCATCAGAGTTGAGGAAACCTTTTTGGTAGTCTCTCAACATTCGTTGTAGTAAGTCTCTCTTCATCATTGATAGTGAGGAGGATGTGTGAGCATGAGGTATGGATTGACTCGATTCTGCTGAAAATAGGAGCCATCAACGCCATCTTTATATGTGACCCTGAAATAAAACAGTTAGCAATAAAGATAGAGAACCAATATGGCTTTCTCATTCGTTCTGCGAGGACAGACTACCCTCCAATTTTGTGAAAACCGACCTGTGATCAGGTAGAGTCTCTTTTAAAGAAGACTCTCCTTGACAAGAATTTCCAGCTTGTAGTAATGAATTTTCCAAAGAATCCACTTCGGAATCTTCATACTTAGCATGTTCTCATACCGGAACGTCTCAAAGCAGACAGCACGATAGAGTGAATCGGTGAATAAATGTTCACGGATTGATGAGAAATTGATTTATAGAAATCACTCGCGTGTCATATGATAAACATTTTTGAGACACGATGTGAGTTTTAAGCATTGAATCATATTTCCATAAAAAATACTTTTGTTTGAAAGGTTATACACAATCAATGTGCTCGAAAAATTTGTTTGTGAGCACATTGAAAGGTTTTAGCAAAAATATCCGTCAATCCATTTCCTGGAACAAGTTTGATTCAATGTTGAATCGCACCATTGTTGCTTTCCAGTTGTCACTTGATCATTGATCCAAGATGGATCTCACATGTCACCTACCAAGAGCTTGAGTGATGTTCGCTCTAGAAGGGTTTCCATCTTCATTGTGAATATTTTCATATCACTCGGATGTTCTGGCAATACCACAAGGATAATGCGTAGGACTCTAAATATTTTATCTTACTTTCCACATTGTGTGAAACAATAACAATATTTGGAATGTGTCCTAGTGAGATTTATGGATGATCTCATGGCTCTAGACTCAATAGTGCGTTTTGATCCGCTCCTGGAGACTGGGGAGGCGTCTCCTGTTTTAGGTATCAACATCGCTCGCAATGAGCAGTCGATATATTGCACAGGGTTCCCCGTGAGAACGAAACAAGTTCTTTTAAGAGAACTTGAGTGGTTGGGAAGTTTAGTGGAGTGCGTCACTGGGTCCATGACATCTTGTCTTCAATACCGGTGTTACCTTAGTAACCGCCAGTAGATTATGAATTGAACCTGGTTTCTTCCCTAAGTTTGAATATATGGAGGGCTATTTCTTTTCACCCTTTCTCATTTCATTTCTTTTTAATTCTTCAACCCCTTCAGTGCTTACCGAGACTTCACCACTAGAACCTTGTTGGATTTGTTCCAGTCCAAGCTCTATCTCAGTCCGCACTCTTCCCTTTCTCACTTTTCTCCTTTTTTTTTAATCATTCCAAAGGACTTCTAATCTATCTAGAGGATTGTCCCTGGGAAGATCCTTCTGGCTCTGGTGGATCATGGGAACTCATACCTAACCTTATCCATCCTTATAACTCCATGCATAAAGATAAATGATCGGTCTTTGGTATTACTTCCACAAACGCCTTTTGCTCCCCCTCAATATGTGCATCGATATTCGAAAGTGTTTAGCACATACGCGGGAGCCTATTTATTGAATCCCAAAGATCACTTTTGATTATCAGATTTCATATTTAAATAACATTCTCTCCCCCGATCAAAAATTTCAAATCTTTCTAGATTTTGGATCTCAATTGATTTAAATAAGTTAGAAAGCTTTTGGGAGAGAAATGCGGTAAATTTTAATATTTACTGATAAAAAGGAACTTTTTACTTGCTCCCCCTCAATCTGTGAGGGAGGTTGTTATGTGTCAGGTTTGATGATTTTACAAAAGATTTGAAGTTTTAACGAAAACTCTTTGAAAATGTTCTCATTCTGACACATAACCATCACAAATCGTTATGTTGCAAGGTTTTTGTACAAAGTGTGGAGAGTTTTGATGATACATAAGATTTTGAGAAATCACTCTCCCCCTCAATCAATGACGGATGTTAAAACTGAAATACTTTTATAAAATATTGAAGTCATTGATTGAGTGAAAAATTTTATCAAAATTTAGATTCAATTTGATTTTCAATCAAAATCTCATGGTACCACCAAGTTTTGCACAAATACATTCCGGAAAAATCATAGAAGGGAAAGTATTTGGTGATAGAAAGAAGATTTCTCTTCTTTATCAAGAAATAATGCACTGAAGCGTACATTAGATCGGGTGCACAGATGTATAGTAATCCATGCCCGGAAGAACTTCACCCGGTAAAAGGAACAACCGTCTTTTTGGCGACGTGTTTTCCCCATTTTCAAAAATGGGTTGCTATCTGAATTAATAGCAAGCCATAATGTTTAAGTCCAGGTTACAGCCTGAAATGACTGCAAGCCATATTTTTGAAGAATGTTTTGAGAAACGACATGTTTTTGAAAAAGAATTTATTCAGAAACCGAAAAACTCTTGCTCAAGTATATGTATGATTCCGTGTCATTGTTGAATGACATTTCTAGAAACGTACATAATATTGATTACACAAGAGACATGTCCTGAGAAGAATATTTTTGGATTTTTGTGATTTTTCAGATTTTTATGGTTTTTATAGGTTTTATATTTTTCTATTTTCTTTTTGATAAATCTTATTTACAAAGGATATGTGAAGCCAATCTTTCAATCATCATTCTCTTCTTGGAGAGACTTAAGAGTTTCTAGAGTGGGGCTCTTCATCCCAAGTCGTGGGAGAATGAACTGAAATCTTTCCCGGGAAAGAGCATTTGTAAATATATCAACCAGCTAAAACTCTGTTCTCACAAAGTAGAGTTCCACTATTCCTTTCTATATTTGTTCTCTGATGAAGTGATGATTGATGCGTGGGAATCGCACCTTGCTTTACCTCTCGAGGGATCCCGAGAAGCTTACAACCCCCACCAGGCAGTGTACCTGATCGTTGTAGTATAGTATATTGACAAGTACCGGGGGATTGATCGTTCAGCTTAGGAATAGTGTCGCTAGGATTAGAAAACCTAATTAATAGTTCTAAAGGTGAAAGACGATTATTTTTGTATTTTTTATATTTTTATGAAAGCAAGTAAAATCTCGGGTTTTGGAAGAGTGGGCGGAATTAGTTGCTATTCAACTAACCCAAAGCAATGATGCAATCAAAATAAAATAATAAAAATGAAAATAAACTAATTATACTAAAGTTGTGAGCAGTAATTGGAGAAATTGTGTTTACTTAGACTTCACTACTCCCTAGATATCTTTTACATGTTAATTACTTGTTACACTTGTATGAATGACGGATTGTATTCCTTAATACCATTCGTGGGGTGGCATACATAACTCCCCAACTCTATGAGCTCTTATCTCCTCCTACACCATGACCCAGCACAACTATAGGGATTGTAAACAGTGGCTCATGCATTAAATACAACCAATAAAGACCTAGTACGCCTCGGTTCATGTTTCTTAAGACGTTCAAGCATGTTACCATTTGGAGATCTGCCAGTTTTCTTAAGCCTAACATATAAATCATTCATTCAAAACAAGAATAGACAAGTAATCAACACATAATCAACATCTAGGTTTCATTAGATCTAAGCAAACACAAAAGAGATCTAGCCTAGCATAGTAGAATTGAGACAAGAACAAGATATAAACAACCAACACATAGACATATTGATTGAATTGAAAGTACACTTATCTCAATTACAATGCAAGGTCTCAAGGGTTTGGAACCCTTGAAAAACCTGTAAAAGAGGCACCAAAATCGTCTTTAGGGTTTCACCAAAACTTCTCTTCCTTTTTATGAAAAAACTAGAAAACTATATATAGGAAAAACAGGCTGACGGCGTCAAGAGTTACATGTGACGCCGTCACCTCGCCACCATATACTTCCTCAGACGGCCTTGATCCACTTATGACGGCCTATGTGACGCCGTCATCAACCACGGTATTTTATTCTTGCCACTTTGACGCCGTCATGAAAGCTTCTGACGCCGTCACCACCTTCGGTAATTAATTCCTCATGTCTGACGCCGTCAAGATGGTAGTCTTGACGCCGTCACCTTGTATCTTCAGCATGGAAATTTGGTACTTAGCCGTTTTCTTTTCTTTTATGCTCCAAAAACGTCCAAAATGGCTTCTTTTCCAGAATTCACTCTCCAAACACCTAAAATCACAAAAGGAACGATTTAGGGCAATATTTGAACAAATAAATTCGGATTCGGGCTTAAATGACCCCCTAAAAACGGATCATTTTTCGCCTCATCAATGATGAATGTCTATATTCTTGGCTCTGGAGTGCTGGACATTGTTGCAACACAGAGCAATGGCACTTTTGTTATCACAATACATCGGAATTTTGTTGAAGTTATACCCATAATCTGATAGTTGTGATTTCATCCAAAAAATTTGAGCACAACATGAGGACATGGCTATATATTATGCTTCTGTGGATGATATTGAAGTGCACATCTGCTTTTTGGATGACCAGCTGACAAGTTTCTCACCGAAGAATTGAGCACCTCCAGAAGTGCTTCTGCGAGTATCTTGACACCCTGCATGATCAGCATCTGAGTAGGCCATGAGAGCCATTGTATTGTCTTTAGGGTACAAAAGACCCATATGGATTGTCCCTTGGAGATATTTGAAGATTCTCTTGACAGCTTCCAAGTACTTTTTGGTAGTCTTGGATTGATATCTGGCGCACACGCTGTGAGGTACATGAGAGATCCAATCATGCTTCTGTATTTGGTCTGATCAATGGTTACTCCAGCTGAGTCATCATCGAGTTTGAATCTTTCAACCATGGGTGTATCAACTGTTTCACTTGAATCAAAGCCAAACTTATTGAGGATGTCACTAGCATACTTGGCTTGATTGATAAAGATGCCGCTCGGGTTTTGGGAAACTTGTAGCCCCAAGAAGAAAGACATTTGTCCCATCATGGACATTTAAAACTTGGAACTCATTTCTGTAGCAAAGCGATCACATTCCTTGGAATCAGACGATGCGAAGATGATATCATCAACATAGATTTGAACATGAAGAAGGTTGTTTCCAGTCTTCCTAGTGAACAAGGTAGGATCACCTACACCCTTGGTGAATCGATTTGCAAGAAGAAACTTGGAAAGTGTGTCGTACCAAGCTCTTGGAGTCTGTTTGAGACCATAGAGTGCCTTCTTTAAGCGATATACATGATTAGGTCTTTCTGGGTCCACAAAACCTTCAGGTTGAGTAACATAAACCACCTCCTTTAAGTCCCCATTCAGGAAGGCAGTCTTAACATCCATTTGATAAACAATCATGTTACTGCTGGCAGCATTGGCAAGAAAGATTCTAATGGCCTCGATACGAGCGACCGGTGCAAATGATTCTTCAAAGTCAATACCCTCTTGTTGACTATATCCTTTCGCAACTAAACGAGCCTTGTTTTTCAACACATCCCCATGCTCATCAAGCTTAACTTTAAAAATCCATTTGAGAGCAATGATCATCGCACATTCAGGTGGTGGTACTAATTCCCATACTTCAAGACGATCAAACTCATGGATTTCATCTTGCATTGCGGTGAACCAAGACACCTTCGTAAGGGCATCTTTGAAGTCTTTGAGCTCAACTTTGGATAAAACTGAGTCGAAGAAACACCACAAGGCATCAGTGGCAAGTTGTTTTCTGGTGGATACAGGTCGTGAGGAGTTTCCTATGATGTTGTCAATAGGGTGATCATTTGTCCATTTTCTGAGATGTTCATGAGGTTGAGGATAGTGAACTGATACAGCATTGTTTGAATCTTTTGAGGAAGATGCTTCATTGGAGGATTCAGGTTCAAAAACATTTTCAAATGGTTCTTCCTCAGGTGGTGCAAAAGGATTGACTTCCCATGTGTTATCAGATGTAACTCCTTGGTGTTCAGAAGACGATTGTATATTTGATTCATTTTGAGTGTTGCTGCATTCTGGTGCATCCGGATCAAGAGAGATGGAAACAGATAAACCATTTGTATCTTGAGGTGCATTCACAGCCATAATATTAGGTTCAACAGCAGGGTGTACCGGTTCATGAGGTGGTTGTGACTCAAAGTACTCATCAAACATAGGATCAAATAACTTTTTCAATTCTTCACTCGTGGGAGGAACATAAGGAGTGACATGATTGGAGTTCTGTACAAGTCCCGAACTTATTGGTCCAGGAGATAGAAGATTTTGTGAGGGTCCAGAACTGGTGTGTCCTGAAGCCGTATGCTCTGTCAGCTCATCAAACGTGACATGGATTGTTTCCATGATTTGTCGGGTTCTTTTGTTGTAGATTCGGTACCCTTTTCGATCTGCTGCATATCCGACGAATACGCCAATATCAGCCTTAGCTTTAAGCTTCCCTAAGTCTTCATTATCGTTAGTTAGGTAGCACAGGGCACCAAATACATGAAGAAAGGAGAGATCAAGCTTTTTGAGATGCACCAGATCATACGGTGTCTTGTTGTGGAGAGGATGTATCAAAGACAAATTTTGAGTATAGCAAGCAGTAGCAATGGCTTCAGCCCATAGAAACATTGGTGTCTTTGAAAATATCAGCATAGTGCGAGCAACTTCAACTAGTGTGCGATTCCGTCTTTTAATGACTTAATTTTGTTGAGGAGTTCAAGGAATACTCTTCTGATGACTGATGCCGACACTTTCATAGAATTGGGTGAGTTGTTGGTTAACAAACTCAGTTCCATTGTCTGTGCGAATGATCCTAACAGTTTTGTTGAGCCTTACTTGCAACTGCTTGATGATTTTGATAATAATATCGGGAGTTTCATCCTTGGATCTTAAAAACTTCACCCATGTGAATCTTGAATAGTCATCCACAATAACAAGAATATATCTTTTCCCATTGAAGCTTTGCACTCTCATGGGTCCGCACAGATCCATGTGAAGGGTATGGAGTACTTCAGTGTTAGAGTTGGTGGGTTTTGGTTTATGAGTTTGTTTCTTGCTTTTACCCAATTGACATGATGAGAAGAGATGATCCTTTTCATACTTCAATCTGGGCATGCCTCGAACAAGATCTTTGCGAGAGAGCTCATTTATGGTGCCGAAGTTCAAGTGGTTCAAACGCCGGTGCCATAGCCATGATTTTCTTTTTGAGGCCTTAGAAAGTAAGCAAATGGGAGAGGACCGCATCATGTCTTCAATAGAGATGGTATACAAATTTGTACCACGACTTCCCTTAAGGATATCAACTCCGTCCAATTCTCTAACGAAACATGTGTGTTTTCTGAAAGCCACTTCGAGATCAGAATCACATAATTGACCAACAGAGAATAAGTTGTGCCCAAGTCCTTCCACATAGTAAACTCTTGAAATCACACTATCACCAAACACATAATCACCATACCCCATAATAGCCCCAAAGTGGTCGTTTCCAAATCTAACTGTCCCGATAAACTTTTTAACGAAATTTCTGAGCCGAGAGCGATCCCCAGTCATATGTTTTGAGCAGCCTGGGTCCAAATACCACAGGACGATTTGTACGACCTGCATTTGAAACCAGAAAGATATGGATAACTGAAAAACATGGATCCCCAAATGTAATTGGTATCCAGTAGGTTAGCACATACATACTTAAGAGATAGAGGATCAGTATTTTCATTGGTTCTCACAGATAAACTGATGCCAGTGGAAGCGGTTGTCTTACTATCAAGGCATTGGGTCACTAAAGGGAATTTTCTACCAGTAGCCTTCCATCTCTTAACCTCTAAAGACTTAGGGTCGAGCATGTAAGTCAATGGGCACTGGTTCCCTAGAGTGAATTTTCTTCCAGTCGGTTTCCACTGATATCCTACACTGTTAAATACTTTTCCTGTAGCTTTCCAAGTATTGTTATCCTATTTGTGTGCCTTAGCAGATTTAGCTGGGGATTTATAAGAGGATTTCAAAAAGGACACAACACATTCATCATGATTACCAGAAATTAAACAACCGTTACAAGTCTTACAAGTTGCATTAGAATTCGAATTAATTATAGTATGCTTAATGCAACTACTAGAATCAACACGATTCTTTTCGTTCAAATCAATCTTATTGTTCCTAAGGTTTTCTTCTACTTTCTTCCCTTGATCACTCTTAACAGACGAAGTCCTATCATTCCTTGTATTGCCTTTAGGCTTTGACCCGCTAGCTTTAGTGACATTGATTACTCCTGTAGAATTGACGATGGGAACATTAGATTGTTGCAAAGTTGTTTGGTTTCTAGGTGTTGATGTGCTATGACCAGAACTAGCCAGAGGTTTTTCAAAAGTAACATGCTTCTTCAAATTCCTAGATGAGGATGTGCCATTTTTATCACGCATGTTGGGAATCTTGGGACATGTACCTATGGCATATTCTAACAACTCTTGTGACCGCTTGGTAAGAAAGCAAACATCTGATAGGGAGTTATCAGATGGTCTTACCATTCTATCTTCTTCAATGGTTTCACGGGTCATGTCAAGGCAGTTCTTAAGATGTCTAAGGTAATCACTATGGACTAGCTCATTGTTCTTAAGGGGAAGAGGAATAAAAACAGCCTCACATGCATACTTTTTACAATTACAAACCACAGAATTGATATTGTCACTTTTATACATCGGCATTTTCCCTTTCACCTTTGTTTTTAGATTCTCAATTTCATTAAGCAAAGAGGTTATTTTTTCATTGGTTTTATCACGAGTGATCTTGATAGAATCATATAACTCTTTGTAATGTTGTTTAACTTTAGAATTTTCAGCTTGAAAACAATCATTTTCATGTTTAAGTAAGTTGATTGTGTTTTGAAGTTGAAAGTTATGAGAATCTGCAGACATTGGTTTATGGGTGTCGATCACAGCATTCATGGGAGACTTCAATTGGGCAATTTGAGCCCTCAATAACCTGATCGTGTTCGTGTGAGCTTGGATTTTTTCATCCCTTTTTGCTAATTCAAAATATGCATCAAACTCCGGAACATCATAAGATGTCTTGGCCTTTGATATTTTCATTTTTTTCTTCTAAATGTTGATATTTTAATTTTAAATTAAGATTCTCAACTTCTAGTTTAGAAAGATGCTTGACCATGTTGTCATGATCATCATTTTGAATTTTTTCAAGCAATTTCAAATTCTCCCCCTCAAGCTCAACAACATCATTGTCAAGGTTATTCAAAGCAATAGACATTTCATGAAACTGACAAGCATTAAGAGAAGAATCTGTAGCAGTGTAAAACACATCTTATGTAATACATTTAGCAATCAAGTTGTCATTCATGATGAGAATATTTTTTTTGGCAATTTCACTATGCTGAAGATCTATTGCTTTTTGTTTACACTCGTTTTTCACATTTTTAAACACTTCTTTCATTTCCTTAAGCTCAAAATCAAGGGATTATCGTAAACCCTCAAAATTTTCTTTGATTAGTTTAAAAAATGGGATGACTTCAGTTAAGTAACACTCTTTGGTTAGCTCAAACCCCCGTTCACCCTCAGTGATTCCCGTTGGTGTGATTCTCTTTTTGCATGTTTTATCAAAATCAGTGAACATTTGACACATGACATAAATGCTAATAAGAGTTTTACATTGCGTGGGAAGTGACAACTGAACTAAGTGCATCGGTGTATTGGGGGGATACATCGTTAGGGCAGCTAACTTTTGGGATGTATTGGCCTTAATTTCCCCAGCTTTTATTTTCTCAATGTCTAAGGGCCAAAATGCATGTTCTGGTGTTAACTTAGTTTGAGGTGCAAAAACAGTCACTCGGTTTTGTTCATAATAATCATGGGGCTTAACAATGACTCGGTGTTTAATGCACTTTGGATCCTTCATTTTTTTTTTATCAAATCTCTCTCTATTGGCAGAATCAAGTTCATCCAATTCTTTATCGGACCAACTATTTGGTGGTTCATGGTTGGGAGTAAGCATAACCTTAGCATCATAGAGGGTAGGTTGAGAGGCTCTAATGCTCTTAAGGAAGTTTGTTTTAGGCAATCCTAAATCCTTATCACTATGCTTATCCCGAAGTTTAATGTGCTTTTCCATCATTTGAGCTGTTTGACATGTTTGGCCTTGAACATACAACTTATTTTCAAGTTTGTTTTTCAACTGCTTAAGGTTGACAAATTCGTTTAATAGTTTCTTTTCCTTTTCTTGAAATTCACATTTTAGGAGATTTAAACAATCCTGAATTTCCTATTTTTCCTTAAGAACATGATCAACTTGATTTTGAAAAGATTTAATCACTTGTTTAAAGGCCATTTCCTTTAAATTTTGTTCAGTGATGTAAGCATGCATTTGCAATTCAATTTTTTGTTCACGTTCAGTTAGCTCAAATCTTGCGCGTTGTTCATAGAACCTTACTCGATCCTTAAGAGTATTTATCCTAGTGATTAGTGTGTCATCAGGTGCAACAACAGTGTACTCATCCAATTCACACATATCATCATCAACAGAGGATATATTACTTGATACAACAGACTCGACATTGTGCTTTACATATTGTTCATATGGGACAATATTGCTATTCCCCAAATTTGCACTATCTAATTCAGCAACGTCTGTTTGTTGTACTTCGTTATATATCGTTTGTTCATGCATCACATCATTATCACTTACAACAGAAGACTTTCCACAAGATACGTCAGAAATACTGTCGTGATCCGAATGTTGCGCATTTGGGAACACATTAATGGTTTCCAATTCAGCCTCATTTGATTCACGAACATTATTTTGTCGTATATCATTGATGGTCTTTTGTTCATCGTTGTTAGCACATATATCATATAATTTTAGTACCTCAGATATGATGGATGATTTGGATCGATCAGATTGTTGTGTGGGTGAGACAACAGATGATAAATTAGCCATGAAGATTGTTTGAGCAGTGGGTTCGTCATCAATATCTGAGTCGAAAGCATCACAACTTCTGCTTGGAAGATGTTTGGATCATTAAGAGCTAAGTCCTAAACTGGTTGTTCATCCACATCATCAACGAATGTATTTCCATCATCCCCAGCAAGAAATGGCAATTCATCCTCATTAAGCACCACTCCATTCTCTTGAGCTTGCATGAGCAACATTTTGTCCTTAAAGTAATCTGAGTTTTGAGGACGTTTTGGTTGAGTGCAGTTTCTGGCAATGTGACCTAAACCCCCACAGTTGTAACATTTTGGTTACCTTCCTTGTCCCTGATTCACATTTGCAACTCTGTTCTTAAAGTTACCCCGTACAGCATTCCTTTGATTCACATTTTGTCTTCCCTGAACGTTTTGCACCATTACTTTTCCATCTTCCACAATAGCCTGATTGCGTGGATTGGAAGGTTCTGAGTTGATTGTTGGAAGATGGGAGTGCAGCCCTGAAATGTTGAACTAGCAGAGACACTTGATTGGAAAAATTGTCAATCATCTTGTCAGTATGAGAGTATCCTGAGTCGAGGAGAGTATTCATGGCAGCCGATGATTGTAGAGATGAGTGATCCATTGATGACACAGGTTGATTAGTTGGCACCATACTAGTCATGAAAGTAAGTGAATCATTGGTGACAGTTGGATTGAGCTTCTGTCTTAATTGACGATCATAAGCGGCATGCTTCTCATGTTGTTGTAAATAAGCAAACAATTGCTCATAGTTCATATTTCTCAATCCTTTGTTGAGCTTGACAGCAGTGAAAAAACGATCCCACTCAGGTGACATGTTGTTCAAAAACTTAGAGTTGAGTTGAATGTTGGGCATTGTCATTCTGATCATTCTCATGTCATTAACCAGCTTGTGAAATCTGACATAGTAATCGGTAATGTTTTCACTAGGATTCATTTTGAAATGCTCAAACTCATCATACATTTGAGATTCACGGTCTTCTATGGTCAGCTCTGAGCCAGAAAGAAGCATTTTGACATTGTCCCACACAGCTTTGGCTTCAGTGTTGAAGTTGATTAGCTTGTACACATCTTTGGGTAACCCTTGTATTACTATGTTGGAGGCTCGAATGTCAGCATCATAGCGCTTATTTTCAACATCAGTGAGATCATTGTAAGTGCGTGGTCTATCAATTCTCTGAACGACAGAGCCATCCTTATCCGTGGAGATAGTATCTCTGGTTGTACCCATCTGCATAGGACCTTCATCGATAGATCGCAGAATGTTCTCACCATTTTCTTTACCCAAGCAATACAGTCTGATTCTTTGTGCCCCTGATTCATAATCTGTCCTGTCTAGCATCAGAGGTCGGGTGTCGGACCCAGCAGCTTGAATGTCATCTGATACTGTCGACATCTCAATGTCTTCAAACAGGATTTTACAGCTTTTGTGACTTAAACCGAGAAATGATTCTTTCTAGGGATTTTACTAAAGTCAACAAAAGAAACCGGAAGATATATTCAGCAGATTAAGCTAAGAGAGAGATACCAGATGAGTCACAGTTTGCGTCTAGTGTTAAGTTGTGACAAGTCAAGTTGCAATATATCCAATTGAGATTAGTCAAGTCGTAAGGATTAACTCATAACGTCAGATCACAATTAGATTAATTGAAACGACTAAGGTTACTACAATTCACGAATTGCAAAATGATTAACCTATCACATGAATCTCATCACTTGGTAACTTGCCAAACAATTAGAGAAAGTCGCAACTGAAACCACCAAACCGCAGCGTAGGAGTTAGTCGCAACAAGATGCACAACTCGCAGGAGGAGTTAAACACAAGTTGAGCAAATCGCAGGGAAAGTTAGCCGCAGGACAGGTAACCACAAGGAGAGTTAACCGCAAGGCACTAACCACAACACGAAACAAACCGCAGAATAATCAAAACCGCAATTGTGGTGACCGCAAGAAAAGCAAACCACAAAAACTAAATGCAGACCACCTAACCATAGGAGCTAGTCACAGTCAGTAAACCACAGATACTAAACGCAGACCACCTAACCACAGGAGCTAGTCGCAGTTGACAATAGTCCAAAATTGTTACTTTCCTTGTGATTTGTTTGTATTCCCAAAATAGTAATCGCAGACAAACTAACCATAGAGATCAGGAGCAAACCGCAGATAAGCAATGAAACAGTGGAGCTAATCGTAACAAAGAACTTCGACCTAAACCCAATCCAAACTTCAAATAAACTTATGATATAGTATAACCAACTGAAACACAATGTTGTACTAACACCAAGGATCATAAAAGTACATCTCTAACACATCTAATAACACTAGAAAGATTAAACCAAGATATTTTCAATAAAACACTACAAACTCACAAAAACCACACCAAATCCGAATATCCAAGGCCCTAAGATGAAACTTTGGCTCTTGATACCAATTGTAGGATATAATATCAAGTCACAAACATATATTCCATGGTGGTGGTTGTGATTCGTAGGTGTAGAAGAAAAGAGAGAAGTATTGGAACCTTAGAAAGAATGAGAGAAAACTAGAGAGTATTAGATTGATATGAATGAAGGTCCAACCCTCTCCACATGTGGAGAGGGATATATATATTATCCTAACAAATAAATGATAAAACGCCCACACCCGGGCTATGGATCAGGCATACAGTGGGTAAAGACACGTCCTTCTTCCACGATGTTACTTAATCTACTTCTAACTAATAACTAACCTAACTACAAGCTAACTCAATGCTATTACAATAATTAGGTGACCGAGTCTTCTATAGGAATAATTGTATTCCTAACAATTACTCTGAAGATAAACGATTAGCTCTTTTTGTCCCTCAAATAAGGTTTATCCCAGAGTAAATATCTTGGAGTATAGACTTAGAAAAAATGAAAGCAGAAAGAATTGTGGGTGAAACTTGTACCATGTTTAAGATAGCTAATCCAACGTTATACCCACTAAATACACCCAGGCATCTTGTCCCTTTAACTCTCCCCACGCAAAATAATACTCTAATTGCTCTATATGTTATTGGTCTATTATTCACTAATTTTGATAAAACATGTAAAAAGAGAATTACGTCAACGGGTATTACTAAAGGGGAAAGGGGTTTTGAACAAACAAAAAGTTGTTATTTAACTGAGGTCATGCCATTCTTTAAACTTCTCAAGGAACATTTTGAGAGTCTTCAAAAAACCTTAAATAAGGATGTTGATGATATGAAAAAGGTGTTTAAAGAAGTGGAAAATGAAGGAAAACAAACTGCAATAGATCTTCAATATAGTGAAATTGCGAGGAAAAATGCTCTTATCATGAATGATACCTTGATTGCTAAATGTATTGCTCAAGATGTATTCTATACTGCCACTGATTCTACATTTACTGCTTGTCAATTTCATGAAATGTCTGTTGCTTTAAATGTTCTCCAGAATCGTGTTGTTGAGCTTGAGGGGGAGAATTTAAAATTGTGTGAGAAAATTCAAAACGATGACCATGATAACATGGTCAGGCATTTGTCAAAACTAGAGGTTGATAATCTTAATTTGCAATTAAAGTGTCAACATTTAGAAGAAAGAATTAAAATCTCAAATGCCAAGACATCTTCGGATGCTCCTGAATTTGATGCATATTTTGAATTAGCCAAACGTGATGAAAAAATTCAAGCTCACACTAACACGATTCGAAATTTAAGGGCACAAATTGCCCAATTGAAGTCTAACAATAGTGATGTGATTGGCACCCAAAAACCACAGTCTATAGATTCTCAGAATTATCAATTTCAAGACGCCATCAATAAATTGCAACATGAAAATGATTGGTTTCGAGTTGAAAATTCAAAAGTTAAACAACATTACAAAGAGTTATATGATTCAATTAAGATCACACGTGATAAAAACAATGAAAAGATAACTTCTTTGCTTAAAGAGATTGAGAATCTAAAGACTCAGGTGAAAGGGAAAATGCCAATCATCACTTGTGATAATGTTGTTCAAAAGGTTTCTGCTTGTAAGAAGTACGCAATTGATGCTGTGAATGTTCCTCTACCCCTTAGGAATAATAAGTTAGTTCATAGTGACTATCTTAAAAATCTTAAGGAATGTCTTGACTTGCTTCGTGAAACCATTGAAGAGGATAGGATAGCAAAACCACTTGATGATGCTATTGTAGGTGCCTGCTTTCTCACTAATAGAGCTCAGGAACTATTAGAATATGCTATTGGTACATGTCCTAAGACTGATAGTAAGCAAGATAGATCATCTGCATCATCCTCTATGTCAACAAACAAGCATGTTACCTTTGCTGAACCTTTGGAAACTTTAGATCCCAACACATCAAAACATGTTCAGCAACTGGAAGTGAAAAAGACTAAGTTTCCCATCAGTCCTTCTAAAGGAGTTAATAGTGACAAGGTATTTCCGTGTCCTCACGCAATGTCATCACCTCACGCTTAAAAGATAAATAATTTCAAAACCTCTCTTTACTGACGTTGTAAAGTAGCAATGATGTTCAAAAGAGATATTAAAATCATTTATTCTCAAAAATGTTTCGTTTTTCGATTTTCATGAATAATAACTACTACTACTCTTTTTGTATTTTTCATTTATATATATGTGACGGTTTGCCTGACTTTCATTATCAATTCTAATCTGTTGATAACTTTCAGGGTCTACGAGTAGAAACACTTCTCACAGAGAAGAGACCATACGGATAAAAATCGTCATCCTTGATTTTTCACAAGCTCCCAAACTAAGCGTAAAATCAAGATCATTGTTTATCCACAAGTTAGGTGCTAACACTACCCACAAAAGTTACTTGTGTAATTACCTCTTGTTCCCAGTTCCTAAGTTTGGTATCTCAAGATTTTAATTTGTGAGAAATGAATTGCTTCATATTTTCTCGTTTTGATATTTATTAGTCCGATAAGAGCACAAAATTTGAACGCTAAGTAGTTTCCAAACTTTCCCTCGAAAACCCTTGCATAAAGAAATCGGGTCCACATGAAGGTCTCTGATTTAACACGATTTGTGGAGGCCCCCCTTTTTATTTACGACCGAGACATCCCATGTTTGAGACCCGAAACGGAAGCTTTGTATTAGGGAAACCCCCGGAGTCGAAGCTTGGCATTTTTGCATAATTATAAGCACTTTAATAATACTTGGTCCTTAGTCCTTTATTTCTTTTACAACAACGGTTTTTGAGCTGCCAAGATGTAAGATCTTTATTATGACCTTGGATTTATATCCGCTGCTTTTTATAGCTTTGGATTCCTCTGCCTTTATATTTGGCTTTGGATTATTATTATTGATATTCATAATCATATGCCAAACCCCGAGTCCTACGGCCTTTACTAAGATCACAACATCGGCTGCGAACCGACAAGATGCAATAGTCTATTTCACCGTAACACTTGCAGTACCCCTATGTGTACCAAACCCCCATATGCAGAGATTTTGTTGGGAACGAGAAAAAACTAAGTATTGCCCAAACCCCATACACTTAATTAATCCTAGAGATCTATTTTTATTGGTGTGTAATCTTGTGGGAACAAGGAGGCCACAAGTACCTTTCGTGGGCTTTAAAGAGATCCAACTACTCCACGTTTAGCACGAAACTTCTAAATAAACTCTATCATTCCTCGATCTCCGCAAATTTAAAATTCCAAGTAATAAGATCCACGGATGCTTAGCCATAATCTTTTGATTATATTGGTTAAGGGAGAGAGCTAGGGCTCAACACGCCCGGTCAAGTCGAAACATTTATTTCTACTCTAGCCGGTAGGAAAGTCAAAACAAGGTGTCAAATCTTTACTATTATACCATATATCATTTTTTTTCAAATAAAAAGGTGACAAATTTTTTTTAATTTTGGTGGAAAAACGGAGTTGCATAAGTTAACAGCTCAGACAAAGGTAACAGGTCAAATTGAATCGAAGATTCACCCCCCCCCCCCCTCGGCAGACTAAAGTGAAACATTGTCCTCAATGTTTTAAGGGTAAAGGTAATCCTACGTAATATCTAAGACCGTTTATTAAGAATGCCAAGATATAAACGTTAGTCGATAAGATTTTGGATATGGTGAATTTCCGAATGAGCAGCGAAGAATGAGACTCGAGTGGAGAGAACGACAAAGTACGAGCACGAGATTCCTCAAACTTCGGGGAAATTCATGAACATACACAAACAACCACGAAAACACGAGTTTGGAAAGGGTCGCCCCCCTCACATCACGTTACTTAGAAAATAGAAAATAAAGAAAATGAAATGGATAAGCATGGGGTGCCTCCCACGAAGCGCTTGTTTTTGTTTACCGAGTCACATGAGCTTGACTTGATCCCCGAATTAATTCGTCCTTGGGGAGAGCAGATGGAACGGACAACCGGCATGATAAACGGAGATGCCGGGGTCAAAGACGGTATCCTCACTCCCGGTGGAGTGGAAAAGTGAAGAAATTATGGGATAAGCAAAGAACGGATAAAATACCCAGATGGTAAAAGCAAAGTCAAATTCTGAATCACGGGTGGGTTGGGTGGGTAAAATATCAAGCATAGGAACATCATGTTCAGAAATCTCGTCCACCACTCCAAAATTATCTTCATTCGTATCTGATTCAACATCTACATCGGGTGGTTTCGCCGGTGGACGAGAAGATGGTAAATCGGAAAGAATATTTCTTTGAATGTCATTCTTGTCATTCTCAATACCCGGTGGTATCGAGTCATTCGCAGCAAGAAATAGATCGACATTCTCTAAAAGAGGGTCACGTGACGGATTATCAGAAATAAGCACAAAATCGATCTCAAAATAAAAACACTCATAATTTGGAAGAGAGATATCAGCATGAATAGTGGGATTGCCACTACTCGTCTCTTCAAATCAAAAAATTTCAAGCTCAGGTAAGAAATCACTATCCATATCGGGGATAAGAGAAGAATTCGGAGGATCTTTCAATGCTTCGATCTTAGAAATGAGAAGATTGATATTAAATAATTTTTCACGAAGAGCTTCATCTTGGATTTCCGTTTCAATATCTTCATCATTCTCTACTTTTAAGCTGACGAGCTCAGAAGGTATTTCATCAACATAGTCGATTTCTCCACAAGATATAGAATCGTCATTATCAGAATCGGAGAATATCTCAGCACGATTATCATCAAACGGTATATCATTCGTATCAACATGATTAACAAGACGATTATTTTCAACAAATTCACCATCACCGTTAGAAATTTCCCCGGACTCACTTGGGATTGGGACGAGGTCCTCAACACTAGACTTATTGAATTCGTCTGATTCCGTTGCCGGAATAGTGTTTAGATTCTCGTCCCCCATTTTTAGAGAGCCCTCGGGTTCTACGGAAGGAGAGATAGATTCTTTTTGAGGGTTAAGAACAATCGTAATCATGGAATCATCATCGTCGTATATACATCACTCACAAAATTTAGCTTTTCTTTCTTCTGCAAGAAGTTCTTCCATTGATTTCACATGAGGCTCGGGAGTATGCGTATAACGATTAGCCACCATTTCTTTTAACTTCTCGATAATGGATTTAATTTCAAAAATTTCATTAGTTTGTGGGGGTAGGTTAAAACCATGAGAATCGTAACATGAATTCGGCTCATAATAACAATTTTCAAACGATCCCCCACAATTTTCAAAATTTGATGAATCACCATTAAAATACAGTACTTGCTCATAAGAGTTTTGAAAAGGAAGATTGAAATCGTTTTGAGGATAATTATCAAAACTCGTATCACAAGCATAAGACATTTCAGCACTCGGGGCATAACATATACAATTCGCGTATCCACATTGAGTACAAAAACATTATCCACACGATAATCCTTCGTCGGATGGATTTCCACAAATAAAGCAAGTGAACGGAGATGGCGGTGGTGTTGGATAGTAATCGGGAACGTTTTGAAGGATTGCATTTTGAACATAATCGGGAGAATTACAAAACAAACAAACTCCATCATGAATATCACTACCACATTGTTCGCATGTACACCAAACACATGAATCTTCAAAGAACGGTTCACCACATTTAAAACAAGTCGGATCCATAAGAATTATCGGTTTAGAGGGTTAAAGAAGAAGAATCAAATGATAAGAGGATAAGAAGATTGTTTTTGGTTTTTTAATTATTGAAAAAGAAAATCAAAGTAGAAAGGAAAATCTTTTTGTATTGTTATTTTTGGAAAACAAAATTCAAAAATTTAAAACTTTTATTCTCTCTTGTTTTTTCAAACGTTACGTTAATTGTAAACCGTTTCCTTCAAATCTACTCGCGACAGAACGGGAGAGAAGAGTGTTTCTCTCTTCAGCTTGCAATTTAATGTCAAAGCTATCCGTATTTTTCGCTTATTCGGTCGTAGAGTTAAAGTAATCCGATTAGCAACAAATTTCACGCGTTCTTATGTTGTTAAGCTTATTTGGTTTACAACGTCCTCCCTTCCACGGGAGAGTCGAGGCTGTAACTTTATTTTTTTTTTGTATTTTTGAAAACACTTTAGGAAAAGTGTTTTTGATTTTTCAGTTTTTTTTTTTTTTTTTTTTTTTTTTTTTTTTTTTTTTGGTTTTTTTTTTTGGGTTTTTATAGAAAATATATACAAGGAAGGTTTCCAAAACGCAATTTCGAAAAACAAAAATCAAATATTCACTTCAATCTTCCCCGGCAGCGGCGCCATTTGATATAGTCATTTTAGTAGTGTAGGTTTGTTTTTTTGAAGAAATGCTTAGGAAAGTATTTCCCCGGGTCGTGTCCCAACGAAGGTGTGAATGGAATTCTCAATTCCCGAATCGTGAAACGTGTCGTGAAAGTCGTAAAAAGTGATTTTGATGATATTATACTAATGAATAAGTAAATGAAACACAAATAATCACTTAAGCATGTATTTCAATTAATCAAACCAAAAACGTAACGTAGAATCGAAAACAGTAAGCTAAAACGGAAATTAAACGTCAACGTACGAAATAAAACGTGAATTTTAAGCTACACTATTCCTACGGAGTTGAAAATAATTTTTAAAAGTTAAAAATGATAAAAGAAAATTTTGAGAAAAAGAAAAATATTTTTTGACTTTTTATTTATTTTTTATGAATTAAAAACTAATTAACTAATTAAAAATTAAAAGAAAATGCAAATAAAGTGAGAAAAATGAAAATTAAATTTTGAAATTTATAAAATAACTAAAAAGTAATTTTTTCGGCTTTTTGTGTAATTTTTAGAAATTAAAAACTATTAAATCTAATTAAAAAGTAATAAAATTTCAAATTAAATTCAAAATTAATGGGAAAAATGCAAAATAAATTTCTAACTCTAAAATAAATGAAAATAAATTTCTAAAATATTTTTGGATTTTTCTTAGATTTATTTGATTTTTTTGGAATTTTTAGTAATTAAAAAGTATTTAAAATTGAATAAAAATGAAAATAAAATTAGAAAAATAGAAAATTAAGCTAGAAAAATTTGAAAAATTCTGAAAAATCTAAAATATTATAAAAGACCTAGGAAAAATAAAAGTTTTAAAAATTTTGCCCAAATAAGCTGATTGGACCCAATAAGCAGTTTGAAAAGAGCTTATTTATAAGCAATACTTGACCATCTTGACCCAAACTTTGACTCAGTGTATATTTGACTCAGATATGCTTAATGGAACAGAGATTAGAACAAATAATTACAGTAACACAGATAAAGGACCAAAACAGATGGCAATAAGCAATATGGAGATAAGCAATAAGCTGAGCAGAATAGGCAATAAGCAAAACTCAATGGAAACAGTAACTAGGGGTATAATAGAACTCAAATAAACACTAAATCTCAGAATATGATAACCCAAACACAAATAAAGGCCTAAACTTAAAAACAGAACTTGGTTCAATGCACTAAAATGACAGGCTAAATAAGCAATTTTAACAAGCTGAGAAATGTAAACTTATGGGGGCAAAAGCTTCACTACACACTGGGTTCCTAGAAAAACAAACAAAACCAAATTTAAAACCTAATTAGAGCCTTAAAATTACCCTAGTTCAGCTGATGTTGGACCTGCAGCCCTGATATTTTTGACTTTTGAATTACAATCCTAGGTTTGACCTTTTCTAGATTTTATCAATCAGAACTTATCCTATGTGTAATGCTAAGATGCCTAATTACTTAATTAACTTCAATCCACCCTAAACCTAACAATATAGAGATTAACAGATGCACACTACTACTTAAGGCAAACAGAAATGACGTTTCTAACTTGTTTTGACTTTTGCTATTAAGGTGACTGATCTTGTAGCTTATATAACCTAAATGAACCTATAGTTACTGAAGTGTGCAGAAGATTAAACAAATAGGTACCATGAATATACCACAAACCATTAAGCCAAACACTCCTAATAATGGCTGAAGCAACTAAATGTGAACCAACTCAGTGCACAACCAAGCCAAACCACAATTACTACACTAAAAATAATATATCACACATAAGTTAATCAACTACACAGATCTTAAACTTAAATTTTAAAAGCAACACAGATCCAAGTTAAAGGCATATGATGAAACAATAAACTAGCAAACTAACCTAATGATGTAAACTACTAACCCCCAAGCAACATTATAACAATTAAACTCAATGAAACGGTAACAAACAACACATCACAGATCTATACTAGATTATACTAAGACTGCAATTTAAAACTTTGAAAATTAAAATAAGTACTTACAAACCACCTCTCAGCCAAACAGAGAGGTGCAATCCCACACAGCCTATCTTTGATAGGCTCTATTAAGCTCTGCTACCTCTATAACCAATAACAGGATCTGAATCACCATTTACTCACATGAACCCCAAACTTTTGACTTTTATTGAATGCGTGTATATTAGAATACTTGAATCTGAATTGCACAACAATGATTGCTAACACTAATATAAGCTAATGAAAATGGAATGAAAGATTAAAGACAGATTTGAAATCAGTAATAAGCTTGAGAATTTAAATGACAAGGAATTAATATGAAAACTCAAATTTCATTAAAACCAGGACAAATTACAACTTTGAAATATGAAATACAATTTAACTAAAAAAAACTGAGATTACACTAAATTATCACTTACTATATTAAACCTACTCCTACCCTAATCTATCTCTAAAATCTAACACCTCATCTGTAAGTGAGGAGGGAGGTATATATAGCCTGAGATGGGATGCCAGGTCACTGATCCACGACTCCCTGTGCTTCTTTGGGTCCTATCATAGCCATTAGATGCGTTTCCAGACACTTCCAATCAATTTAGACTCTTAGATTGATTTAGTGATGTGATTGATCATGCGTATTCTTTTCCATTGGTCCACGTATGCTCTTTTCATCCCCTGTCCTTGCTGTCAGCTTCTAGAAGCTCAATGATTGGGGTAATTATTATGAGGTGAGGTAATTTTGGTGAGGGTGAGTTAGGGTTCTTTGAATAGTGGTAATTTCTGGGTTGGTTTAGTTTTGGGGGGCAGGTAATATTTTTTGGTGTGTTTTATTTATTACGTTGACCGTGGGTAATGTTAACCGGGGTGGGTTTGTTTACCGGGTAAGATATTTAAAGGTAGTGGGCTTAGTTGTTTTGGGCCAAGAAAGGGTTTTGGGTTAGTTATATTTTTATGGATCCGATTTAGTGTTATGTAGTAGGATAGGTAATTTAAGAAGGACCAAAGTTGTATAAATCCGAATTTTAGATACCAATTCTGTAATTCTCTAACATTTCTCCCAAGGGTATTTCTTGACTTTTTTTGATAATTGAAGGTTAACTTCGACTTTTCTTCAATAATTTCTTTCAGGGACTAATTCCGTCATTATTTGAAAGTACAGGGACTAAAATTGCCAATTCTTCAAATCTTTCACCAGGGACCATTTATGCAACTTTATGAATTCCTGATGTTTTATTTTGATGATTTGAGCTTTCTTTGATCATTTTGCTTCCCCGGCTTCGGCTTTTGACCTTTTTCCATTCTCGTGCTCGTTTTTATCGGTTTTGGCCTTGTTTTTGTTCATTTTTCACATATCCGTACCTGCACATACACAAATACAAAAACATACATTCTCTTGGCATATTTGGTTAGTATTTGGTGTATTTGGTCTAATTTAAGGTTAAAAAGGATATGTGAATAAGCACACATCATGACACTAAAGCTAGAAAGTCAAAACCAATGAGAAATATAAAGAAGGATAAGACTTCACCAGCTAAAAGTGTTCCTAAGAAGAAAGTAGAAGACCACATGAAGAACTATAAGTCTGAGTTGAATAAAAGGAATCATACTTCAAATCCTAATTCACTTTGCAAAACATGTAATGAATGCTTAATTTCGAGTAATCATGATAAATGTGTTGAGAAATTTCTGAAGTCGTTTAACAAACCCCCAGTTAAGAAAGTTTGGAGAGCTAAACAAATTAGACAAATTTGGAAAGCAACAGGAAAACTGTTTGTTAATGCTGGTTATCAATGGAAGCCCACTAGAAGGAAGTTCACTTTAGGAGAGTAGTGCCCTTTAACTAGGATGACTAACTCTAAAGTAGTGCCCATTAAGAAATGGAAGCCAACTGGTAGAACTTTCCCTTTAGAGACCTAATGTCCCTCAACTAGGCCCCTTGCTTCGACTAGTGAATCTTCCACCATTGAAACGAATGAACCTAAGGTCTCAGTTGCTCCATAATTTGTTTGCTTTAACCAACTGGAACCCAACTTAAATTGGGGATCTGGCACTCCAAATTCTCTTCTCTCGTCTGTTTTCACATACAGGTCGTACAGATCGTTCTTTGGCATTTGGACTCAGGCTACTCATTACATATGAATGGGGATTGCTTAGAGCTCAAGAATTTTGTGAACTTGTTTATCGGGACAGTTATAATTCGGGAATGACCATTTTTGGGCAATTATGGGTTAAGGAGATTATGTATTTTGGTGACAGTGTAATCTCCAGGGTATTCTACGTCGAAGGACTTGGTCATAATTTGTTGCTGATTGGTCAATTCTGTGATTCTGATCTAGAATTTGCTCTCTGTAAACATTCATGCTTCTTCAGTAAAATTGGATGGTGTTGATCTTCTTAAAATCAATTGTGGCACTAACCTGTACACTATCTCCATTTGAAGACATGATGCGGCCTTCTCCTTCTTGCTTGCAGTCTATGTCCTCAAAGAACAAATCGTGGCTATGGCACCAACATTCAAATCACTTGAACTTTGGTACCATCAATGATTTTTCTTGCAAGGATTTTGTATGTAGTCTGCCCAGATCAAAGTGTGAAAAAGATCATCTTTGTTCGGCTTGTCAACTGGGCAAAAGCACGAAGCATACACACAAACCCAAAACTGTCAATACCATCATGGAAGTTCTTCACACCCTTCACATGGATCTATGCGGACCAATGAAAATGCAAAGTATTAATGGGAAGAAGTGTGTTCTTGTGATAGTTGTCGACTATTTTTGGTTTACATGGGTGAAGTTTTTGACAACCAAGGACGTGAATCCAGAGGTTATCATCAAACTCATTAAACAGCTACAAGTATGACTCAACAAAACCATCAAAATCATCCGCATACACAACGAAAATGAGTTTGTTAATAAACGACTCGTTCAATTTTACAAAAGTATTGGCATCACCTACTTGAAAAATGTTCCACACTCTGTTCAGTAGAGCGGCGTTGTTAAAAGATGAAACCGTACTCTAGTAGAAGCTGCACGAACCATGCTAATATTTTCCAAGGCACCGATGTTCCTCTGGGCGGAAGCAATTACTATAGCTTGTTACACCCAAAACCGATACTTGATACATACTCTTCACGACAAAACTCCATATGAGCTGATTCATGATTGCAGGGGATACCGAATCTACAACATACAAACCCGATAAATCTTGAAAACCTTTCACGTCACATTCGTTGAGCTGACTGAGCAAATGGCTCCTGTACACATCAGTGCAGGACCTGTGTTTAAACTTTTGTCTCCTGAACCAATTAGTTCAGGTCTTGTACAACATCCCACTCCTGCAGTATCTTTTGTACTAACTACAAATGAGATCTTGAAGATCTTGTTTGACCCAATGATTGTTGAATACTTTGAGACACCTACTGATGATACACTGACACCACCAGCTGCCGCTGCTCCAGTTCTATACAACTTAAATGGTCCATCAATGTCTACTTGACTTGATCAAGATGCTCCATCTGCAAGTTATTCACCATCATCGTCAAATCTTCAATCTCCTTCAGTACATCAAGGCACTGCAGACAACAATTCTTTTGAAGTGAATTCATTTGCTCCTCCTGATGTGGCTTCGTTCGATATCATACTTGCTCCTGAATCTTCACCAAAGGCATTTTCTTCAGGAGATCTTTACATGGCTACATCAGTTCCCTACCTTCAACCACATGAGTTTCTCTGATAATGGACCAATTATCATCCGATTGAGAAAGTTATTGGGAATCCTTGTCAACCCGTGTCCACACGAAGGAAACTTGTCACATATGCCTTGTGGTGCTTTTATAATTCTGTACTATCCAAAGTCGAACCCAAATATTTCAAGACTGCTATCCCTAAAGACTATTGGGTTAATGCGATGCAAGAAGAAGTTCGCAAGTTCGATCGACTTGAAGTATGTGAATTGGTACTACCTCCACACTGTGCAATGATTATAGCTCTTAAGAGGATCTTCAAAGTGAAACTTGATGAGCATGATGTCGTTCTGAAAACATGGCAAGGCTTGTTGCTAAGGGATATCGTCTACAGGAAAGCATTGATTTAGAGGAATCTTTCGCTCTGGTTGGTCGTATTGAAGCTATCAAAATGTTTCTCGCCAATGTTGCAAGTCAGAACATGACAGTCTATCAAATGGATGTGATAATTGCATTTCTTAATGACGAGCTGAATGAAGTTCTTCAATTCAGTCAACCTAAAATATTTGTGGATCTTGATTGTCCGACCCATGTCTATCATCTGAAAAGGGCTCTCTATGGTGTAAAGCAGGCGCCTAGGACATGGTTTGATGCACTGTCAAAGTTTCTCCTGGCAATCGGAATCTCCAAAGGTGTGGTGGGACATGTTGAGTAAAGGGTAATGGAACTTTACTTCGTGAGGACAGAATTTCAGGTGGAAGATTTCTTCACTAAGGCTCTCTTAAGAGAACGGTTTCAATTTATTCTCCAGCGCCTTGGAATGAAGAGTCTTACGCCAGGATCACTCATACATCTTCAGGAAGAGAATGAGGAGTAATGGGTTTTGCTTCACATATCCTTTGTACATAGCTTAAAACAAAAAGAAAATAGAAAAATATAAAACCTATAAAAACCATAAAAATCTGAAAAATTATAAAAATCCAAAAATATTCTTCTCGCGACATGTCTCTTGTGTAATCAATATTATGTACGTTTCTAGAAATGTCATTCAATAATGACACGGAATCATACATATGCTTGAGCAAGAGTTTTTCTTTTTCAAATAATGTTTTTCTAAAACATGTCGTTTCTCCAAACTTTCTTAAATTTAATGGCTTGCAGTCATTTCAGGCAGTAACCCGGACTTAAAATTATGGCTTGCAGTCATTTCAGGCTGCAACCCAGACTTAAAATTATGGCTTGCAGTCATTTCAGGCTGCAACCCAGACTTAAAATTATGGCTTGCTATTACTTTAGATAGCAACCCGCTTTTCTAAATGGGGAAAACTCGTCGCCAAAATGACGGTTGTTCTTCTTACTGGGTGAAGTTCACCCGGGCATGGATTACTTTATATCCATGTTTCATCGACTTGATGTACGTTTCAGTGCATTATTTCTTGTATAAGAAGAGAAGTCTCCTTTACACCACAAATACCTTCCCTTCAATGATTCTTCGGGAAAGTATTTGTTCTAAACTTGGTGGTACCATGATTTTTGAAAATCACTCAAACTTGAAATTTTATATAAAATTTGCCACTCAATCGATGTTGAATGATTAATCTTGTGAGTAAAATGATAAATTGAAAATGGGTCATCGATTGAGGGGGAGAATGATTTCAAAAACTCTATATCATCAAAACAAGATCTTTGTACATAAAAAGCAGTAAATGAAATGTGATTGTTATGTGTTAGAATATGAATTTTTCATGAGTTTCTCGTTAAACTCTAAATCATTTATAAACTCATCATTTCTAACACATAACATGTTCCCTCAAGGATTGAGGGGGAGCAAATGTAACGTCTCATAATCAGTCATTCTTAAAACTGACCACATTTTTCTCCTAAAATCTTTGAACCTATTTAAATCACTTGGGATCACAAATCTCAAATGGTTTGAAATTTTTGATCGGGGGAGAAAATGTGATTGAAATATGAAATCTGATTAAAAATGTGATGTTTTGGACTTAATTGTAAGCTCTTTCATATGTGATAAACTCTTTTGTATATCAATGCACATATTGGGGGGGGGGGGGGGGGGGGGGAGCAAATGATTTGTGGTGACAAAAAGGATATGGCATCTTATGTGAGTGCATCTCAGACTTGACCAATGAATTGACGAAACAATAATTGTCATCAATCGAAAAGACTAGTCCTGGACGGGTAATAACTTCAAGCTGGTCTATCCAGTGATGTAAGCGTGTCTCGAAAAGGACTTGTCTTAGTAGAATGTACCATTTCGATAAATCTTTTGTGAACTTGACCAGGCCGGGTAATAATTTCAAGCTAGTTTATTTAGTGATGTGATGCGTGGGAATCGCACCTTGCTTTACCTCTCGAGGGATCTCGAGAAGCTTACAACCCCCACCAGGCAGTGTACCTGATCGTTGTAGTATAGTATAGTGACAAGTACCGGGGGATTGATCGTTCAGCTTAGGAATAGTGTCGCTAGGATTAGAAAACCTAATTACTAGTTCTAAAGATGAGGGATGATTATTTTTGTGTTTTTATATTTTTATGAAAGCAACTAAAATCTCGGTTTTTGAAGGAGTGGGCGGAATTAGTTGCTACTCAACTAACCCAAAACTAATATATAATCAAAATAAAATACTGAAAATGAAATTAAACTAAGGTTGTGAGCAGTAATTGGAGAAATTGTGTTTACTTAGACTTCACTACTCCCTAGACATCTTTTACACGTTAATTACTTGTTATACTTGTATGGATGACGGATTGTATTCCTTAATACCGTTCATGGGGTGGCATACATAACTCCCCAACTCTATGAGCTCTTATCTCCTCCTACACCATGACCCAGCACAACTATAGGGATTGTAAACAGTGGCTCATGCATTAAATACACCCAATAAAGACCTAGTACGCCTCGGTTCATGTTTCTTAAGACTTTCAAGCATGTTACCATTTGGAGATCTGCCAGTTTTCTTAAGCCTAACATATAAATCATTCATCCAAGAACAAGAATAAACAAGTAATCAACACATAATCAACATCTAGGTTTCATTAGATCTAAGCAAACACAAGAGAGATCTAGCCTAGCATAATTGAATTGAGACAAGAACAAGATATAAACAACCAACACATAGACATATTGATTGAATTAGAAGAACACTTATCTCAATTATAATGCAAGGTATCAAGGGTTTGGAACCCTTGAAAAACCTGTAAAAAAAGGCACCAAATTCGTCTTTAGGGTTTCACCAAAACTTCTCCCCTTTTTTTAATGAAAAAACTAGAAAACTATATATAGGAAAACTGGGCTGACGGCGTCAAGACAAGCATGTGACGCCGTCACCTCGCCGCCAAATACTTCCTCGGACGGCCTTGATCTACTTATGACGGCCTATGTGACACCGTCACCACCTACGGTATTTTATTCTTGGGACTTTGACGCCGTCAGGATGGATTTTGACGCCGTCATCAACTACGGTGTTTTATTCTTGATGTCTGACGCCGTCAGGGTGTAACTCTTGACGCCGTCACCTAGTGTCTTCAGCATGGAAAATTGATACTTTGCCGTTTTCTTCACTTTTATGCTCCAAAAACGTCCAAAATGGCTTCTTTTCCAGAATTCACTCTCCAAACACCTAAAATCACAAAAGGAACGATTTAGGGCAATATTTGATCAAATAAAGTCGGATTCGGGCTTAAATGACCCCCTAAAAACGGATCATTTTTCGCCTCATCATATACCCTTACACTTGAGATTTGCTTGTCCTCAAGCAAATGAGCTTTTATTCTACTCAAAAGACAAGTTAGGGGTCATTTAACACTAATATAAAAGTAATTACAACAAATAATCGTTCCACTAAAGACCAATAGGCAAGCACGGAGGTTATACACAAGCACCTCACAAATAGTGTTTAGATACTCACATCTCTCGGGTGTAATAAAGTAATATAACATTATGGAAATGGAAGATATCTCTCACTACCTGTCATAGCAAAATAGATTACCATAGGCTTGGGAAAGGATCAAACCTCCACCACATGGCGTAAGCACCTAGGATAAACTATCAAAGAGGTCTTTTAAAGAGTTGTAACGTTAGGTATAGGGATATGAATTACACGGTTTTGTTGGATAAAGGAAGTTTTACTGGTGGCGAGTTAACAATCTTGGTAATTACATGTACAAGATGGCGTTGCTAAGCCAAGACTAGACTCGACTTAAGCTATTAAATGAAAAATAACAAAAATATAAAATGAACATAGAATAAAAAGGGATGGTAGTCCGTATGTTTTTTCTCTTTTTTTTTTTTTTTTTTATTTCTATTTTTTTTCTTTTTCTTGTTTTTTCGATTTTTTTTTTTTTTTTTTTTTTTTTTTTGCATACACTCGTACCCTACCATCCGAAATAATACATCATAGGGGTATGAGCATTCCCCTTACACTTGAATTTTTACATACTTTACATTTAACTATTCTAATGACTCGAATTAAGAAAATCAAAACACTTGGAGCACTTTTAAGATTAACGTACATATGGGGGTAATAATATTATGTTCTTCCCCATTACTCCATAAAATAAGTACTTACCCATGAGTCCCAATCGTCCCAAAACAATATGTACAAGGATATTACTCGACTTAGCAACCATGTAATCAATTAGAAAGTTAACTTAGGATTTAACAAATAACAATAATGCACTAAAAATGAGCGCATACACGGAAGGCTAAGGCGATTTGGTTGTACATTTAAGTGGGGTGTAACAAATTCTTCCTTTAAGTAAAATGCTTAAAGTTAGAAACGAAAAGATAGGCTCGGAGGGGTGTACTAGGGGTTTCGTGTACTAAAAATGAGTACAACGCTAAGGGTGTGGGAAAAATTAGTTGACTTAACTAGCCAAGTAATATGACTTAAATGGTCAAGTAATTATAATACGGGTTTAACACAAGGGTGATCCTAATGCCTCTTATCATGTAGTAAATCCTACCACACGAATGTAGTCTCACTAGCGGTCTCGGGATGCATCACTAATGCAAGTTCTAGAATCTAAAAGCTACCGGTACACTCATAAGCACTAATAGTAAATGCTTTTCCTATCAAATCTAAAGGCGAACCTCACATTTTTGGTGGAAAATTTTTCTGAATATACGGTTATGTGCTAGTCATACAACCTCCTATCCATGAGACGCTTGCTATGGCTAAAGTTTCACTCCTAAATGTTGTAAAAAATTTTAAATTTGGCGCTAAAATTGCACTAACAAGTATTTCTCGTAGTTTTATTACACATCTACTATCAAACAAAACAAACTCAAGCGAAAGTGCATATGTAAGGTATCATCTTTTTACCCTCCCCTTACACTTAAGATGAACATTGTCCCCAATGTTCAAGTAAAGAATGTAAAAGTGAAAAAGTAAAGAGAATGAAATCAAATATTCCCCTGATTCGCTCGGTATGGATTTTAGGTTGACCAGGTTAAATCTTCTTCCAAGAAAACGAACAATCAAAGCTTCCCTTCCAGAATATAAATCATCTCCTTGTCAAACATAACCTGTAGAACCTGACAACAATACACAAGACAACCTCGCGTAAAATCGGCGGCATCCTATATAAGTTACTAAATCCTAGAAAACAAAGTAAGATATAATGCTTGTGGAATGAAGTTTGCAGATTTCCTGGAGATTATAAAACTTAATAATTCACAAAAACCATAAGACTCCGTTAGAAAAACAAAACCGATAAAATTTCCAGATTTTTAACTCCTGACGCCGTCAGAATGGACCTGCAGAAATTCTTATGTTAAGTTTCCGGAAAATTTCTGGAAAAACTTCGTCCTACTTCCTGGAAAATCCTGCAAAACTTCATTATGACTCAATACAAGCATTTGACTCTAACAAATACGAATATACATGTTCTTTTAATATTGTGGAGAATCATGATCGGGGTGTTTCTTGAAAACATATTTGGGGTTTCCCCTTACACTTATCTTTTGCAAAAATACCTTTAGGTTGGAGTTAAGACTAGGCCAAACAACATAATAAAGTATTTCCACATTTTAATTGAGAAACATGATCAACCAACAATAAAAATAAAACATGCATACGGAAGCAAGTAACAATCAAACAAATAAAATCACACAAAACATGGGTTGCCTCCCAAGAAGCGCTTTTCTTTATTTACGAGTCTTGTAGCTAGACTCAAAGTCATGGGTTACTACGTGATCTCATCATTTGTTCCACTCTCTAGGTCGTCTTCTAAACTAGTATCGCTTTCATAGTGCAAGTACTTTGGATCTTCGAATTCGAAAACATCTTGTCGATACTTAGAACCAAGCTTACTAACATTCTTAAAGAATCCACATGATAAATCAGAAATATTCCTACACCCTCTCCTAACATCTTCATCACACAAGATAAGTTGGGAGCTCATCATATCAAGCCCGTCACAATCTATTCCCTTAAGGTCTTTTCTCTTGTATGGCGTTTGGTATGAAATCCTCCTAATCCTATCAGTGAAGGTCATGATTCCGTTCAAGTCATCCACTATCAAATTAGTGATTTCACAAAAGGGTGCTCCAAAGACGACTTGTGATAACCTAGGGTCGACATAGTCCTTGATGTTATCTACAATTGTGAATTCCATAGGGAATGCCATATTTCCTACAAACACCTGGATTTCATGATCCTTACCAACCACTTTCTCTCCTTTGTAAATCATCCCCCATCTGCAGATATTGTTATAGTGAAACAATGACATAAAATTCTTTGGCAGGAATACATTAATGTATATGTTATCGAAGTACTTATGACCGATCATGCAGGGGATTTTGAGATTATCCGAATCACATCGTCTTATCTTCCCCAACTCTCCATCCTTTGGCCCATATAGATTCCCCTCAAGAGATGGACGATACTCGTACACCTCCTCACTATCCCTACGAAAGATTACCTTCCTAACACCATTGGTGAGTACTACACTACCATCTTTCTCATCAAGGATTGCTCCTGATTCATTGATAAATGGTATCCCAAGGACAAGGTGGGTTAACGTTTGATTGGTGAAAGGGTCCACGTCATCAACCACGGTGAGGTCAGTACTGTAAACAAGCTCTCCAATCCTAATTGATAAATTTTCTATTACTCTCTTGCACGCAACGTGCTCTGGGAAGGTTTTGTGGTATAGGGAGAGGGGGATTATGTTGACTGGGAAGCTAGGATCTATATGACTAGCGGTTAAGAGCTTTTCCTTAATGGTACAGGGGATTTTGAAAACTTTAGGGTTACTTTCCTTAGTATGATTGTTACCCATACTAATAACATCCTCCATTTTTCTCTCGGGTTCTTCTATAATAGATTTACCCAAAATGGTTGGATCTTTCTCGTGCTCTTCCGATTTCTCTTTCCTTTCATCCGGTTTGTCGGATTCTTGCGCGGTGTATTGCTCGGGTGAGTTGGTAGGTTTTCTTGCCAAATCATGGTCAACCCTTGAGGTCTCATCTTTCGCTGTCTGACGGAATTTGTTAGGTTGTTGTTGGGTTGGGTCGGGTGTTGAAGCAGATATCGTGGTGATGGTGTTTACGAAGTGGATTGGTCCAGGGGGGTTGACAGGTTCTTTTCCGTTAGGAGACAGATGTTTGAATAGCTTGCTAGGACTTTTTATTTTTACAGGGGAAGCTGGTGGACTCATGATGGTAGCAGATTTAACCTCATTAACGGGAATGGGCCTATTATCAATATGCTCTTTGATAGCAGTCAACAGATTACGAATCTTGTTGTTTACATCATCCTGCTGTTGTTTAAATTTGGCCTCGAGCGTAGCGAGCTGTAGTTCTTGAGAGAGAATGAATTTCTTTAAAGTATCTTCACAGCTTTGCCTAGGAGTGCCTTGTGATGGAAAATGCTCGGACCAAGTGAGTGGTGAGGAGTCATTGAAGGATACGCTTCGCGTTTGGTACCCTCTAAAATCAGGTTTATCCTTCCATGCCTCATAGGCTTTGGCAGAAGTTCGAGGACCCTGACCTATGTGCGATGATGTGAATTCGTTATAAGCACGTTTTGGAAGTTCCATGCAGTTATAGGTCTCATGAGGGCCATTGCATAGTTTGCATGTAGAAGCGGTTCTGCTTACTTGGCTTGAAGGTTTATGGGCTTCGTAGGATTTCATGAGAGACTTGACTCGACCTTCAAGTTCCATGATCCTATGGTCGGGAGTGCTAGAATTGTTCGAAGGCAAAGATATTGCCTTGACCGTTTCATTCAAGTCACGGGGATCATTCCAACTTTCGTTGTCATAGAGAGCAAGATCTTCTATGAGTTCCCATGATTGTTCCGCACTAAGATCACCTAGCTTACCACCGGCCGATTGGTCAATGGTTCGCCTCGTGGAGATGTCGATATGGTCATAGAAGATTTGGACTTGGAGCCAAAGATCTATGCCATGATGAGGGACTTTTTGGAGTAAGTCCTTGAAACGAGTCCATGCTTCATAAAGAGATTCATTTTGACATTGTTGAAACATCAAGATGTCATTCCTAAGCTTAGTAGTTCTCCCCGGTGGGAAAAATTGAGCAAGGAAACGAGTGGTGAGATCATCCCATGTGGTGATGGATCCCGCGGGTAAACGCTCAAGCCATTGACTAGCTTGACCCCGTAGAGAGAATTGGAATAGGCGTAAACGGGTAGTCTCTCTAGTTTCAACACCTAGGTCTATGGAATCTACGATTTTGAGAAAGTCCTTAAGATGTTGGTTTGGATCTTCGGAACGAAGTCCATGGAATGCACATCCGCTTTGCACCAACCGGATGGTGTCGGATCGCAAGGGGGTAACATTGGCTCCGGTGAGCTCAATGGTGTTTCGGTAGCCTTGATGGCTAGGTCGGGAGTACTCTCCTAAGGTTCGGGGCCTAAGGGGTTCTAGTGGTGGGTTTTGTTGTGGTGGGATGATGGGTTCAAAGATGTTACCACCTTCCATGATGTCGGATGGTAAAGAGTTACGAACAAAGGCACGAAGAAATAAGATAGACTAAAGAAGACCTAAAAATAAAAATAAAATCTTACTAGAAAGGAATCTAGCAAGTAGACCTAATAAAAAGAAATCCTAACCTAGACAATAACTATTCCCCAAGCTGCGGCGCCAAAAACTTGATGCGTGGGAATCGCACCTTGCTTTACCTCTCGAGGGATCTCGAGAAGCTTAAAACCCCCCACCAGGCAGTGTTCCTGATCGTTGTAGTATAGTATAGTGACAAGTACCGGGGGATTGATCGTTCAGCTTAGGAATAGTGTCGCTAGGATTAGAAAACCTAATTACTAGTTCTAAAGATGAGGGATGATTATTTTTGTGTTTTTATATTTTTATGAAAGCAAGTAAAATCTCGGTTTTTGAAGGAGTGGGCGGAATCAGTTGCTACTCAACTAACCCAAAACTAATATATAATCAAAATAAAATACTGAAAATGAAATTAAACTAAATTATACTAGGGTTGTGAGCAGTAATTGGAGAAATTGTGTTTACTTAGACTTCACTACTCCCTAGACATCTTTTACACGTTAATTACTTGTTATACTTGTATGGATGACGGATTGTATTCCTTAATACCATTCGTGGGGTGGCATACATAACTCCCCAACTCTATGAGCTCTTATCTCCTCCTACACCATGACCCAGCACAACTATAGGGATTGTAAACAGTGGCTCATGCATTAAATACAACCAATAAAGACCTAGTACGCCTCGGTTCATGTTTCTTAAGATGTTCAAGCATGTTACCATTTGGAGATCTGCCAGTTTTCTTAAGCCAAACATATAAATCATTCATCCAAGAACAAGAATAAACAAGTAATCAACACATAATCAACATCTAGGTTTCATTAGATCTAAGCAAACACAAGAGAGATCTACCCTAGCATAATTGAATTGAGACAAGAACAAGATATAAACAACCAACACATAGACATCTTGATTGAATTAGAAGAACACTTATCTCAATTACAATGCAAGGTATCAAGGGTTTGGAACCCTTGAAAAACCTGTAAAAGAGGCACCAAATTCATCTTTAGGGTTTCACCAAAACTTCTCCCCTTTTTTTAATGAAAAAACTAGAAAACTATATATAGGAAAACTGGGCTGACGGCGTCAAGACAAGCATGTGACGCCGTCACCTCGCCGCCAAATACTTCCTCGGACGGCCTTGATCTACTTATGACGGCCTATGTGACGCCGTCACCACCTACGGTATTTTATTCTTGGGACTTTGACGCCGTCAGGATGGATTTTGACGCCGTCATCAACTACGGTGTTTTATTCTTGATGTCTGACGCCGTCAGGGTGTAACTCTTGACACCGTCACCTAGTGTCTTCAGCATGGAAAATTGATACTTTGCCGTTTTCTTCACTTTTATGCTCCAAAAACGTCCAAAATGGCTTCTTTTCCAGAATTCACTCTCCAAACACCTAAAATCACAAAAGGAACGATTTAGGGCAATATTTGATCAAATAAAGTCGGATTCGGGCTTAAATGACCCCCTAAAAATGGATCATTTTTCGCCTCATCATGATGTAAGCGTGTCTCGAATCGGTCATGTTCACTTAAGGTGAATCAATTCAAAAAGTGCAACTCACCCCGACATGTGCAAATTTCTAAAAAAAAACATATGAGCACATGTTAAGGGGGAGCATTTGAAAATGATAAAACTCTCAACGTGTTAACAAAATGTATTTCTTAAATCATAAACACATTGAGAGAATTTTCAATGATTTGGTGTATGGCAACATAGGATAGTCATAAAGTTATAAAGTGGCTAAGGTTAGGAAAACCGTCCTATGATCCGCCAGAGCCGGAGGGATCTACCTAAGTACAATACCCTCTAGTTAGAGTAGAAGTCCTTAGGAATGATTTAAAAAAGGAGAAATGTGAGAATGGAGAAAGAAGGGGTTGAAGAATTAAAAAGAAATGAAATGAGAAAGGGTGAAAAGAAAAAGCCCTCCAATTATTCAACCTTAGGGCAGAAACCGGGTTCAACTTATTTGCTACTGGTGGTTACCAAGGTAACATCGGTATTGAAGAAAAGACGTCATGGACCCAGTGACGCACTGCACTAAACCTTCTTGCCACTCAAGTTCTCTTAAAAGGACTTGTTTCATTCTCACTGGGAACCGGTGTAATCTATCAACGTATCTCTTAGAGATGGTTGATATTGAAGCAGGAGACCTCTCCCTAGTCTCCGCATAGGAAAACCAAATCTAGCACTTATCGAGTCTAGAGCCTCGAGATGCATAAAGATCTCATAGGAACACTTGATTCTTCTACACTGGTTGTTCAACATTAAGGACACTAGCTGTAATATTTTGAGTCCTTCACAGATCTTAGCAATCTGCCAAGAACATTTATGAGGGAATATACATATGTAATTCCCAGTGACTGAGTGGAAATTCCTGCCATGGTTAACATCAAACAGCCCTGAAAGCAGGTCGCTTTGGTAATTCCTTGTGAATTACGCTTAGTGGTCACGGCGGTTACCAATGGTCTACAGTCGTGGAGTGAACTCCAGCGACTCACCCAGTCGTTGATTTACTTAGGTAGATCGTGTAACTCCTTTCAGGGGTTGCCGATTGGGAACGGTCTTGGTAAGGGTTAGAAGGAGTCTTCACACTATGCTGTTGACGATATCTAATTCCAAACCTGTAAGTACCGGTTGATTTATTGCTAACTGTTTGCTTGCAGGAAATTATGATGGTTGTAGTTGATTACTGAAAAGATGCAGATCCATCAGCACATGCTCACCCTTCGTCATCATACTCAAGGAAATCATGATCATTGAATGAGCCTCAACCATCGCTTCCACAACTCTGATGCAGAAGATCATGATCCTGAAAAGTGTGAGCATGTCGATACTAAGATGTCTACGTCACATGAAGATGATATTGCACAAAGATGACTTGGAGACATTCATTTGGATGATACACTCAAAGCAAAGTCAAAGATCATCCAACACATAAAACAAGTCATCCAATGTCCACTGCTGGAAGCACAAAGATTAATGACTATGAAGAATCACTGACTATGAACTACGAAGATTCAAGTTGAAGAATAGAATGCTAGAATTCAATTTGTATTTTCCGGGGTGACCTCCCTTAGGGGGGAGATTGTTAGGAATATAAATATTCACGTGAAAGGCTCGGTGATGAGGCGAAAAATGAACCGTTTTTAGGGGGTCATTTAAGCCCGGAATTGAATTTATTTGATCAAATATTACCCTAAATTGTTCCTTTTGTGATTTTAGGTACTTTTGGGAGTGAATTCTGGAAAAGGAAGCATTTTGGACGTTTTTGGAGCATAAAAGTGAAGAAAATGGCAAAGACTTAATTTTCCATGCTGAGAACAGTACCTGACGGCGTCAAGAAGGAAATTGTGACGGCGTCAGGAGTAAAATCCATGACGACCCAGTGAAAAACTGAAGGCATCAAGAGAAGGGCGTCAAGAGTTATTTTGGTGACAGCCTGCAATTGGAATACACGTTACGGCGTCAAACCCAGATCTAGGTAGTCCGAGAATTTATTTGGCGGCTAGATGACGGCGTCAGACATTTACTCTTGACGCCGTCACCTCACAAAATCTATATATACTTTTCTATTTTTCATTCATAATAGAGGAACTTGTGTGGAGAATACTAGGGTCGAACCTAATAAACCCTAGGTCATTTGTAACAGTATTTTCAAGGGTTTTCACCCCTTGAAACCTTTCATGTTCAATTAAGATAAGTCCTCTTTCAATTCATTCAATATGTCTATGTGTTGTTTGAATATATCTTATGCTTGTCTTGATTTTAACATGCTAGGCTAGATCTTTCATGTGTTTGCTTAGATGTAATGAAACCTAGATGTTGATTATAGGTTGATTGCTTGTTTATAGTTGTAATGGATGAATGATTTCAATGTTAGGCTTAAGAAAACTGGCAGATCTCCATTGTGTAACTTGCTTGAACGTCTTAAGAAACATGAACCGATGTGTACTAGGTTTTTATGATTGTATTTAATGTATGAGCGAATTCTAGTGATCCCATGTTAGGAGCTTCTTAGCCGGCTCGACATAGAAGTGAAGTAGGAGCTTATAGGATTGGGGAAGTAAGTACGCCACCCCATGAACGGTATTAAGGAATAAAATCCGTCATCCACGCAATTGTAACAAGTAATTAACCTGTAAAAGATATCTAGGGAGTAGTGAAATCTAAGTAAACACAATTCTCCCATATATTGCTCACACCACTATCTTAATTTAGTTTATTTTCATTTTTAGTATTTTATTTTGATTGCATCTTTAGTTATTGGGTTAGTTGATTAGCAACTAATTCCGCCCAACTCCTTCAAAACCGAGATTTTACTTGCTTTTATAAAAACCTAAAAATACACAAAGAATCATCCCTCATCTCTAGACCTAGTCTTTAGGTTTTCTAATCCTAGCGACACTATTCCCAAGTTGAACGATCAATCCCCCGGTACTTGTCACTATACTATACTACAACGATCAGGTACACTGCCTGGTGGGGGTTGTAAGCTTCTCGAGATCCCTCGAGAGGTAAAGCCTGGTGCAATTCCCACGCATCAAGTTTTTGGCGCCGCTGCCGGGGAATAGTTATTGTCTAGGTTAGGATCTCTTTTTATTAGGTCTACTTGCTATATTCCTTTCTAGTATGATTTTTTTTTAGGTTCTCTTTAGTCTATCTTATTTCTTCGTGTTTTTGTTCGTAACTCATTACCATCCGACATCATGGAAGATGGTAACATCTTTGAACCCATCAACCAACCACAAAATTCACCCACTCCAAATGACATCTTGATGTTTAAACAACATGAAGATAAACATATCTATGATGCATGGGCTCGTTTTAAATATTTACTCCGAAAAGTCCCTCATCATAATTTCGATCTGTGGTCCCAAATTGAAATATTTTACCATCGTGTCAACCACTATACCAAAATGGACATTGACCATACCGCAGATGGGGACCTTTGGAAATTAAGTGCTGATGAAGCATGGGAAGCCATAGAGAATTGTGCCATACTTGCCAAAAAAATGGACAACCCAACAAATGTTGTTACGGATCAATTGATAGCAAGTTTAAGGGAACAAGCAAGAAGATTGTTTGGGGATAAACCTATAGATGAGATAACTGGGTGCACAGGGTGGTTTGATTTCACCACAATACAAGCTGAGCACATTGGTAATGTTGATAAGATGGAGGATAGAGTTGAAAATTTAAGCCCACCAAGTACCCCACAAGTCCTACCATCATTTGAAGCATACACACCGCCCGTGACTTATTCAGATGAAGTAGATGAGACTTTAGGAGTCCCAATAGAGGTAGAACCCTTGTACCAAAAACCACTAGAGGATATAGGTTTGAATACTTCTAGTGATAACCTTACTCTTAGTTCTAGAGAATTACCTAGTGTTGATGAACCGGAACCTCAATCTTCACATAACTTTCCATCCTTAGATATACATCTAGGAGACAAAAGAGGAGCCGACCCACCCATCAACCCATATAGTCCGGGTAGTCTTAGGATAAAGGTAGTGGACTCTAAGCTTTGTATAGAGGAAGCTAATATAGGAGTGGAAAATGACCTTACATGCTTACATCACCCATTTATAATTGATCACAAGAAACATTATGAGTTTAAACCGGGTTTATTAGGTCAAGATGGATCCCTAACTAGTAGTCTCTTGAAGTTGATAGAAAATGATCCCTTTCTAGGAGAAAATCATAATCCACCCATTAACCCGATTGAATTTGGTAAGGTTATGATGATAGGAGCACACCCCTTTGAGCATATAATTCATCCACCACACTTTCCTCACGAGGCATATTTCCACCCTAAGGGTGTGTATCGCTTCTTTCACCCGCACTTAATTCAAATTGTAGGGAAAACCTCCCCTATTTCCGTTAATTAAGGATAGAGTCAGGCTCGTGACTCGAACAAAAACAAGCACTTATTGGGAGGCAACCCAAGCTTTATTTATTTATTTATTTATTTGATTGTTATTTGTTTCCGTATGCGTGCTTTATTTTTATTGTTGGTAGATCAAGTTTCAAACTAAAATGGTGAAAATACTTTGCTTTGTTGTTTGGCTTAGTCTTAACTTCATCCAAAGGTATTTCGCAAAAGATAAGTGTAAGGGGAAACCCCAAATACGTTTTTAAGAAACAAACTCGATCATGATTCTCCACAATATTAAGTAAACATGTATATTCGTATTTGGTAGAGTCAAATGCTTGTATCAAGTCATGATGATGTTTTGCAGGATTTTCCAGGAAGTAGGACGAAGTTTTTCCAGAAATTTTCCGGAAACTTAACATAAGAATTTCTGCAGGTCACTTCTGACGGCGTCACGAGTTTACTCTTGACGGCGTCATGTGTAAAATTCTGGAAATTTTGCTAGTTTTGTTTTTCTAACGGAGTCTTAAAGTTTTTGTTGAATCTTTAGTTTCATAATCTCCAGGAAATCTGCAAACATCATTCCACAAGCATTATATCTTATTTTGTTTTCTAGGATTTGTTAACATATATAGATTGCCGCCGATTTTACGCGAGGTTGCCTTGTTTGTTTTCTCAGATTTTACAGGTTATGTATGACAAGAAGCTGATTTATATTCTGGGAGGGAAGCTTTGATTGTTCATTTTCTTGGAGGAAGATCTAACCTGGCCACCTTATTATCCATACCGAGCAAATCAGGGGAGTATTTGATTTCATTCGTTTTACTTATTTCACTTTTACATTCTTTAATTGAACATTGGGGACAATGTTCATCCTAAGTGTAAGGGGAGGGTAAAATGATGATACCTTACAGATACACTTTCGCTTGAGTTTGTTTGATAGTAGATGTGTAATAAAACTATGAGAAATACTTGTTAGTGCAATTTTAGTGCCAAATTTAAAATTTTTTACAACATTTAGGAGTGAAACTTTAGCCATAGCAAGCGTCTCATGGATAGGAGATTGTATGACTAGCACAAAACCATACTATTCAGAAAAATTTTCCACCCAAATATGTGAGGTTCGCCTTTAGATTTGATAGGAAAAGCATTTACTATTAGTGCTTATGAGTGTACCGGTAGCATTTAGATTCTAGAACTTGCGTTAGTGATGCATCCCAAGACCGCTAGTGAGACTACATACGTGTAGTAGGATTTACTACATGATAAGAGGCATTAGGATCACCCTTGTGTTAAACCCGTATCATAATTACTTGACCATTTAAGTCATATTACTTGGCTAGTTAAGTCAATTAATTTTTCCTACACCCTTAGCGTTGTACTCATTTTTAGTACACGAAACCCCTAGTACACCCCTCCGAGCCTATCTTTTCGTTTCTAACTTTATGCATCTTACTTAAAAGAAGAATTTGTTACACCCCACTTAAATGTACACCCAAATCGCCTTAGCCTTCCGTGTATGCACTCATCTTTTGTGCATTATTGTTATTTGTTAAACCCTTAGTTGATTACATGGTTGCTAAGTCGAGTCATATCCTTGTACATATTGTTTTGGGACGATTGAGACTCATGGGTAAAGTACTAATGTTATGGAGTAATAGGGAAGAACATTATATTACCCCCATATGTACGTTAATCTTAAAAGTACTCCAAGTGTTTTGATTATCTTAATTTGAGTCATTACAGTAGTTTATTATAAAGTATGTAAAAATTCAAATGTAAGGGGAATGTTCATTCCCTATGATGTATTATTTTGGATGGTAGGGTAAGAGTGTATGCACAAAAAAAAAAAAAAAAAAAAAAAAAAAAAAAAAAAAAAATTGAAAAAAAATTGAAAAAATTGAAAAAATCAAGAAAAAGAAAAAAAAATAGATAAATAAAAGAGAAAAGCATACGGACAACCATCCCTTTTCATTCTATGTTCATTTTATGTTTTTGTTATTTTTCATTTATTAGCTTAAGTCGAATCTAGTCTTGGCTTAGCAACGCTATATTGTACATGTAATTAACCAAGATTGTTAACTCGCCACCAGTAAAGACTGCCTATATCCAACAAAACCGTGTATTCCATATCCCTACACCTAACGTTACAACCCTTTAAAAGACCTCTTTGATAGTTTATCCTAGGTGCTTACGCCATGTGGTGGAGGTTTGATCCTTTCCCAAGCCTATGGTAATCTATTTTGTTATGACAGGTAGTGAGAGATGTTTTCCATTTCCATATTGTGATATTACTTTATTACACCAGAGAGATGTGAGTATCTAAACACTATTTATGAGGTGCTAGCGTATGACCTTCGTGCTTGTCTTTGGTCTTTTAGTGGAACGATTATTTGTTGTAATTACTTTTATATTAGTGTTAAATGACCCCTAACTTGTATTTTGACTAGAATAAAAGCGCATTTGCTTGAGGACAAGCAAATCTCAAGTGTAAGGGTATATGATGAGGCGAAAAATGAACCGTTTTTAGGGGGTCATTTAAGTCCGGAATTGAATTTATTTGATCAAATATTACCCTAAATCGTTCCTTTTGTGATTTTAGGTACTTTGGGAGTGAATTCTGGAAAAGGAAGCATTTTGGACGTTTTTGGAGCATAAAAGTGAAGAAAATGGCAAAGACTTAATTTTCCATGCTGAGAACAGTACCTGACGGCATCAAGAAGGAAATTGTGATGGCGTCAGGAGTAAAATCCATGACGACCCAGTGAAAAACTGAAGGCGTCAAGAGAAGGGCGTCAAGAGTTATTTTGGTGACGGCCTGCAATTGGAATACACGTGACGGCGTCAAACCCAGATCTAGGCAGTCCGAGAATTTATTTGGCGGCTAGATGACGGCGTCAGACATTTACTCTTGACGTCGTCACCTCACAAAATCTATATATACTTTTCTATTTTTCATTCATAAGAGAGGAACTTGTGTGGAGAATACTAGGGTCGAACCTAATAAACTCTAGGTCGTTTGTAACAGTATTTTCAAGGGTTTTCACCCCTTGAAACCTTTCATGTTCAATTAAGATAAGTCCTCTTTCAATTCATTCAATATGTCTATGTGTTGTTTGAATATATCTTATGCTTGTCTTGATTTTAACATGCTAGGCTAGATCTTTCATGTGTTTGCTTAGATGTAATGAAACCTAGATGTTGATTATAGGTTGATTGCTTGTGTATAGTTGTAATGGATGAATGATTTCAATGTTAGGCTTAAGAAAACTGGCAGATCTCCATTGTGTAACTTGCTTGAACGTCTTAAGAAACATGAACCGATGTGTACTAGGTTTTTATGATTGTATTTAATGCATGAGCGAATTCTAGTGATCCCATGTTAGGAGCTTCTTAGCCGGCTCGACATAGGAGTGAAGTAGGAGCTTATAGGATTGGGGAAGTAAGTACGCCACCCCATGAATGGTATTAAGGAATGCAATCCGTCATCCACGCAATTGTAATAAGTAATTAACCTGTAAAAGATATCTAGGGAGTAGTAAAATCTAAGTAAACACAATTCTCCCATATATTGCTCACACCACTAGCTTAATTTAGTTTATTTTCATTTTTAGTATTTTATTTTGATTGCATCTTTAGTTATTGGGTTAGTTGATTAGCAACTAATTCCGCCCAACTCCTTCAAAACCGAGATTTTACTTGCTTTTATAAAAACCTAAAAATACAAAAAGAATCATCCCTCATCTCTAGACCTAGTCTTTAGGTTTTCTAATCCTAGCGACATTATTTCCAAGTTGAATGATCAATCCCCCGGTACTTGTCACTATACTATACTACAACGATCAGGTACACTGCCTGGTGGGGGTTGTAAGCTTCTCGAGATCCCTCGAGAGGTAAAGCCTGATGCAATTCTCACGCATCACTCGGTCACCCCGAGTGTAGATTAACATTACATAGCTCGTAGTCTTAGTAATATTTAGTTAGTAGTTTATTAGTTTAAGTAACACCTTGGAGGAAGGACGGGTCTTTACCCACTGTACACCTAATCTACAGCCCAGGAGTGGGCGTTTTAGTTGGAACTATAAATACCCCTCTCCCACCAAGGGAGAAGATTGAACTTTTCATTAATCTAATACATTTCACTTGTTTCTCTCTTTAGAAAAGGCTCTCACTTTCTCTCTCTAAAACTCTCTTCTTCTCCTCTTTTAATTCGATCCAAACCACATGTAATCATGCATGTTATGATTATGAATATCATACACAAGAGGTCTAATAATCTCAGTAAGTGCACATTTGGTGGTGGTCAAGGATATCCGCGTTAGGCCGCGTAAATTTGAGTGAAGTACTCGCCCTCCCCGGGTGGCCTGAAGAGGGAAAAGCATCATTCGTTTACCCGTTTGCACTCAATAGGAAAGAAAAATAAAGTTTGATACACACTAATTGTCTAATTTCATCCTAAAGCATAATCAAAGTACATGGCATGAATTATACTACACTACTTGTCGAATTTCATTCAAAACAAAGGTCTTAGAAGGTCTCTAGTAGTTATATGAGTTTCGTGACTTTTGAGAAAGTCCAAATTTTGAAATCCACCTCCACTTGTCTTTTTTAATTTTTGGTACGTGGTTAGAGGAGGCCCACATTCACTTACATTCATTGCCTGGTGGGTTGGATTGATATATTACAATATTATTTCTTTTCTTTCTTTTTTTTTTTCGTGAAGATATATTACGGTATTGTTAGTTATGTTCATACTTGTGTTAGACTTGTATTTCAGTTGTTTATCTTGTTTATTTCTTGGTGAGGGGAGACTCGCTTCCACTTGTATTACTCACGTAGCTGATGCAGACCCAAGCCATATTGGAACTCTTAGAACTCTTGCAGACAAACCATGATACTCGGATTGAGCAGCTTGAGCACACACTGGAGGCTTTTTTTATGCACTATAAGACTCGTACTGAGCAGACTTATGGTCACTGTGATCTTCCTCCTCCGTCATTTCGACAATCATCTACATGATTTCATTCTCCTTATCAAGTCGTCTTGACCAGGGGCGGACCTACTCTTTAGTTTTGGGGGGGCGGTGCCCTCCACGACTCGCCGAAAAAGTTCATATTTTAGTGTAAAAAAAAAATTTTTAGGACCATTTTATTAAAGTGCACCCCTCCAAAAAATCAAATTGCCCCCCACCTTGAAGCCAAAAATATAAAAACCTTAGTTTTTAGTGTTAAAAAAAAAAATTATGACATTTTTATTAAAGTTTATCACGAATTTTATCAAAAAAAAATTTTTTTGCCCCCCGTCTTGGAAAATCCTGGGTCCGCCACTGGTCTTGACATTTCTTTGTTGGTCATATATTTTGACATCAGGGAACTCTAGCCTATGGATCCGTTCAATATGGATGACTGTATTAAATACATTACTTGTGATTGATTTTTTTTTCTTTTTTTGTTTGAATTTTGTTTCTGCATTTGACTTTATTTTTGCTTTATGAGTGTGTATATCCTGGATGTCACCACCGAGATTCGATCAACCATCCTCAGCTGATCAGCCGTCTAGTAGTTCCCAGTCAGGTGATTTCTTTGACATTCCTTGTTTACTTCAGGAAGTCAAAGATTCCATCTTTTCCCCACCTCCTACTAGAGACGGCTGAACTAGAGCAGGAGGTCAATGCATTCATGCAGAGTTTACACATTTGGACACATATGAACAATGGCACTTTAAGGCTATAAGCATGAGGTTGGAACTAGATATCAGTGAGTTTAATGATACTCATCTGAACACTTGGAATATTCTTGAAGCTGCAACTAGACCAAGTGCAATGGCATCCTAGGTTTAATGGTATCATCTTAAGATTTGATGCCCAATGGGTTGTATGGTTAATGGATTATTTTGGTAGATTACGGTGTGATGATAGTGTTACACAACAATGAAATTTATAGACCATTCGTATGAAATTTAATTTTTGAAGTTGGTTTGAAGTTCAATTGTCTGGAGCAATGATATCAGTGAGTTTATTTTGCAATTTTGATGGTGAATGTCACATTCTAGTGGAAATAATGAAAACTATTTACAGTTCTCAGCAACTATATGTTAAATGGATGTGTATTTGTGCGATAGAAGAGAGTCCCAGAAAATTGAGGTTAAAATAGATTTTTTTAGTTTTATGTAATAGATAAAGTATGAGCTTAGTATGTACCAAGACTTAAAAAAAAATGGATTGACTTATGATATTGGTCTGTATTTTGCTGTAACATAATTTATCCGAGATCATAACTTTGGTAAATGCTAAAGATAATCTAAATGCATAAGTTACAAAAAATCTTAGAAAATAGGCAACAACTCTGATACAATTGACATTACGGAGAATCGAAGCATCAAAGCAAAATCTACTTCAAACCACTTGTTTTTACTAGGTAAATTCAACACATCACTAATGTGAGTATCAAACTAGCAATTGGCTTGAACGTCTATCCACGAGATCCATGTCAACTTGGCTTGATCTTACTTCTCGCTTCCTCGCATAAATTTTCTCACCGGGGAGAACTACCAAGCTTATAAATGACATCTTGATGTTTCAACAATATCATGGTAAAACTCTTTACGAGGTCGCACATTCAACATAGCGTTGGGGCTCATGTGCCTTCCAGAAACAGGGGTCTTCGAGCCTCCTGCGTACGATTAGCCAGCCTTGCGGCGGCAAAAGGATTCTAAGCCCCCTCCCCATGCTACGGCTCCATGCAGTCTGAACGCAATACGAGTCCTTGCCCTACTCCACTCCCGAGTAGGGGTGAGCACGGTTCCGGAACCGCACGGAACCGACCCGGAACCGCAAGAACCGAGAACCGAAATTCTCATAATTTAGGAACCGAGAACCGGATCGCAGAACATGTTTTGGTTCCGGTTCAGTTCTCGGTTCCGGTTCGGGTATTTCGGTTCTGCCCGATTGGAACCGCAATTTTTTAAAAACCGTCCAAAATTCAATATTTTATATGTGTTTTCACTAATCTAAGTCAAAATCACAAAGAACATTGAATGATTAAAGTATATAGCATAATATTCGAGCTATGTCTTTTATAAAATGATGTTAAACAAAAATAGCCACATTTTCAAAACGAAGTAGCGGACTCACATTCTTGTGATAGAGCACTCTGTTAATATGAGAATTACTTTTCGCATATTATTATTGAAGTGATATACATGAGCTGGCTAATCAAAGTTAAGTTGCTCGTTAAAAATAACAATGTTCTATACATACATAGTTTACATACTTGTTATATACCGAATGAAGTTTGTATTTTTCTAAACATTCCGGTACGAAGGCATAAATTTCATTCAACATGTGAATTAATATAACTCTCGCAGTAAAGGACAAGTATTAACTAGTACGAAGACATAAATATATAATCGTTAACTTAAAAAACTAAACGTTCCATAAAAATTATATTTATTTGAAAAGTCGTGTGGTTCTTCGGTTCCGGAACCGATACCCGTGGTTCCGGACCGAACCGAACCGAGAACCACAATTTGCAATATCTAAGAACCGAGAACCGGACCGCGGTTCCAAAATGCGGTTCGGGTTAGGTCGGTTCCAGTTCGGTTCTCGGTTCCGGTTTGGTTCTCGGTCCATTTGCTCACCCCTACTCCCGAGTACCAAACTCGAGAGTTTTTAAGCACTATGTCAATAAACTCCTTGTCCGGCAGAGAAGCCTCACAACGTCCCTTAAAATTTTTCCGATACAAAGCTAAATACCGAGTTCTTTTACAAATGGAAGAACCACACCAACACAACAAGCAATTACACACAAATATGATACAAGTATGTGATGTACAAATGATCTAGAAGATGATCTATGTACTGAAGAAGCTCATGTTGCACAAGCTTATTTTGTGCGCCTAAATTTAAAATATCTTATATAGTAAACTAGCTATAAGTCCCGTGCACGCACGGAGTTTACACATGAATAAAATTTATTTTAAAATTTTAGTTTAGTATATGGACATATAAGAATTTACCCATGAAAATTGTGATATAAGTACAACTAATACCTTGTCTAGGATTTTTTATTATGTAATAATATCTATTATAATAATATTTTGTAAAAAAAATTGTTGGTTGAAGATTTAACTTTGTTTAACTGACATAGATGTTGACGTTGAGATTGATCTTGTTGTTTAACTTTAATTATTCATATCGTGTTGTACAAAATGTGCAAGTTTAGTAGCATATAATTAGCACGAATAGGAGATATATCAGTATGCCATCCATGGGACACCTTTCGTAGTGATGAAGTAAAAATATGCTCCTTAAAGTTTTTCAAATTTTTTTTTCTGGATATCCATATATAAACTTTAAATAAGAATTTCATGAATCGTTGTTATAAGTAAAATAGCGTATATTTATTTTCATATCACAGTAATATGTGCTTACATTTGATATTCATATTCCCGTTAACAATAGTTTAGCCGTATTTAATATTCAAGCCCGTGTACACATAAATTAAACTTTTCAAATAAAATAACATGAGTCTTTATTTAACGTATATAGTAAAAAAAAATATTTTAATTGATAAAAGTTTAAAACGAATATTAGTTTAAAAAAATATTTAACGTATATTAAAACTAATTCGTATATTTAGAAAATTTTGTAATTTTAATAGACGAAAGTCTGAAAATAATACTAATACTTATATAATTTTAAACAAAGTTCATCTTATAATTATAAGGGTATAAACTGTAAGAGGTTATTTGTTATTTTTTCTAAAGTTATTAAAAAATATGAAAAATTGTAATTTTACACTTAGGTTTATATAATTTTTGTAAAATTCAACCACTAAAGTTTTATTAATTACTTCCTTTTTTTTAAGTTTTTGTTTTCACAAATTTGACACAAATATTTTTATGTGTTTTTTCTTAACCAAATTTCTTCACCAAATTTATTAAAGTTTGACCAAAATCAATTCAATTTTGTCTTTTTATTAATCAATCATGTTGCTTGATTTTGCCTACGTGGCAAAATTGAGCTCTACCATTGGTCTATTTTTTTTCGATGAGAAAGAGTTTTGTAAAAACACTTCGAAATGATGTAATTTTTTTATTATATAAATTCGCTTTTTTTTTTTAGTTTTCTACTTATACAAATTTTATGAAATATTTATGCTATATTATAAAGCATTTGAGATATGTTATAAAAGGAAGCCTTAGAATTTAATACATAAAACATTACTGTAAAAAGAAAATTAAAAAATTAATATAAAACTTAAAAATTTAACTCTCATTTAAACCATATAATAACCCCTCTAATAATGATATATTTTAAAAGAATTATTAAAAAAATAAAAATAATAAATAATAAAATAATAAAAATAAATAAATAAATAAATAACCACTAAACTTATAACTACCACTATTATGCTAAAATTTAAAAACTAGGTATACCTAAAACCAAATAACCCATACCTATATAAGGCGTCAACAAACTCCCCTTATTCTATACTCGACATACTGACTAAACAAAAAAATAGTGGTAAAACCTAATTACGGAGTACATCATCGGGTGAGCACGTCTCCGGTATGAATCATATTTATATCGAAGTCAAGGCTTGTAATTATAGTTATATTAATGCTAATTATCTGTTATTATTAGTTCAATAGCTTCATTAGTCTGTTCGACCTGATAATTAGGGCTTCTAATTACTAGTTTTTGATTTTCAGTATATCTTGTTCGGTATATGCATGCAATATTTATTAGTATCTTTGATTTGTTCAAATTAATATTTTTATACTTGCTTTTAGGAGCGTTTAGAATATAATGCTTTTGCTATTCTATTAGCGTTTAAGTATTAAAGATACTGTTAGTTTTGTTAAATGAAAGCGTATTTAAAGTTTAGAACTAGTTTATCCATTGAAACAAAGTGTACGAGCTTATTTGTTTCGGCTTATATTTCATAAGCCCCAATGTTTTGGCTTATTTTGAGACTTGTGGGCTTATGTAAGTTTATTATCATATGATAAACTTATATAAGCCTAAAAGTCTCAAAATAAGCCAAGAATTTGAGGCTTATGAAATACAAGCCGAAATCAAATAAGCACACATATAAGCTTAAACAAACACCCCATAAAATAAGAGCTATGACTATTTCACCAAATGCGTTTATAAAGCAAACGGTTACTGCTAGTTTTGACAAACATGGCCTCGGTTTTACAGTTTGTATCTTTTTTAATACGTTGCTCGATAGACGAAAGCGTAAGATGTAGTAATATCTGAGGTGTCCAAGTCCGTTTCTTAAAGCTAGTTAATCCATTATTTTGCAAAAGAATATATCATTTAGCTGCATTGGTAAGATCAGAAATACTGTGTGCTTAGATGACTATCGATTGAGTAAAGTAAATAAATATATTAGGCTAGTAAGTATATTTGAAAGCCAATATGATACTTTAGGTTTTGGTTTAAACTGATTAAAAAGGGAAAAGTCAAAACCAAATTGTCTGATTGGATAAGTATTAAGTCTATTCCGCTACAACTATGTTACCAAATGCGTTTTTAAAACAAACAGTTACCCTTAATCTTGCCAAACATAGCATCTTCTTGATGGTTTTGTATGTTCTTTAATTAAGATGTTGCTTGTTAAATGAAAACGTAAGATGTAGTAGTGAGTTTAAGGTGTTGCAATCTGTGAAGTCTGTTGAAACAACGCTTCTGTAGTATGTGCAATTTTCATCATTTAGCTAAGTGTTGGCCGGTAAGATCGGCAATACCGATTGAGTAAAGTAAATAACAGTATTCGGATAGTAAGTATTTTTTAAAGCTAATATAATGATTTAGGTTTTGGTTTACAAAACCGAAAATTGAAACCAGATTGTCTGATTGGACAATTTGGCTATACCAAATCATGCAGAACCTTACATGATTATGTAGATTACTAACCTCCGTGTTTTCGGGCTATTTTTTCGGAACTCTGGTCACGGGTTTTATAATTGGAAGGGTTAGGATGTACTGTCATGATAGGTTTACTTCATATATCAGCGATTTATTACAAGTACATGTTTTTAAGTTTTTCTGATTTCCAGGTTTATAATCGACTTGAAGCCCTAAAAGGGTTGTCGTTATGATGGATCTGAAGCTGTTAATTCCATCAGACGGGACAGCACCTTTGTCTGTGCTTGCTGTAGCTGGCCTTACTGCAGTTTCACTTACTGTTGAGGCGAGTCTCGCGTCCGCATCTCAACCCGTTCTTGTCCTTCCCAACGGGTATTGCACAGTTACTTGCTCCTCTAATAACTGAATAATTTTGAGTGATATAAGTATTTACTTGATAGTTTTCTTATAGGACGCTGCTGCATGGCACAGATGTACTTCGATATCTTGGTCACATAGCAACAACCATTCCTACTTTGTACAAGCGAGATGCTATCGAAACATCGCAGGTGAATATGATGTTTTTTATTTGTCATAATTACACTTGAATTTAGTTTGCTCTTCTGTTACTGTGACAATGATTATTTATTTTCTGTGTTGGTTTTGATGTGCTTCTTGTAGATTGATGAGTGGCTCGACTACGCCCGTATTTTTTCGTCTGGTTCTGAATACGAGGGGGCTTGTAAGATAGTTGATGGTTTTTTGCTGCACAACACTTTCTTGGTTGGTCATAGTTTGTCACTTGCAGACATTATCATCTGGTCGTATCTTGCTGGTAAATCATAATAGTTGTGCCTTTTATTTTTGTATTCTCTATAGGGACCAAAATGGGCTGGTTATATAGTGGGTTAATTTAGGTAATGTCGAGCAGGTTAAGTAAAACCTCAAAAACACTTTTTGGTATATTTGATGTTATTTTAATATTATATATAACAAGTGTGCCGATTAAATATACAATTACAAATATACTATTAAAAATAAAATAAAGAAAATGGTTTCTTAATAAAATGGTCCATGAGGCTTTATGCGTTAAGAATACACTTTTGGTGCCTTCTCGACTAGTTAGATACTTTTGAAGTTTTGATTATTCGACCCATTTTGGTATAAGGTTTTTTAAATGGGTTGGATTTGCCACATTTAGTTATTGGACTATCTTTTTGGTTAGTACCATAATTGCTAAAATTGTCGCTATTTGCAGCCGGTAAGCGGTGGGATAGTTTAATGAAGTCAAAGAGGTACCAAAGTCTAACTCGGTGGTACAACATGATATCGAACGAGCATGCTACTGTATTGAACGACTTAACATCACTTTATACAAAGAAAAAGGACTCTATACCATCAAAGTCAAACGAAAATGGCAAGCAAGGAACTAAAGAAGATGTGAAAGCCAGTAACAGACCTGAGGTGGATCTACCTCATGCTGAGATGGGAAAAGTTTGCTTAAGATTTGCACCCGAACCAAGCGGTTATCTGCATATTGGCCATGCAAAGGCTGTGTTAATGAACAAATACTTTGCTGAAAAGTACAACGGGAAAATAATCATCCGTTTTGATGATACGAATCCATCTAAGGAGAGTAACGAGTTCGTTGAAAGTCTTTTAGTCGACATCAAGACTTTGGGTATAAGTTACGAGAAGGTTACATTTACTTCTGATTACTTCCCACAGCTCATGGAAATGGCGTTAAAGCTGATTAAAGAAGGAAAGGCTTATGTTGACGATACTCCATGTGAGCAAATGCAGAAAGAGAGAATGGATGGGATTGATTCTAAATGTAGAAACAACACAGTTGCTGAAAACATCGACTTATGGAAAGAGATGGAAGCTGGATCTCAAAGAGGCTTACTATGCTGTTTGAGAGGCAAGTTGGATATGCAAGATCCAAACAAGACACTTCGGGACCCGGTTTATTACCGTTGCAATCCGACCCCGCATCACAAAGTCGGTTCAAAGTACAAAATCTACCCGGCTTATGATTTTGCCTGTCCATTTGTTGATTCTGTTGAAGGTATCACGCATGCTCTTCGATCTAGTGAGTATCAAGACAGAAAGGCTCAGTATTCCCGGATTCAAGAGGATATGGGGCTCAGGAAGGTTCATACATATGAATTTAGTAAGTTAAATTTTGTTTATACACTTCTTAGCAAACGGAAGCTTCTATGGTTTGTCGAGAATGGAAAGGTTGATGGATGGGATGATGCTCGTTTCCCAACAATACAAGGAATTGTACGCAGAGGTCTTAAAGTTGAGGCATTGATACAATTCATACTCGAGCAGGTAAGTCTTTTAAGCATAATTTGAATTAATTGGGTTGAAAGTGCCACCTTTACTTTTATAGTTGCTAGATCTTACTCTTTATTTATTTATTTGCATTTTCTTAAAAGGGGGCATCAAAGAATCTGAATCTGATGGAATGGGATAAGCTTTGGAACATCAACAAAAGAATAATTGATCCCATTTGTCCCCGGCATACCGCAATTGCTGAGGAAGGTCGCGTGTTGTTGACTTTGACAGATGGACCCGAGACTCCTTTTGTGAAAATGATTCCAAAGCATAAGAAATATGAGGGGGCTGGAAAGAAGGCTACAACGTGTACCAAGAAGATATGGATCGAACAAGCTGATGCTAAAGCCATAGAACAAGCTGTTGCCAAGGCTGTAGCTGAGAATAAGCTGCCTAATGTGGAGGTTACATTAATGGATTGGGGGAATGCAATCGTTGAAGAGATCAAGAAGGATTCAGATGGAAATGTGACTGAACTAATTGGAAAACTGCATCTCCAAGGATCTGTTAAGGATACCCAACTCAAACTTACGTGGTTACCTGAGATTAATGAGCTTCCTCTTCTAACTCTGGTGGAGTTTGGTTTTTTAATCACGAAAAAAAAGGTATATTTGCTCTTCATTTCCGATCTAGCTAATTATTTATAATTTTTTTTAAAGAACATTTAGCTTTGCTTGAAATGAATAGTTGGCATAATGGGTGGGTGGGTTGAAATGAATAGTTGTAATGTGTATCTCTTTTTGGAAAGAGTTTATAATCTGTTTTATGTTGCAGCTGGACGAAGACGAGGACTTCGTTGACGTGGTGAACCCAGAAACTAAGAAAGAAATTGCAGCAGTTGGGGATGCAAATATGAGAGATTTGAAGCATGGAGAAATAATTCAGCTGGAGAGAAAAGGCTACTTCAGGTGTGATGTTCCTTTCATCACACCTTCAAAACCGATTGTTCTTTATGCTATTCCAGATGGCAGGCAAACTGCACCACCCAAGTAAAACACAATTCTCATTTTGGTCGATGATTTCAAAGATTTTTGCATGTGATTCCCTCTTTTGGAATGTTGTTCAACGCAACTATGGTAACATAGCGATAAAAAGATTTTGGAGTTAGTTGTAATTGTCATTTTCTTTCAGTTGTTACAAGACTTGTATATTGCGAATCATTCTTCTATTTGCACACTCCTTGAGATGGTTAACTTGGTCCTCCTTGCCAACGTGGCATTGTCAATGCTCATGCATTACGCCTGACGTTTGATGCGAATCATTCTTCTATTTGCACACTCCTTGAGATGGTTAACTTGGTCCTCCTTGCCAACGTGGCATTGTCAATGCTCATGCATTACGCCTGACGTTTGATTACATTCATCATTATAAAAGATGTAACTTGGAATAAGTGAGAATAACTACCCATAGATAGGTTATTGTTCCAACACTCCAATGTAATGAAAATGAAGTACACTGGTCCTGCCTCCTTAGGCTATGTTTGGCAAAAGTAGCTGTGAGCGGTAGCAGTGAGCAGTGAGCTGTGAGCAGTAGCTAGCTGTGAGCAGTAGCCAAAAAAGCTCACAGCTTCATAAAGAAGCATTGGGAAAATGAGCTTTCCTAAAAAATAGCAAAGCCCACAGCTCTCATGCCAAACGAACACTAAAAATAAAAAAGTTCGTTGTTCACCGCTCATTGCCCAAAAAAGCTCCAAAAAGCTTTGTGCCAAACATAGCCTTAATCTGGAATACTTGAGTGGCGATGGCGTAACGCGTGTCTACCACGACGAAGTTTGGGGAGCGTTGAGGGGTCACCGTGACCAAGTATCGGGAGCGTTGAGGGGTCACAAGCTTCACGAGAGGCTGTAAAAAACTGCAAATTACAGAATAGGATCCAAGTTATGGCCATAGTGAGTGATTGTTGAGTTTTTTATGAGATTGTACATTATTTAACGACGGACTATTTTAGGCTACCATCTAATTGGTTAGAGTAAACAAACACAATCTATGACTAACACGTCTCTGTCTAACACCTATTGATAAAAGCTTGATATTTGAAACAACATGGACAGGCATTTTCAAATAAGCTGTTACAATTTGAACTAGACAAAATTTGACGTGGTCAGTTTTTGGGTTAACTATTGTTTGATTTGTAGTTTTCTAGCTTATCTACCGATTCTAAGTTTTTGATTTTGAATGTAAAACAGTGTTTGAATCCTCTGAATCACATGCTGCAGCTAGTTCTTTATCTTTCTTTCTTCCTCTTATAGACGAAGCCCAATGAACTAAAGTATTCTTCAAATGATCACCTCCCCAACGATAATCAATATGCGAAGAATAATCAGAATCCACAACAAACGGAAGACCTTTGGAACCTTCTTCACCTGAAGATGGATAGCATATCTCACTACCACTGAATTCTGAAGAACTGATTTTATTAGACTTCAAAGAAGAATGTATCTCAGACATCGATGAAGCTGTTGATAATACTAATCCTATAGACAGGGACGGAGCCAGAAAGAAATATGACCGGGTGCATAAATTTTTTTGAACCGTAATATAATAGAGTTAAAACGTGAACTAAAACGAAGATTTCATTAAAACGATAAACAAATGAACATATTACCTTCTAATTAGAAATTCTACGATCTCCCTTAGCAAAATAACACTTACGTGCACCCTCATTTTTAATATTAATAAGTTCTTCTTTCTCTATAGCACACAAGTTAAAGTGCCGTTAAAATAATCATCACCCATCCGATTTCGCAAATCAGTTTTAATGAGCTTCATTTTAAAAAAACATCTTTCAATCATAGCGGTAGCAACAGGCAAGACTAAAGCCAACTTCAATTAAGCACTACTTTTCAAATATATTGTAACTACGACAACAATAAAAATGCCCCATGACAACACAATTGGGGTGTTATTCATATTCTAATATATTGTTGACTATCACTTAAACTTATTATCCCTATTTGTCTTAATAGAAATTGCATAGTTATTCACTTATTTTTATTGCCTTAAGCCCTTATTAATGATGATAGACTATACGGAACCAACAAATTAGTCAAGATTTCATACAAAAAATCAAAACATGAAAATTTTAAAAGACATATAAACAAATGAAAGGTATATGTTACGACTTACGAACCTGTTTCATCTTTGTGTGTTTGTTCAATTTTGGATTTTGTAAATTGTTAGGATGATGAATAAACTTGTTCCATTAATAAACCTATTTCATCTTTGGGTATTTGTGATTTAATTTATTAAACTTGTTTTATCTTTGGGCGTTTACAAAATTTTATATTTAAAGTATATGAACTAAATAATACTCCTAGAGATACATTTAATGCACTGGGTGCATTTAAGATACATTTAGGCAAAATCGGTAATTTTTTAAAAAATTACCACTATATCGAAAAAATCCATGGGGTGCACGTGCACTCGCGGGCACCCCCTTGGCTCCGTCCCTGCCTATAGATTCCCCCTTCTTGTCCAATCTCACAATTTCAATGATCATTTTGATAATCTCAACATACTCTTTAGTCATGCCACAGTCTATAGTGACAACAAAGACAAATTTCTTCCTCCTTAATCCGGGAGGCAATTTGGCTTCAAGGGTTGCTCGGTGAACTTGGAATCAATCAGAAATTTGTCACGATGCATTCCGACAGTCAGAGTGCAATTCACTTAGCGAAGAATCTGTTGGAATTATAATATCATGACAATCATATAAAATAAACCAAACACATCAAGTAAGCATAGCGGAAGCAATTATAACAAGATCAAATAACATGTAATTAATTAATCAATATTAAATAGTAAACGTACCTTTGTGATTCTAGCCCGAACAAGAATCAAATTGCAATCTTCAATCAAGAACCCTAATTAGGGTTTATGTGGATTATAAGAATTACCCCTTACCTCTTTTGTAATTCAATCCAAGAATCAAACAATAATGTGTTTGAATCACATTCTTGTACACACATACTAATTCAAGAAAAAGTTTATGCAAGTAAATTAAACACAAAACTTGTTGATCTTATGAAAATCGAAATCCCTAAGTGGGATTAAGTTTGGATCGACTTTGAGACAAGAAGAGGAGAGAAAACACCAAGATGTGTGTGTACAAGATATGGGAAAACAATACACCTTGGGTTTGTTTATATACTATTCAATACTTGGAGCTCAAGGCACAAAGGAGGTGGGAAACCCTCCTTGGCCGATTGGTTTAGGTGTCCCCAAAGGGATTCCGGAACCTTCCCTTGTTTCCAAATATTCATTAGTATTACTTTCCTAATCTTCGCTAATAGGTCATTAGTCATTTATCATTAAATACTAATTACTATTACTAGTTTTGTGTTTATTAATAATTACTTATAACATTTATAAATAATTATTTCTTTTTCTCTTCATACGTATTGTGTGTAATCCCGTGATCTCGAGTTTGATCCTAACATACGACTACTAAAATAATGTCCATAATCTAACAGCTCCCACTTGGACATATTTTAATAGTGTAATCACATCGGTTAGCGTCTTGCAACACGCCGATGCCTCTAGTACGATCTCGAGTAAGGCTCCTGGAAAAACCTTTTAATGATTTCTCATTATTATTATCCTTTTGTTTCTAATACCACGTCAATAAGGATATGGATTAAAGTCATTCCTTAATTAACCATTATGTTTCTCATTGTTTGTGATTGAGCAAGATTACCAAATCTTCTGAACATATTCAGGGGAGATCTTGGGTGTGGCCACACATACATTTTACCAACCCTACGAGGGGCCCAGCAGTATTAAACTCCAAAAAATAAATTTGAAGGAAAAAATTCTATCTTGACTACAAGCAAAACCAACAAACTTTGTAACACTTCCGAAAACAACCCTTATGACTACCAGTTACGTATAGCGTTAAGTTGTTCCACAAAAATGTACTACATTCATGACACTTATCTTGCATCTCAAGTCTGAGGATAACTTCTCATGATTTACTTAATGACAAGATCCATAAAGTAACATGATGTAGTTGGGATAAGTCCTATATTCGGTATCATTGAATATCATCTGAAATGGCATGACTACGCATCAATATACTTTAAGTATATTATACCAACCTTCAGATTTGTCTTGATTTAATAATATTCCCATATTATTAACTGACAACGGACAATTTAAGAATAACATTTATTCATGGATTAAACATACAAATATAGGATACAATTTATTATAAATTAAACATACCATGTATTTAAATTTATTATAATAATTGTTTAAAATCCCTTATCCAAATACTAAATAGATCAATGCATGATAACTCTTGTTGATGAATTATGTCTCAAGTAATAACATTCATACTTGTTGACAAAACATAAATCATCCAACTTTGATCTATCGGAATTTTAAGAATACTTATTTCAAGAACTCGACTATTGAAGTTCTTGTATGTGCATACTCAACTATTTTGACAATGCCATATAATATTTCATAAAATGTGTAACATCCTTAACCACCAATTTATGATAATTAAACTTCCAAACATCTTAAAGTTTAAAGTATTCTTATTCTCTTAATGTATAATGCAACTATGCTCTTATTAAGCATAACTAGTAATAGCCAAGGATGAAATCCTTACCATAACTAGTATTGAGTGTCATCTCAAATTCATTAGCATCATTGTATGCAACAACAATATGCTATTAAAACTTCCCGTAAACCATAATATCTATTGTGTAATGTTTGATGCCCTTCAAACTTTCAAGTTTGTTGACTATGACAATTTTCACAACAATTGAAAAATTGTTCATCTATAGAATTTAGAAGCTGTTCCAGATTTAGGATGTGATTCTATAATCAAACATATTCTATTTAGAATATTACACAAGTTATCTAATAACTTTTAATTAGAAATTAATATTGCCAAATCATCTTGTAATCAAGCATGATACAACAAAACAAGATGTACATGAAAAAATCTTTGAGTCATACTTAGATTTTATTCATATCATACATATCTATTTAGGCTTTCTAAATAATATATCATGTTATATTAGATTTATTTACCGCACATGTTTCAACTAGGAAAAAGATTAGGAGACCTAAAAGATAAGACTAATTTTGTGCCTAACTTATGTGTCACTAACTCATTGGATTGTGAAGAGGTGGGTCCGGTTGATACAACCAATGAATTGTTGACACACATGTTTAGGCACAAAATTAGGCATATTTTTTAGGCATGCCAATCATTTCTCTTTCAACTATAAACATTTATTCCAAGGTTTTATGTCTTATTTTCTAAATCTTTCAAGTAAAGTTTCATTCTAAACTAAGACTTAACTTTTAACTTATATGGAATGTTACCTTTTATATGTTCTACAACATATATGATTTAAGAAATTAAACATAATACTCCCACTAGCTTTTAAGAATACTTAGAAATTATCTTATTTTAACAATTATAAATCAAAACATGAATTTAATAATTAAACATAAGAGTAATCTTCTAGATGCATGCATTTATCCATCCATGGATTATTGCGCTTTGTACACTTCCAAAGATTTATTTGAATTCATAAACTCCTTTTTGATTACTTATCGTCCTCGCTCAAGTAATCACTCAAGAAAGAGTTTTGATATTCCATTGTCAATTTCATAAATATAACAATCATAATCTTTATATATAATTAATGTATTTAGAAAAGAATATTCAATCACAGTTAATTAATTAAGTGTGATTAATAATCTTGTCATAAAACATACATTAAATACGTGTACAACATTGTCCGTATGATTTCTATACAAAGATTTAAACCACAAGGGTTACCTTATCTTTAAAGAAACTTATCTTCATTTTCTAGTCTAACTATTAAGATAAACCAAGTTTCTAAAATTGATTATCTTTATGGACTGCATCTTAATCATTCATAGCATGTGTACTTTACCCAATTTCATAATTGGTAATGTATCATAATGATTATCAGGTTTACAATAATCCTGTAAATCATAGCACTCAGCATATTAATCAAATATCTTAGATATATTACTATTTATGAATGATAATTCCTTCATCTTGAGATTTAACATTAAAATGTCAAACTTCATCATGATATTTACTAGTGTATTTTAGAAGATTATGTATCTTGTAATTTTATCTTTTAAAGATCAAAACTCCCACTTGCTTTTAGCAATTTAAAGACTATCTTTAAATTCTTAGCAAATAAAGCAACAATACAATGTTCTCTTTTGGTATATTACAAATACTTATTGACAGTTCCTGACTTTACTTTGTTAATAACCTCTTCATAAGCAGTTAAAAAAATTTAGAACTTCAATTTAAGACTTAATGTGATTCATCACATTCATCACATTCCATCATATGATAATGTCTTATTAATCTTCTATGTTGGAGTTTTATTAAATATGTCCAAGTCATACTCAACATTATAACCTTGATAACTTTTGGAAGAAAAGAAGTCATAGTTATCTTTAATCAAACAATATAACAAGAGTTTGATTTTCCTAACTAAACATACCATAAAAATTTGGTATTTCATTAGTATTAATATTGTAAGACAATCTAACAATATTTAAGATAACCATATTCCTAATGACTTGTCTATTTACCAACTAAGTCATTTTAATGGTATAATAGTATTTTCAAGCCAATTACATGCTTTATAACACAAGTACTTTTTACAAAGTTTACTTCATGTTCATGTCTTTACAAGAAAACATAAATTATTATAATCCCACTATACGTTATAAGTCATTTAACAATTTAATAACTTCATGTATATGTCTTAATTAAAAAACATAACAAGATAACGTCTTACTTTACTATAAGTCTTGTAACAATTAAAAGACTTTATGTTTATATCTTTACAATGAAACATAAACATGTTTAACTAAAGTAATTATGAACACCATCTTTTGGTTTCAATAGTCATTTCAAGTTAATTTATTACTAGTACTTCATAATAATGTAAATAACATTATTTCTTCATTTATTTATGTCATTCCAAGAACACATAAATATTCAGATTGAAGTAGCATTAGATTGCTTAACTAATTTATGTCATTCCATGAATTCATAAATATACTACTTAAAGTAGTCTTGATATCATATTGACACATGTTCTAATAGGTATCTAATTTAGAAACTGAAAATTCTCATAGTTCAATTACATCAGTTGATCTGCTAGTAATGAAAATATGAAATTCACCTTGTTGTTGCAATCTAGTTAAGCTCTCACATAACGTAAATTGTAACACCAAGTGTTTCTTGAATTAGCTTAGTATAATTCATATTAGAACATTATTCTAATTTAGAAACTGCAAATTCTCATAGTTCAATTACATCAGTTGATCTGCTAGTAATGAAATATGAAATTCACCTTGTTGTTTCAATCTAGCTAAGCTCTCACATAACATAAATTGTAACACCAAGTGTTTCTAGAATTAGCTTAGTATAATTCATATTAGAACATTATTCTCTTAAGAGAATCAATTAAATCATATCTTTATGAGTTGTTTCTTGCACACATTAAAGATAACATTTCTCCCACTTGTGCATGGAACAACCTCATATAGTTGATAAACAACAAGCTATGCATTTGTTTATGTGATCAATATGATTGTGTCATAGATCTTAGCTTAACAAGTAGATATAAAACAACAATGTCTAGTAAGGAAACGTTCAAGACTATCCTTAAAAGTATGAGTGTCTACACTTGGAAAGTAATTATCTTTGGCTACCAAGATGTCAAAGCTTGTAACTCCCACCGAATTAAAGATCATTACTATAATTCCTTATTCAGTAATAAGTACACAATACTCCCACTGAATTTGATAACATTATAAATGTTTCATATCCAGTGAAATAAAATATTGTGCTTTTAACTTTCCTACACCTTTGAATGTCCATACGTAACAATTACTTATGCACTAAAGAGTGTATTCTACTACGTAAATGATGGACTATCCACCAAATGCTTTTAACTTGAAAATTGGGCATGCAATTTCTTCCTTAATAGGTCTACCGTCCTACAATGTATGTAGCACCTTTAAAATAGTCAAAACAACTAGTTTGTTTTTAAACATTTTGCGGTAATTAGTCTAGCTTCTAATTATAATAACTCATAAAATGTCATACATAATTTTCTGTTAACCAAATATCATACTTGTTACTAAGAATTTAATCACCAAATGAGGATGATAAAATCTCCATGGAAAATATTCGCAATTTTCTTAACTATTAAAAAAATTTGCTATGAGTTATATTAGAATTTAGACATATCTAATATTCCTATTATCCTTTCTCATTCATGAAAAGGAACAGGATTGTGTCTCACTCTTCTTTCATAGAAAGGAGACTTCTTTTGTCTTTTAAATAAATTATTCTTAAAACATTTGTTTGAAAACAGAACGAAATCAATTTACCAAAGCCCAAAGTGCGTTTACGAATTACAAAATTCAATTTCAGTATTTTCGATAATTAGATCTTTAAGAAAAGAAAATACCCATTGGTAAATATACATATAAACCATAGTATTTTCTTAAAGCTAGGATCCTAATTGACATAGTACCATTACATCAGTTGATCTGCTAGTAATGATAGTATTCAACAAGGTAATTGTCGAACAATAATTGCCAATATCATATCGCAATTCCTAGATCATTATGGGATTTACATTCACAAACCTTTGTAATGTAAGCATGTTTCATCCCCATCTTAATGCCTTGAGTCCAAGATCTCACTTCCTACTCAATTTAAGTCGTCTAACTTAAAAACTGCTAACTCATAAATCCATCACATCAGTTGATCTGCTAGCAATGAATTTATGAAATTTACCTCTCAATTGCAATCTCGCCAAGTTCTCACATGACGTAAATTACAACTTCAAGTGTTCTTAATTAGATGGCATTCGACTTAATTTTATAAGGGTATTAATTTTGACATGATCAAAATAATGTATGAAGAAGCATGCATACAACTTCATAACATTGGTTTTACAAAACATTTTTATTATCAATTTGCTAAGAGTAAAATAACAAAGTTTTGATTGAGGTATCGGGTTCACCAATTAAAGAATTATCAACAATTATCGTCCACTATATCGTACTTTTGCATAAGCCCTAAGGCTTAGTATTTCGGATAATCATTGTAGAATTGTGGTGAATTCACCCTTAAGATGACAATGTAACTAATATAGTGATATAGGTAAGTCTAGAGTCGGCAACCAAGCAGTTGTAGAGAACCGGTAGGTGCATGAGCTTTAAAAACCCCTCTCTACAAGTACATTGGATGGCAACCTTCGGTCCGCCTTTCGCACACTATGTACAAAAACATCAATCAACCAATCCTTTGAAATTTACTCTTAAAACCAAAATAATTTCGCCATTTATTTAGTCCATATTATTTTTCTATTCAAAAATTACCCTTTTTCGTTTATAAACATGTCTAACATAATAATAAACAAAAAACAAGTAATACATAATAAAAAAAATAACCAAATAAACATATATACATAATCATAACAATTAAATATGTATAAAACATGTAGCCACATGGAAATCTTATCAATAGTCCTATTAATAATCAAATCTAGGTGTATTACGTATTAATTCAATTAAGGTTTTCTTCTTCTTGGAAAAAGAGCCACATACATCGATAAATTGATTGCGTAAGCCAAAATTAAATAAATACCACATAGCACATAATTGATTAATTAATATTGGAGTCTTCCCCAATTTGACATCTATTAATAAATTTACATGTTTCGATATAACTTAACCATTAATTCATATAAACAATTTAAACCATTTAAATTATCACACAATTAAAAATCCATGCAAATATGCACTTTTTCATGGATTTAGCTTAACAATTAACATATTGCACCAAGATCGTTTGCTAAAACGCATAACAATTACATGACATCCTAGAGTTTCTAATCATATTAAAAAATCAAAAACCAAAACCCTAAAAACCCTTAAGGTCAAATCGACCCAAAAAAAATTTTAGGGTTAGGATTCTAACAAATAAACCCTAAAAACATGTAACTAAACGAATCAAGATCCAATTTTTATGCGTTTCGATAATTAATTACACATTATAACGGCTCTAGATGCCACTGTTGGAATTATAATATCATGACAATCATATAAAATAAACCAAACACATCAAGTAAGCATAGCGGAAGCAATTATAACAAGATCAAATAACATGTAATTAATTAATCAATATTAAATAGTAAACGTACCTTTGTGATTCTAGCCCGAACAAGAATCAAATTGCAATCTTCAATCAAGAACCCTAATTAGGGTTTATGTGGATTATAAGAATTACCCCTTACCTCTTTTGTAATTCAATCCAAGAATCAAACAATAATGTGTTTGAATCACGTTCTTGTACACACGTACTAATTCAAGAAAAAGTTTATGCAAGTAAATTAAACACAAAACTTGTTGATCTTATGAAAATTGAAATCCCTAAGTGGGATTAAGTTTGGATCGACTTTGAGACAAGAAGAGGAGAGAAAACACCAAGATGTGTGTGTACAAGTTATGGGAAAACAATACACCTTGGGTTTGTTTATATACTATTCAATACTTGGAGCTCAAGGCACAAAGGAGGTGGGAAACCCTCCTTGGCCGATTGGTTTAGGTGTCCCCAAAGGGATTCCGGAACCTTCCCTTGTTTCCAAATATTCATTAGTATTACTTTCCTAATCTTCGTTAATAGGTCATTGGTCATTAGTCATTTATCATTAAATACTAATTACTATTACTAGTTTTGTGTTTATTAATAATTACTTATAACATTTATAAATAATTATTTCTTTTTCTCTTCATACGTATTGTGTGCAATCCCGTGATCTCGAGTTCGATCCTAACATATGACTACTAAAATAATGTCCATAATCTAACAGAATCAAGTTTATCACGCAAGGACAAAGCACATTGATGTTCGGTATCATTTCATACGAGAGATACTGGAAGAAGGTAAGGTGGAGTCAGAATCCAGAAGATCCATACTTCTAAGAATCCCGCAGATATGCTGACTAAAGTATTAGTTGGGATCAAGTTCAATTACTGTTTGGGCTTGATCAATGTTGTGAAAAGTTGAAGATTGGTTTGAAGACTCCACCAACAATGGTTGATGAGCCAAGGTGGAGATTTGTTAACTGATGGCTCATATTTGGATAATAATACATGTTGCTAAGATTCAATGAATTCACCCATATGGAATCTTATCAAAGATTTGCAAAGATTTTCAGGATTTGAAGATAAGCAAGTTGTGCAAGTTGCTTGCTACTTGAGAATACTTTGAGGCTATAAATAGGATGCTTGGCATTTGGTTTCAGACACACCAAAACACACATACAAGAAATCTTGCAGTGTTCTATCTTCCTTTCTTTTGTACGTAGGTTTCTAGTTCTGCAATGTGTTTCTTTGATTGAAAAATATATAAGAAAGTTTGGTGTTCCATTCTCTTGTTCATTTCATAGTGTCTTAATTTTCAATAAGCTAGTTTGAGGTATACTTGTGTTGAAACTTGAAAGATTCACACTCTTTACCTAGTCGGTGGGATATTATCGCTATTATTCCACAACATATATCACATATGTGGTCCCTATTTATGCATGTGTTCTTGCAGTGAATACCTATATCATTCCAAAAATATTAAAAAAGCAGAAGAAACAACGAAAGTGCCATATTGAAAAGAGGGTAAAAAAAATGGCACATGAAGATAGATGAAGATTGGGTGTTTGGAAAGGTTGGGAAAGCTTTGTAAGTGAAAATGGTGTGCAAGATTTCTATTTTTTGGTTTTTAAGCATGAAGGGAATATGGTTTTTGACACTAGTTCCTGCGAAAGAGAATATCCAATCGATCAGTTAACGATATTAAAAGCAAAAAAGTATACCCAGAAGCAAAAAGTGATGGTGAGTACAAAATGCGATATTTATCATTTACTAGTATATCAAATAACATTAAGATTCAAGTTCATGTCAAATGCTAATGAATGGGCACATGATTTTGTAGTGTTGGAAAATATCCTAATACATAAATAAATCAACAGAGTCTCGTAAGTATGTGTTGACATAAATAATGCCTAAACACATTATTAACATGTTATCAATATCTCTATGTTTTAATTATCACAAAATATAAACTCATAGAACTAAAACTTGTGACATAAACAAGTATTTAGTGATTAATATTTCTCTTTACATCGAAATCACTTAAGGTATGAATAAACAAAGTGTTTAGTGCAATTTATGATCAAAGGGGTATTTAATTAACTAATGCAAAGTTTATTTAATTATATAAACATATTATATATTTTTGAAAAACACTTTTGGTAATAAAGAAAAATGTTTTATTCATACTAAATATATGAATTCAAATTTTTAACCAAAATCAGTTAGTTTTTCACCAAATAAACTTTTCCCACTAAAAGACAAAGATTCTGGCCGTTTCAGTTGGGCGGCCCCCTTAATTATAAGGGGCGGTCCCCTTAAAATTAAGGGGACTGGCCTTGATTTAAGGGGACCAGCCACGCTCCTCTGTCAGAATCTTCTGCCTATAAATACCACCTTAACCCTGGATTTTTTCCTCACCTTTTGCACTCCAGAACTTTCTGTTCTAGATCTCCATTTCCAATCTATAAATCCTTTGATCATACATTCTTAAATCTTTGTTTCAAAGTGATCCAAACATCATCCCATCAAGTGCAAGAGAAGAATACTTCTATCCCTCAAGACAAGAAGTATTACAACTTGTTGTGATCTCCACATCTAAGTTGTTAGTGAATCATCATTGTTATTATTTCATTGTGTGATTAGTTGTGAATATTTGTTAGAAGATAGTGTAGTTTGATATATAGTGTGATTGGTTAGAAGAATAGTTGTGAAGAAGATAAGTTAGGAAGAAGATTGGTGTGTAGAAGATTGGTGCGAAGAAGTGGTGTGATTAAGTAGTGAATAGGTGTGAACTAGTTGTGTAGAAGTTGTGATTAAGTTGTGAAGTTATTGTGGTGTGTAAATTGGTGTGTAAGGTTTTCTCCGCCATAAGGGAGCTTGTTGTTATAGTGAAGAAAACTCTCGAGTTAGGTGCTCAGGGAGTGGAGTAGGGCAAGGAAGGTGACCTTGTAGTCGAACCACTATAAATCTCTTGTCTCTCGGTTCGATCTTTCCAACCCTTATCTATTTCTTTACTTACGTTATTATTGCTTTATCGTACATACTTAGTGTTGTTCATATTGTGCACGACTTGATTTCATATAACATCGAATCTATATTTTATAAAACAAAGAAAACTTTTAAACAAACTTTTACAACAATTTAAAAACAACGTAAAACTATTCAACCCCCCTTCTAGTTTTCCACAATTGGTATCAGAGCCACGTCTAGCAAGATTTTTAAAATATATTGTATTTTAAAACTTGTAACGATCTATGAAATCTGAAAAATATTTAGAACGGCAATCTATGCAATGACCACCCCTATTTGAAAGTGATGGATTTTTATATTGGAAAAATAGATTCGAAACGTATGTGAAATCAAAAGATCTTGATCTTTGGCATATTATTACCTTTGGTGATTTTTCTCCTATTCAATATAATGTTGAAACTAAAATGAATGAAATTGTATCTTTTGAAGAACAAAATGATGATTTGAAAAAGAAATTAGCAAAAAATAATGAGGCTAAAATGGTAATTTATAATGCGTTACCACGCAAAGAATATGAAAGAATTTTTAGGTGTAAAACCGCCAAAGAAATTTGGGATTCTTTACTAATTACTCACCAAGGTAATAGCCAAGTCAAAGATAATAAAATAGATCTTCTTGTACAACAATATGAACAGTTTACGATTCCGGAAGAGGAATCAATTGATAATGCTTTTGCTAAGTTTAACACTATCATCACAAGTTTAAAAGCACTTGATGAGACATTTTCTAGTAAAAATTATGTTAGGAAATTTCTTAGGGCATTGCATCAAAAATGGCGAGCTAAGGTCACGGCAATCGAAGAATCAAAGAACTTGATGACGTTATCACTAGATGAACTAATTGGCAACTTGAAGGTTCATGAAGAAATCATAAGAAGAGATTCGGAAACGGTCAAAGTCAAGAAAGAACAAACCAAATCCATTGCTCTAAAAGCCAAAGAGGAACCTAGTGATGATGATGATTCAAGTGACGAAAGTGAAGACGAAGAATATGCAATGGCCGTAAGAGAATTCAAGAAGTTCTTCAAGAGACGAGGAAGATTCACTAGATCATCACGAGACGAAAGAAAAGCATTCCAAAGGAATAGAAGTGACAACTACGGGAAAAGAAAGTGCTTTAGATGTGAAAGTCCAAATCATCTCATTGGCGAATGTCTAAAGCCACCGGGTTATGAAAGTCAAGGTGCTTTTGTTAGTGGAACATGGAGTGATAGTGACAAAGAAGAAGTTGAAAAGCCAAGAGACGAAAAGTGTTTTATGGCAAAAGAAACCGATGAAATATGTTTAGGAATTGACTTGGAACCTGACGAATGGATCAAAGATAGCGGATGTTCGAGGCACATGATGGGGAATCGCAATCTATTCTCTACATACAAGGCATACAATGGAGGTAACGTTATTTTCGGTAGTGACTTACATGGAAAAATCATTGGCAAAGGTACGATCTCTCAAGACTCACTTACTATTGAAAATGTAGAGCATGTAGATAAATTAACATATAACTTGCTTAGTGTAGGACAAATATGTGATAATAAATGTAGAGTCACATTTACCGAAGATGATAGCGAAATAGTTAAGAATGGAAAAATTATAGGTAGAGGAATTAGAAAAGGTGACATATATGTTATGAAACTAGGAAACAAACCTGAGGATAGGATATGCCTAACGACCCTAGATGAAAACTCTACACTATGGCATAGGAGATTAGGACATGCTAACATGCAACAAATACAATCTTTGGCCTCTAAGGAATTAGTTAGAAATTTGCCTAATCTAAAATATGACAAGCATTTTTGTGATGCATGTAAAATTGGAAAACAAGCTCATGTTAATCACAAAACCAAGAATATAGTATCCACTACTAGATGCCTAGAATTATTACATATGGATCTTTTTGGTCCATCCGCTGTGCGGAGCTATGGAGGAAACAAATATACCTTAGTAATAGTAGATGACTACTCACGATACACGTGGACTAGGTTTTTAAGTGACAAAACCCAAGCCTTTGAAAAATTCGAAATATTTAGTAAAATGATTCAAAATAAATTAGGATGCTCAATTGTTGCCATTAGGACAGACCATGGTAGGGAATTTGATAACGAAGTACAATTCGGAAAATATTGTGAGTTAAATGGAATATCTCACAATTTCTCCACTCCTCGTACTCCTCAATCAAATGGCGTAGTAGAAAGAAAAAATAGGTCACTACAAGAAATGAGTAGAACTATGTTAAATGAACAATCCATCCCACAAAAAGTTTGGTGTCACGCCGTAGATACATCAACTTATATTTTAAATAGGGTATCAATTAGAAGAATTCTAGGAAAAACTCCTTATGAGTTATTAAGAGGTAGGAAACCAAACTTAAGCTACTTTAAGGTATTTGAAAGTAAATGCTATATTTTAAACACTAAGGACTATCTCACTAAGTTTGATCCAAAATCATATGAAGGAATATTTTTAGGATACTCACAAAATAGCAAAGCATATATAATACTTAACAAACACTCCATGAAAGTAGAGGAATCACTAAATGTAACATTTGATGAAACACCACCACCTCCTAAAACATTACCTTTAGAAGATGATGATTTAGTCGAAGATGAAGCTATTGAGGTTAGTAAAACAAAACCCATAGGAAATGATAATGAAGACATTCACTTAGAAAATAACGAAACTGTTAATATTAAAGAATCTAGATCACATCCATTAGATAATATAATAAGACATCTTAACCAAAGAACCCTTAGGTCACAAGCCCAAGATAAAAACAATTTCTTTTGTTTCCTCTCAGCAATAGAACCTAAGAATATTAGCGAGGCTTTAAAGGATGAAAGTTGGGTTATAGCTATGCAAGAAGAATTAAATCAATTTAAGGCGAATGATGTTTGGGAATTAGTCCCAAATCCAAAGGATATGACCATCATAGGAACCAAATGGGTATATAGGAATAAGTTAGACGAGAATGGAATAGTTACTAGGAATAAAGCTAGGTTAGTTGCCCAAGGTTATAATCAACAAGAAGGAATTGATTATGACGAAACTTATGCCCCCGTAGCTAGACTAGAATCGATTAGGATATTACTTGCCTATGCTTGCGCCCTAGATTTTAAGTTATTCCAAATGGATGTGAAAAGTGCATTCCTTAACGGTTTTATCAATGAGGAAGTATATGTGGCACAACCTCCAGGATTCATTGACTTCGCAAAACCTGATTATGTTTATAAGTTAAAGAAAGCTTTGTATGGACTCAAACAAGCTCCCAAAGCTTGGTATGATCGATTAAAAGCTTTTCTTATAAAACATGATTATTCCATGGGAATGGTAGATAACACTCTTTTCACTAAAAGGAAAGACCCAAATCTCATCATTGTCCAAATATATGTTGACGACATTATATTTGGATCGACTTGTCAAGACATGTGTGATGAATTTGCCAAAATCATGCATGATGAGTTTGAGATGAGTATGATGGGTGAACTTAACTTCTTCCTAGGATTACAAATAAAACAATTAGAAGAGGGAATATTCTTTAACTAATCTAAGTACATTAAGGAAATGCTTAAGAAATTTGGCCTAGAAGACTCAAAACCCATGAAAACTCCCATGTCTACAGAGGTAAAGTTCACAAAGGACGATGAAGGTGAGTCCGTAGATAACACCAAGTATAGAGGAATGATAGGTAGTTTACTATACTTGACGGCAAGTAGACCCGATATCATGTTTAGTGTCTGCCTTTGTGCCCGTTTTCAAGAGGATCCCAAAACCTCTCACCTAGAAGCGGTTAAGTGTATCTTCCGATACGTTAAAGGCACTATACACTTAGGATTATGGTATCCTAAGGAATCCGGCATAGAAACCATTGTCTATGTGGATTTGGATCATGTGGGAGACTACGTAGATAGAAAGAGTACTAGCGGTATTTGCACGTTTATGGGATGTTGTCTAACGTCTTGGTTTTCGAAGAAGCAAACCGCTCTTGCTATTTCTACCATCGAAGCCGAATATGTAAGCGCCGGAAAGGCATGTCAACAAGCACTATGGATGAAACAAGCTCTCGTAGACTATGGCATTAGGTTAGAAAATGTCCCCATTATGTGCGATAACAAAGGTGCGATAGATTTAAGTAAAAATCCGGTGCAACACTCTAGGACTAAACACATAGAAATACGTCACCATTTTCTTAGGGATAATGTACAAAAAGGAAATATATCTATAGAAAAGGTTGCATCGGAAGACAACATTGCGGATATATTCACAAAACCCCTTAAGCGTGAATTATTCAACCACCTGCGTTTAGGATTAGGAATGATGGAACAAGTTGACTAAATTACATTGAATTAATTCAAATTTATACTCGCATGAAATTTATTTTTCTTCCATTCCACCTTTTCTGAGTCTAGGAATCTATTTCGCACAAAACTAAAGATTGAGAAGATTTATTTTCTTTGCATAAATTTTTTTTTTGTAAAACTCAATCAATTTTCTCAAAAAAATTTATTCTCACAATCTAGGAATCACATGAAGATCATTTTCCTTGCATTGTTGACTAATTCTAAAAACCTTGTATTTCAAAATCATGCATAAAATCTCACATAAATTGTCAAGGTATATAATCTAATATATGTCTTTGACATTCATGATCGAGCAAAAATTGAATCAAGGAGATCATTTGGATTGTTTCTTAGGATCTTTATTTCTTTTTGCTTCTAGGAGTCGAAACAATCACAACTCCACATTTGTTGCATATAGACACTCACTAGGACAAATTCACTAATAATGGTGTCATCTTGATCCATCACTAGTTTTTCACTCACTAATTGCCTTTGCCTTTAATCTAAGATAGGTGCCTTAGGAAGCTTAAGTGTGCTTGCCTTTACTTACCTCCTATTGCTTATTATGTGTTGATTATTTGCTCTTTTGCCTATGTGTTTTTGTATGCATGATATTTAATGATTAGATTAGATGCTATATTGCCTAAAGGAATTGAACTTGCTTGAATCCAAGTCCAAAAACACAACCTTTCTGCAAATTTTCTGCCAAAAACCCAATTCTGGCAATCTGGAAATCACCAGATGGGCGGCCCCCTTAATTATGTAAGGCGGCCCCCTTAATTTTAAGGGGACCGCCCCCTAATTAAGGGGACCGGCCATCTGATGGACGGGTTTACAGAATCTTTTCTGCTTTTTAGCCCATTTCAACCTACATTTCTCATTTTTCACCAACACATTTTGTCCTAATCCCCCAAACAAACCTTATCCATCCTCAAACACACAAATCTTACACTATAAATATCCCCAATCCTCAAAACTCTCCATTCATCCCATCATGAACTCTCCAAACAAACCAAAATCAAAAGCCTCAAGGCTAGCAAGGATGACGGAAAAACCCGTTTGGCGAAGAAAAAGCCCTCGAAACAAATCCATCATCATAAATGAAGTTGGAAGTCATTCCACACCCCCAACTTCTTACTTCCCAAACTTTGCATCAAACCAACAAGGTCATTCATTTGATCCTCTTTACAAACCATACAACATTGGCCAAACATCTTCCTTCAAGCCAAACTACACATCTCAACCTCCAACCACTTATAATGATCCATACAAGTTTGATCAACCATCAAACTACAATTCCAACTACACAAACCCAACTCATCCATACCAAACCTATGATCCCCTCCACATTGCCACGGAATAACAAAAGTTCCGTGATGAAATAAACCAAATCCATGATCTTAGTGATCTCCTTGCTATGCATCTTGCACAACGCAACAAAGGGCAACCTCCATCATCACCCTATGCAAATTGCCTTCCCCACTCTCTCAACTTGGATCAAGTTACAAACCACACTCACTTTTGCCCTTGTTGCATATTCCTTCAAAAACAAATCCTCTACTTGAGTGAAGATATTTCTTGGATTGAATATCTTCTCACTCGTAATCATCCAATACCACCCTTAACACGATACAACATCGTGAGATCCACTTCTTCCGCTCCATACTCCACTCCATATCCTTCTCAATCAAACATCTAAGCTTTATGCTTATGTTTCCCTTCAAGCAAATAAAACAATCAACCATGGGTTGCAAGCAAGTCCAAGTGCTCTCTTAGGCAATATAGGACTATGTCTTTTCTTTTGTGTTATTTTTATTAGTATGCTTCAAGCATATTGAATGTTGTAATGCTTATCATTTCTGTAATGCTTGAATGAATCTATGTTTAGTTGCATAATTGTTGCCTTGCATATATGTGTATCTTGCTCTCTTCAAATATTTTTGTAGCAAAGATCTCCATAGCTCGTTCCCTTGGTGCTCTCAAATGAGGGGGAGCATACATCAAGGGGGAGCATTCTACCCGTTTAAACTTCCCTCGCGAAGCTTACTCGGCTTAACCTTTTTAATTTTACAAAAAGGGGGAGAAGAGAAATGTAAACTCTATAATACTTGTCTAAAAAAACAAGTTTTAGATATATTGAGTTTAAGGTTTTGTAATAATCTAAAAGGGGGAGATTGTTGACATAAATAATGCCTAAAAACATTATTAACATGTTATCAATATCTCTATGTTTTAATTATCACAAAATATAAACTCATAGAACTAAAACTTGTGACATAAACAAGTATTTAGTGATTAATATTTCTCTTTACATCCAAATCACTTAAGGTATGAATAAACAAAGTGTTTAGTGCAATTTATGATCAAAGGGGTATTTAATTAACTAATGCAAAGTTTATTTAATTATATAAACATATTATATATTTTTGAAAAACACTTTTGGTAATAAAGAAAAATGTTTTATTCATACTAAATATATGAATTCAAAATTCTAACCAAAATCAGTTAGTTTTTCACCAAATAAACTTTCCCCACTAAAAGACAAAGATTCTGGCCATTTCAGCTGGGCGGCCCCCTTAATTATAAGGGGCGGTCCCCTTAAAATTAAGGGGACCGGCCTTGATTTAAGGGGACCGGCCACGCTCCTCTGTCAGAATCTTCTGCCTATAAATACCACCTTAACCCTGGATTTTTTCCTCACCTTTTGCACTCCAGAACTTTATGTTCTAGATCTCCATTTCCAATCTATAAATCCTTTGATCATACATTCTCAAATCTTTGTTTCAAAGTGATCCAAACATCATCACATCAAGTGCAAGAGAAGAATACTTCTATCCCTCAAGACAAGAAGTATTACAACTTGTTGTGATCTCCACATCTAAGTTGTTAGTGAATCATCATTGTTATTATTTCGTTGTGTGATTAGTTGTGAATATTTGTTAGAAGATAGTGTAGTTTGATATATAGTGTGATTGGTTAGAAGAATAGTTGTGAAGAAGATAAGTTAGGAAGAAGATTGGTGTGTAGAAGAATAGGTGTAAAGAAGATTGGTGTGAAGAAGTGGTGTGATTAAGTAGTTAATAGGTGTA